>CAIGQZ010001108.1:16421741-16441966 GCA_903798205.1 Danio tinwini
TATTATTATTATTATTATTATTATTATTATTATTATTATTATTATTATTATTATTATTATTATTTTTATCATCATGCTCTTTCATTCATTCCTTCAGTTTCCTTTGGTTTAGTCTCTATTTCAGAGATCGCCACAGCGGAATAAACTGCCAACTATACTCATACACATGGCATGTCTTTGATTTGTAGGGGAAACCAGAGCACCTGGAGGAAACTCACGCCAACACGGGGAGAACATACAGACTCCACACAGAAATGCCAACTGGGATTCGAACCAGCAACATTCTTGCTGCGAGGTGACAGTGCCATCATCATCATCATCATCATTTATTATTATTATTAATATTTATTATTATGTAGAGGGAACAATATTTGCTTGAAACAATCCTACAAATGACATGATATCTTGGAAAAAACAGAACAGTAAACCTGGCTCTCTAAAACAACTATGCAAATAGCCATTCTTGAATAAAGAGTAAAGATATGACTTTTCCAACATCACTTTTGACCACTGCTGTATACAATTCAAAACTACTGAAAGAAAGCTTCATATTTCAAGATGCAATTACATGTGAAGTTCAACATTTCAGCTCGAAATTCACCTTGCTGTCACATGTGGCCCAATTTTATTCTAACTTTATAACTGAAAAGGTCCCAGTTGTTTAATTATGACTTCTTTAAACCCTGTTACACAAACTCACAGACACAGACAATTGAGAAAGTCCAGTTGCCACAGAAAACATGACATGGAGTGGCTTTTTTTTTTTTTTGAATGCCAGCATTCCATCCCAGCTTCATCTAATTGGTTCCTGTGGAATTCCAGCTTGGCCCCAGATGGCCCACCCCAAATCCAGCAGTCTGACTACCTTTTAACCCCATCCCCTTCATGTGCACTGTCCACAGAAAATTAAAGAGAAAAACTGATTTCTTCGCTCTTCTTCACTTTCTTAAACAATGTTGAACTCTAAAAATAACCTTCAGTTTTAGCAGCAGTAGAACAGATCAGTGTGCATCCGTCACATACTGTAAAACACAAAGATAACATAATCTGCCGGGGATTAACACTCTTAATAAAACTGTAAAACAAGGATGGCAAACATTTCCCAGCACAGCGATGTTATCTGACTGAGAGTCAGTGGTGTTACGCCACCAGCGCTGCCGAGCAAGCAAATGCTTTGTGCGTGAAAAGGGATTTATTTGTGCCAGCCAACTGTTGGAGCGGCTTGGAAAAACATTAAACCACTGAAACAGATCTCTTATGACAGCATGACAAATCAAAGCCTTTCGTGGGGTATGAGAGCATGTTAAAATCGCTGTGGTCTTTCACTGATTGCAGAAGGACGACGCTGATGTTTGGGGGGAAAAAGCTCAGCCCTGTGTCAGTGTTTAGCTACCTTATTCATACAAAGCCAAGGTCAATGTCGCTGGCCCCGAGGGGCCTGTGGGAGAGTGAAGGAGTGGGGGGGAAAGTTGAGAGGTGTTGGAGGAAAGAACGAACTCAGGGAGGGGTAAATTCTGCCCCAGTGCACACACAGAGGTCACCGTTCTGCCGCTGACCCTCCCCCTCGCCATCCTACTGTGACCTATAACCCTGGCATCACTGAGTAAATGCAGAGACGGACAGGGGGAGGGGGAAAAAAGAGATGAGGCAGAGCAGGGGGAAAAATGAACGCTATGTGGAGTGAGTGATGACAAAGGGAGGCCAGAGACAGGAGAGTCAGTCAGCCAGGCAATGCAGAAGAGAAACCTGGTCACACACAAAAACAACGTGACCAGCAGGTCGGCCTATCTGAGAAGGGACGAACTTCATAGCAAATCGAAAGATCATAAAAAAGAAACAGTTTAACAGTTTTGTGGCTGTTAAAGGGACAGTTCATCCAGAAGTTAAAATCTATTTGCTTACCCTAATTGTTCTTTCAAATGAGTATCTGACTGATATATTTTGAAGTATGCAGGTAACCAAACAGGGGTGCGTTTCCCAAACAAAGACATAACTCGCGACTGAATCATACATTGCATAGTTTGGGAAAAGAACTACATAGTGATGAGTGTTTCCCAAAACCACAGTTTTTCTGTCGCAGATCTATCGTTTGAACCACGTTAGTTATAACTTAAAATGTCCATATTGACGCTCTAAACAGGGTGGAGTAACTACTTCTTTAGAATTTTTTTTTTTTGTGCAAATTATTGTTTAACATGTACTCACATTTAAAAAAATCAATATTAGCTATGGTAAAAGCATGCACTTGTTTTCCATATTAATTAAAATATATGTAAACGATACATACAGGGCCAATGTTTCCTTAACAAATATTTCCTATAACAAATATGACAGTGATCCAGGATGCGTTCTATCATTGAATAAGATGATTTTTTGCTTGTTTATGTATGATTTTTAAGGGACGACAAGCTTCAAGGTCAGGCTTTGTCACATTTGTTATAAGTGGAAATGTACGTTTCTGGTAGAACGTCCCCACTGCACTACAGAAGATGACAAACAATACAAACTTCTATTCAAAGATTGCAGAAACTGGAAAATGATGAATCTTTACATTTTGAGTTTTGCATGTCTGTGTGAGTACACTTTATCATACTTTCAAAAGTAGTAAGTGCACATTTTAGGCTCAAGTCTTTTTGATATGTCCAGTCTAGACAATACATCAATAGATCAATTTCAAGCTCATCAAGCACTTTCACTTGGGAGACATTGACAGTTAGCTAAATGACTCACTGAATTGCTTTTTAAAAACATGGGTGTTCTTTTAAAGACCAAGAACCTCCCAAATGTCCGGAGATCATGACAATGAAGGCAAGAAAGATACAGGTGAAGATTAGTAAGATGTGACAGGCTGAAACACCTCATCACACCTGTCTTTTGTCTGTTCCTCAACCTCCTCTTCCTCTGAAGCTCCTACGATTTTCTGCCAATCTTCCACTAAGATTTCTGCTGAATGGGGCGGACAGGAAGGGGGTGTTTTTATTGGTGGATGGCTCAGGGAGGGAGGTTTTTATTGGTGGATGGCTTGGGGCCTGTAAAGTATGTTTAACAGGACTGGCTGGCAGTAAAGGTGCTGTTAAGTGTAGTGAAGCGCGGTGACGGGGCAGTGGATACGAAGAAAAGGGGACTTCTGGGAGGAGCTGGCACACAAGCCACAGCACATGATCACACACAACCAGATAGACAATAGTTTGGATAGAGATATTTAGCAGATAAATTTAGGAAATAAAAATGCACAGGCAAAAAGCAAAAAAAAACAAACAAAAAAAAAACAATAAAATAAATATTACTCCAAAATTGTAGGTTATGTTTACACAACAATGATTCTATAAACTAAAACGCTTTGTTTTACAGTATAGTTGACTAAAAATGTATTATGTTATGTAAAAAAACTATGCACTATATAGACCTAATACGCATAGCATATTTGTAGTTTACATAACATCATTTTTGAAAACCAGTCTGTAGCTTATTCAGACCTCCAAAATGCAGTTGTTGTATAAATAAACAGCCAAAACATGCAACGTTTTGTTTTTAGTTGAAAGCAGTGTCATGCAAAAATACTTTTACATTATTCTGCTGAGAAACAGTAAAACATAGGAACCAATGGGTATTGTAATTTTGAAAACGTCCATTTCCCGCTGACATTTAAGCACTGCTAAACAGGTTCCTAAATAATGCTGATTGGCCATTGTGTAGATGTGCCCAGCAGATATGATTGGGATTGGCTTCAATTATCATCGATTGATGCTCTTCACTGCGTGATTACACAGAATAGAGCATCTGTTCACAAATCTACTAGAGGATCTGTATATGAGCAGATATACAAGCAATTTTCTGATGGATCAGCGGACAGGCATTCAAACTCTCCAGAGTCCATGTATCTGTGTAATCACTTGGTGAAGAGCTTTATGCAATGCTTATTGAAGCCAATCACAATCATATCTGTTGAGTGCATGAACACAATAGCCAATCAGAAGTGTTTGAGAATCCACTCTGCAGAGCTCAAAATGCTACAAAAAGTGCAGGGATTGTCTCATTTCTTAACTTTCAGTACCGATCGGTACAGATTAAAATAAAAACCAAATACAGTTCCAAAAATGTCAATCAAAACCACTGCTTTAAACAGGAGTACAAAATAAATAGAAATAGAAGGGCATCTGCTAGGTAAAACATATGCTGGATAAGTTGCCGGTTCATTCCGCTGTGGTGACCCCAGATAAATAAAGGGACTAAGCCGAAAAGAAAATGAATGAATGAATGAATGAATGAATAATATAATATAATATAATATAATATAATATAATATAATATAATATAATATAATATAATATAATATAATATAATATAATATAATATAATATAATATAATATAATATATATTGGCAACATTATCTGTTACATCGTAAAATTCCAAGTCTTTTCTAACTCTTCTTTACACATGCACCCTCAGGCAAACAGTTAAAGAGGTGCCCCAATCATGGAAAATTTGTCCTGCCTCACAATGATCTCTGACCTCTTTTTCTGACCTTGCAGCCCTTTCCTTTAACCTCCATTACTGAGGAATTCTCTCGACGAGCCCAACAGCCCACATTCTAAAACCAAGAAAGGACTGATCACAGGACCTCTTTCAACTTGCTTGTTTGGGAAAAAGCAGGGGTGGTCCTGAGACATCCGGACAGAATTCATTTACAACCCCTGCCCCTTGCCGTGCCTCCAAATGAAGCCTCTTTCTTAACCATGTGAAAAAAAACCTTTAACAATGGCCTTGAATCTGAAAATGGACCTGAAGCCAAAAGAGTGGAAATCTGTGGTCAAGGTTAAGGCCAAACTAGTTTAACCACAGAATAACTAATTCTGATTCTAGAACAGCATGTTATAATAATGGATACACATACCATCTTTATAGGTTTAAATGTGTGTTTTTTCAACACAAAACAAAATAGTTTAAAAAATGTTGGAAATCAGTGACCATTGACTTTGATAGTATTTTTTCCATCTTCACTGTAAAAAGCACGTTTTACAAATTAGCAAGGCAAGTTTATTTATATAGCACATTTTATACACAGTGGCTACGTAACTCTAAGTAGCAATTTCACTTGAAAAGTTTCACTGTAATTTTTTAAGCGAGTAGTTGACTTTACTTAAAGTGAGTAGTAAACCCATTTTAAAATTATTAAGTAAATGATCCATGTGCATGTTAATAAATTATTTATTAAATATAAAATAATAAATAATTTAGTTAATAAAATTTAACAGTTTTAAAATTGTATATATTTTTTTTTAATAAAATTTAACAAGTTACATCTGGTTTACAAAACAAGTCACAGTGTCACTTTTGAAGCAACAAGATTACTTACTTTTAAGTAACTTCACTGTAGTAAAAAAAAAAACTAGTTGAATGGAGTTAACCTAATTAATCAAATTGAGTTATTTTAACTTAAATTACCTTAAACTGAATTAAAACACATTGTACAGTGGGTGACACTTCAAAATGACCATGTGTGTGGCCCCACCTCAGTACTAAGGGATTAAGAACATGTTTTTAGGTGTAACAGCAGTTTTCGACTGTGTCGCAAGGGATGTGAATGGACAGAAATATACAGTAACTGTAAATACCCTGCTACTTGTAAAAAAGACAGTCAGACAGTTGCTGCTCATCAAGATCGCTGTGGCCAGGATTCTGACCAGAACCAGATAATTAGAGCACATCCTACCTGTCCTCAGGTCTTTACACTGGCTCCCAGTTACATTATAGATATATTTAAAGTATTATTACTTCTCTATAAATCACTAAATGGCCTAGGACCTCAATACATTACAGATATGCTCACTGAATACAAACCTAACAAATCACTCAGATCATTGGGATCAAGTGAATTAGAAATTCCAAGGGTTGATTCGAAGCAGGGTGAATCTGCCTTCAGCTACTACGCCCCCCGCTGTTGGAATCAGCTTCCAGAAATTATCAGATGTGCTCCAACATTAGGCACAATCAAATCGAGACTTCAAACATATCTGTTTAGCTGTGCCTTTTCCAAATGAGCACTGTGCTACGTCCGACAGATTGCACCATTATGTCTCTTTTCTTTTTTTATTATTTTACAATACAGACAATTGTGTGTTAAATAATGTGTTAAAACAGGTTACATTATTTAACCTGTTTTAACACATTTTAATCTCTTTATGTTGTTTATGTGTTTTTTTTTATTGTTTATGCACTTTGAATTACCATTGTGTATGAAATGTGCTATATAAATAAACTTGCCTTGCCTTGCCTTAAATTAGGATGAAATAAAACAAAGCATTACAATTCCTTCATTAATCATTAAAAACTTGTTAGCAAGCTTTATTATCATTGCAAACTTGTTAAGTGCAATGAGGATTCATTTTGGAAATTAAAACTAAAAAAATAACTAAAATAAAACTACAAACATATAAATAAAAAAATAAAAAAAAAAAAAAATAAATAAATAAATGAATGACTAAAAAAATATAGCAGTATTTTAGCCTAAATATAGTGAGATGTACAGTGTTTGTTATTTTAAAATTATAGGACAAGGCAGTCAGTAAATAAGCTTTTTCTATTTACATTTTCTTTGTTGATTATATTTTACTTTCTCATTTTATGTCTTAATTATTGTACAGAAATAATAAATGAATAATTTAATCGGTCTAAATAATTATTTATTTAAAGAAATTAACAGCACAGAATGCAGAAACTGTCTGGCGCAAGGTCTAAAGGGCTCTTAAGTTGAGTTCTACTCCATCAAAATCATAAAAATAAATTGATCTACTTTAAGCAGATCACTAAAATTCTAATAAAAATAATTTTGCTGCAGGATGAAAATTATGGACGTAAATTACTTGATCAGTTAATCATCAGGATTACCTTGGTTTACTAAATTATAATTATTCAAGGCAAGTTTATTTATATAATATAGCACATTTCATACACAATGATAACCATAAAGTGCTTTATGACATGTCATGATTTTTTTATCATAATTTTTTATAATTTTTTTATAAAGTATAGATGTCAATAACTACTGGCTTCCAAAAGTACATTTGAGAAAAACATTTCTTCCATGTTTAACAGAAGACAAAAAACTCATAAAGGTTTGGAAACACTTGAGCGATGAGCAAAGATTTTCTTTTTTTGGGGTGAACTATCCCTTCAGCAGTGAATTACACCATAGAGACCACTCGAAGCTGTGCAGAAATGAGAGGCAGTTTAAAGTCAAGAATGTGAATGACAGCTGTTTTTCTTTCCTGCTTCAGACCGCCATTTATCATCAGCATGCCATCCAGTTTACCGCCAGAATGACAGGCCTGTTAAAAGGCTGGGAACAAAGACACAGATACGAGGGAAGAGTGGAAGAAACTTGAAAACAGGGCAAGGATATGAAAGACTGCAAGAAGTCAGAAACAGGAATACGGTAACAGTCATGAAAGTGATATAAACCATGAGAGAAATGGAAATAGTAAGCAAAGAGAATGTGCAAAGTGACAGACAGACATGAATGATACATGTTAAGGAGGCTGATGCACAGACACACAGCAGTTTATGTTTATGTGACAGCTGCTTCTGCACTCTCCTCTGCCAGTTTAAGAATGTGTGAATTTCAGATGTACCCACTTCTCTTTCTGGCGGCGAGCCATCTCTGCACTCACCTCTCAACCCATTCAAGCCGTGCCAACAAAATGAGAGAAAGGCTCACGTCTGCTTTAAAAGCCTATGGACTAGATTAGATTATGAAGGTAACAGGCAAATGCGTGTGGAGCAGGGGAATCTGAAACAGGGCACATTTCCTTTTACCTTTAGTTGTTGACCTTGCTGGAAGGCTGCCTGGGTTCATTGAATACATGAGGGAATAAATATATTGGCTTACGCAAGAAAGCAACACATCTCTAAATGATTCTGGTGTGACTTTATGACCGCAGCTAATCTCTTCGATAGATCTAAAAAAAAATGTTACAATTCTGTTGCTCATAACTTAACAAGAGAAAAAAGACAGTCACTGGACAATACGGCTGTGGTGAAAAAGCGTTTCAAAATGCATCACTATTCTCTCCTGTATTGATTCTGAGCTTTTTTTAACAGCAGATGGCGCTCTATTTTACTTTTAAATATAGACTCGGCAAGTACAGACACTTGACACTGTATAGACACTATATTGCATTTGGCAAGTCTTGCAAGTGTGCTTTAATGTCATCATAATATTAATGTAAACAGCTCATACGAACGCTTGTAACTTGAGTAAACCGTTTCTAGCTTTATTAATGGTTACATCAGGTTCAAGCTGTACTTATAAAGAATTGGTCGCAAGCAGATTATTGCTATTTTTAAAACATACAGCACAATCTGCTGTTAAAAACTAAGCTCAAAATCAATCCAAGAGATTTCTCAGCAATTTCTTAGCAAGTTCTACTGGACAAGAACAGAATTGGGTGTAACGTGTTCCACGGTAACGCGTTACTGTATTCTAATTACATTTTTGGGAAACACAGTAATGTAATAAATTACATTTTACAATTGTGTAATTTGATTACAGTTACAAGTATGTTACTTACATTACAATTATAGTTTTTGGAAGAAAAAATGCTTCTTTCAAAATCACGTTTTCTGCTGCAACGCCAATTAATAAGCATGCACTTTTAAATTGCTGAAGAACACCAGCTGAAATCGTTGCTGACAAGAGTGGTTGCTTCTTTAAGTCGAAATACAGACATTACTTTGATTTCACTGAGCGTAAAAACAAAACGCTCACACAGGCTAAACAGGCTAAATTTTATTTTTGTGCAGGATCAGGAGTGAAGGTATCTTCTGAATGTCAAGAAAAGCGTAGCTGCCTATGGGGCATGCTTATGTTCGTTATTTCTAACGGTGGCGCTCGCATTTTGTAGTAACCACCTAAAATACTACACAGAGTACCCTAGCAACCGCAAAGTAATTATATATTATAAATATATAAATTAGCATTTACCTTTCTAAATAAACAGAAAAATCTAAAAAAAAATTTAACAGTCTACTAAATCAGTCCGCATAAAACACCAAAAGTAGTCAAGTGCAACTACAGCACTTTTCACAGAATTAATATCTTACTTGAGGTTCAAAGGGGCCAGAACTGATAGAAAACCCTCAAAGCCTCAAGCGAGAGAAAACACTCAAGCTTCTCTTGAGACTCAAGTGAGATACATCTGCTACAAGATGGCAAAATGATGGTCTATTTCCATGTTCTCTTCTTGTGTGTCATTTCACTTAGAGTGGCACATACAAATAACTGTTAAAACACTTTCTTTAGAGATGGTGAGAAGAGCGAGGTGTTGAATTTCCTGATGGCTCATCTCTAGTGAATTACACACTGAGGCATAATGGCAGATGCTTACAGGGTCCCTGGACAAAGCTCATTTTGTTTCAACTCTAATTTTAGCTCTTCAGCGTTCTCTTATTTAATCCCATTTTCTCTCTCTCGCTTTTCTATATCTCAGCGTACCTGCTTGCAACTGTTTTTGCTCATCTCACAATGCATACTGTACACCTCAATACTCAACTCAACTGACTGATTTGATTAAAGTTTTTTTTTTGTAATTAAAATACAATGTTTCAATTTGATAACCACAATTAAAATGAAATCTTTTGGTGCACGACAATTGCTTTTTACAAAAAAGAAAAATATAAGTATGAAGAGTTCAGATGAAAAGCCACTAATGACTCGTTTCCACTTACAGTAGTGGTACAGTACGATATGGTAAGGGTCAGTATGGGTCACCTTTATCAGGCTTGCGTTTCCATTATACGACAGAACGTTTCATTCAACGTCATTCTTGCTCGAGAAAATGTCAAAGTAAAGCTGTACGGGTCATTCAAATATTATATGGGAAGCACTTCTCACAAAAAAGATGCTTTATACACATAAATATTCTTGTGTATAAATGTTCCTTACTAACCTTTCTATGAACATAATTTGATTATAACTGCAGATCAATGATAACGCCAGCAATTATATGCAATAAATAAATAAATGAAACATATATGAACACATACAGACCCTTACAGTGTCCGATATGTTACCAATTACAGAAAAACTTCACACAACATACATTTAGTCCTTATTTGGGTTCAAAAACAACACGCAAGTCAGTGTAAACCTTTCATCTGCATCTTTAATCTTTACCAGCACATGTAACCTCTTTTAGAAAGTAATTCCATCATTTCGAGTTCATAATAGACCAAAAGTTGGTGATAACAGTTAAACATGGCAGTTTGTTCATGTTTTAGGTTGCTGAAAGAATCATTTGCTCCTTTGTTTGTCGGGCTTCTACTTTGTTTTTTCATGCTTCACTCTCTTGTTTGTCCATTTCTGAAAGGATCGGATACCAGAAGCACTTCAATAATCACACATGCACATTATTATCATCAGCTCAAGAAGTTCAGTATTTCAAATATAGATGCGCACGCAAGCTCTGTCAAGAAAGTGAAACCGCTCGCACTTTAGATGGCAGGACCAGATGGCTGCCGCCTTCATCGGACTATATCCACATCCCCAGTTCTCATCCACTGTTGTGATGTTATGTCTCTATCTACGCGTTTATGTGCTTGGTTGCTGGAGCTTTTTCCCCCCCTGATCTCACACTGCCCTAATTAAAGGACAGTCTGAGATGGGTTTTTTTTTCTTGCCTTCCTCTTCCCAAATGTATCTTGTTTCCTTTTTCTAAAGCTACTTCTCATCTGACTTGTCTTCCCTTAAACTGTGTGATGTTTGTGCGTGGTCAGGGGGTCCAATTTCGCTACATGTAAAAGTGTATGTAACAAATAAAGGCATCATCATCATCATCATTTATAAACTGGTATTGTATATGCGTCATGTATGTTCTTTTATATTTCACAATAAGGGATGCGCTGATTTGGAAGCCATTAACTGATGTATCAAAACAGTGCTTCCCACACATAAACTTTAGATGGGCGGGCCGCCCAGGTATATTAACGGTTGCCCAAGTATATTTGGTGACATTTATTTTATTATTATTATCATCATCATCATCCTTTTACACTTTTTTTGTATCCACGCAATAGCCAAACATCTGCGATCGATTAATTAGTGGAAAATCTCCTCTCGCCCTACACATTTCCTACTGCTCGTCCTACTTCTCGCCGACTGTCACAGACAGTCTCACATGCTCTGAAGAGGCCTACAGAGCCCAGCACCTTTTTGGTACTGGGCAGTGGGTGCACATGGCTCCTTAATAGAATAAAAGACAAATAGTGGATTTCTTTTTTATTTCAACAGTCTTTAAAAAAATACTTCAACCCATTGAAAAGAAACAGTATAATAAATAAAAAATTTGTAAAAAAGCACTTTTTTTGTTGCATGGAGTTAACCATGTGCTGTGGGTAAAAGGTGTGTTTCAATCCGGCTACCACCACAAGTGTATTTCAAACCTGTGGGAAGCACTGGAATATATAGGCTGATAAATCTTGACACCCAGCATCATACAACTGCTTAAAAAAATCCATAATTTATTTCCTTATGGGGCTTATAATAAAAAAACTGAAAATAAGCATTTATCTGTCATTACATGTATGGCTGCATTTGCTGTAGAACAAATAAATGCAGATTTATATTCTCATTCAAAAATATCCATCAGTGCTTCGCAAAACAGTATATCGGACACTTAAACCCACACACAAAACAGCAATAGGTTTAAGTGTCCTCTAATTTGGTCCTGTGAATTACCCACCATCCTTCTCTCTCTCTTTCTCTCTTAATTAGGGCTCTCTTCCTCTCAAGCACTTTCCCTCATTCTCCCTTCTTCTCCATGCCCCATTGTGAGGCGGTTCTGACCTGAAAGCATGTGTCATTGAGCTCCATGTCAGTGGGGTGCGGTTGGGTTTCTGAACAGGAGAGAGGGGGCTTGTGGGACTGTGGGACTGGGTGGGAGGAGCTTGGACACTGGACAAAGAAGAGAGGTAGAACGTGGATTGTGGAGTGATGGAAAGGGGAAAGTGTAATGGGCGAAATCTGGGGAAAGAGCGAGGCCTCCACCCCTCCCCCCATTACCACGGCCCTCTGCTTTGATGGTTATGTGTCAACACAACCTCCCCTCCAGTTTGACCAACAAAACAGCTCTCATTCAACACCCAGGATTAGTTGTTGACACACGATGGCCAGCAAAAATGTCAAATCCGATTGGAAATGTCTGAAGGGAAGCTCATAATAATGATTTTTTTTATTGGAGCCTCCTGCTTCTCATTCATTCTCCCATGCTCTTTACAATCTGGCTTTTTATTGCTCTCGCATTCATCCATTGAGGTGACTGTACCCTGGGCACCCTTATCCTGTGTTAGATCATAATGCGCGTTGAACTACACTGAGCTATATGCGAACACACAACCATCTATTTGTGTTTATTTGCAGTTCCCTCTCCTGTCGTCCCTGGCCTTCAAGTTTAGCCCTTCTCATCTTAATTCAAGCAAATCCCCTCCAGAGTTGACGGGGTCAATTACAGCCCAAGAAAGCTGAATGAGACGGTGAGAAAAAATAAATTAATACTTAAAGCTTAAACTCTTTTACAATTGACGCTGAAGAAAAGAACAAAAACGGATGTGTCGCGATTGATTCCGGAGAGCTGTTTGCTAATGGGCGGAGGCTTTTATGATCAGTTGCTTGGTGACAGGCTCAAGAGGAGGGCAGGAAGCAGGAATAAATCGCGCGTCGCGATCCACTGTACCGTTTCCACGATTCATTCAAACTATGAAAAGCTTTCTGAGGCCCGGCTAATGAGGATCCACAAGCGAAAAAGAACCAGAAAAGGGAGGAGATGGAGAAAAGGAGGCAGCGAAGCCATCAAAGACGAAACATTTACAAAAATAAGTGTTTCCTGAAAGGGTTGTGTGATTGAGAGTGACGGCGGGAGCTCAGCACCCGACTGTGCTCAAGGGAATGGTCGACAAGCAAAAAATGGGAAGCATAATTTATGGAAAAAGTGGCCATTTTGGGGGCAGAAGGGTTCTCTTTATCAGAGGGTGGTTGTAAAGAAGCTCGCTAATCACACCCTCTATTGCGATGGCAGCGTTCTCTCTTCATGCCAGGGGCTGAAATTACCCCAAAGTGCAAATTGAGCCAGTCTCGTGAAAAATGTGCACAAAACCCAAAAGACAAACACACAAAAAACACAGGGCTTTGATCAGCTTGAGGACTAAGGAGAAAGATCCATGTCGCCTCACTTAGCAGGAGAAAAGCAGCCTGTACGACACTGGTGGCGTGCAAAAGGATGAAAGAGAGCTGTAATGGGTGGAAAGCCTCTTGTATACTAAAGCGGCCCAACTGGTGGTTGACCATTACGCATCTCCTTCTTTTTATTAGACTCAATGTGCCGGTTACACAAACAGCTTGCCTGTGGTGTCACAAAGCCCCTTGACAGCAGAGCACTAGGTAAATTTATTTCATTCCTACTGTAAATGTCTCGCTGAGAAAGGGAAGGTTAATATACCTCGTGCGTCTATCTGAAAATAATTCACAAGTCACATTAAATCTCTTCTTCTCCATTTTCTTCTCACTTCTAATAATTTGCCATCTTCAACCGAGGAATGAGTTCGTGCCTATAACGTGCCACGATTATGAACACAGTTTCCTGCATTACCTTTCAATTTGCAGCGCAAAGGCGAAACATCATATTTCAACCTAGCATGCAATTGAATGCGATGAGATAAAAAGACAGTTCCATAAATGCCAAGACATGCTGTTCTATAGCATATGCTTTATGGCCAGCTCTCAATAACAAACACATATAATGGAACGTATCAATCTTATGGACTGTATTAAAAAAAACTGCACAAGAAGACAAACAAGTTATCCGTTTGAATCAGCGTGACGAATTCTTCACTGAATGAACTCGCTGAACCTGTCTTTACACAGATAATAACACATTTAGCTCCTTCTAAAGTTGTAATGGAAGTAACTGAGAAATATTCCTGAATATTTTCTTATGTACATTTATTGATTGGGTGGAGGTAGATTCTTTGAATGCAAGCTTATAGTACTTTGTAAAAGATAATGATTGTGCATACTGAACTATTAAGAGTGCAGTACACACCATTGAAGAGACGTTCTGTGTAAAAAATAATAAAATGATCGAGTCTTTAACCTCTTCTAATTTAGCTCCAAATGTCAAGGTGAAATTCTTCATTTTGACCTCATGTGGATAAAGAAATAGATTATTTTGTAGTGTTTCATACTATACAAATATTTTTTTTGATCTTCTGAACGTAATAAAACTAATTTGTAATGAAATAAGGGTACACTAAGACTTAATTTGGGTTAAGACTTTATAAAACTTGAATCTAAATTAATATTAAATTCTTTTGTGAAATAGATACCCCAGCAAAGCATTTTTTGTTTTTAAAAGATGTCTAATAGACGTCTAAACATAGTCATCTTGTCTAAAACAAGGCTAAATTTAGGCTGTCAATAAAAATCTAACAGACATCTAAGAATAGGCCAAATCTAGACTAGTCATCAAATACATAGAAATGAATGACTACACATATAAAGTCTGTCTAATCTGTCTATTTGACCACTAGTCTAGATTTGGGCTATTGTTAGATGTCTATTAGATTTTCACTGACAGCCCAAGTTTAGCCTTGTTTTAGGCAAGCTGTCTACGTTTAGATGTATATTAGACAGCTGTTAAACACACAATTGTTTGCTGGGTAGCTATATACCCAACAGTTGGTTTCAAACTAAACCTGGACGAAACAAAGTTTTTGGGCGGGATTTCAGGGGTTTAAAACAGCTTGCCAGAAAAGTTTGCTTTGACTCATTGGTTCAGGACTTGACATTAACACCCGCCATGCTGCCAAGCGTGGGTAGATTTCAGCTGTGGCAGGTTAGACAGTCACTTGCACTAGCCACTTTGGCTGGTTGAAGATACTTTTTTAATTGAATTCATAAAAACAATAACAATAAGGATTGCCCAATGAGGGGCCAGAGTGAGAGATGACAATAATAACTGTGTTCGCATGAGCAAAAGAAAGCAGGTGAATACGGAATGAGAGGATGATCATGCGATTTGTCAAGGCTAATTCAGGTAATGTGATGTGTGCAAGTGTTTAAAAGTAAAAAAAAAAAAAAAAAGGTTCCTAAATGTGAGAAGCATCTGTGCCTGCAAACGGACCGTAACTGCTGCTCTCAAGAGCTCGAGATTTTTTAAAGGTCTTTTTGTAAGCAGCAGATTGCTTTCACTGTAACCTTTTACATGATTATCCTTTCATTATCCCACACGATATGCTTTTCACCTGCTTTCTTTTGCTTAAAGTGTATTTTTTATTTTTCATGTGGCTAAAGAAAAATTTGGTAAATCCTTAGTGTTGAGCCTTGAAAAGTCATGTGCAATAAAAACTAATTGCTATGCGATATAAATTTTTTTGTGAAATGAATGAGTCTTTTTAGCACGCCAAAGTCAAATTTTATGCATATAAAATATATTTTCCCAACAACAAAATTGTGGCTAGTAAAAATGGCAAGTGGCTGGTAATGTTGGAAAACTACTAGCCACAGTGGCTGGTGATCAAACAAGTTAATGTCAAGCTCGGCATTGGTTTGTGGTGATTAATAATTGTGTGTGGCTTTGGCCCTGCTTTCTTTGGAAATCTTTCCTAGTTCCTTTTCTCTGTTCAATCTGTTGAGGTCAGATGTCTGAATAAATACACAAAAAAAGATGCTTTATAGTATAAAATGAAGCATAATTCAAATTGAAAGCAAGTCTGGCAGTTTTTTTTAATATGTATTACAATAAAACTGAATGCTTTAAAGCAATCTACTGTATAAAGTGTTACATAAATGAATGTTCCCTGATTTGTCCTGAATGGCCAACTGCAGAGTTTGCAGAAACATCCAGATCACTGTTATCATTTTTATTACACTTTTTCTTAACTGCTGTTTGCTCACTGACGTAATTTCAGCTGCATATATATAGTATATATACCTACTGTAGATAAGGGCCATAAATCTCAATAAACTCAGAAACATAGGAGAGTGGATATAGTCCGCCCTTACCGGACTATATCCACATCCCCTGTTCCCATCCCCTGTTGCGATGTTATGTCTATGTCTATGTGTTTATGTGCTTAGTTTCAGTTTTTTTTCCTCTCCCTGATCTCACACTGCTCTAATTCAAGAGCAAGGTGAGAGGGAGGTTTTTTTTTTTTCTCTTGAATTGTATCTTACTTCCTTTTTCTAAATGCTACCTCCCGTTGACCTGTTTTCACTTGAAATGTGATGTTTGTGTATGGTCAGGGGGGTCCAATTTCACTATATGCCAGTGTATGTGAATATATTGAAGTAAATGTGACAAATAAAGGCCTTGATTGATTGATTGATTGATTGATTGAATCTCCTTATTTTAGGTTTACTAGTCTAGTACAGTACATAAACGCATCACCACACACAGACAGAACAGGATAATATACGACGGAGAACAACATAAAACCAAATGACAGGATGAAGAAAGACCCAATTTAATGACTTCAAAAACAACTATGGATTTTGCTTCATGTCATCATATGAAACCCAAGGCAGTCTGTACAAAACCCATGTAATGACTTGAAGATCAAACTCCATCTCCAGCAAAACATCTGTAGGAACTATTAACATCTGATTGATTTCAGTTGAAGGCTTGAGGGTTTAAGTTTGCTCACACACAAGTACCAATGTAAACCAAAAACAGCATCATTTCAGAGTCTCCTATATGCTTCTAAGGATTTATGGATGAAGAGACAATGCCCTGAGCACTGGTACACTGAAACTAGGCATGGGACGATAACTGTTATCAAGGTATATCGCATTTGGTAAAAGTCAAGGTTTTAAAAACGCCAAAATTTTCTTCTATACCGTTCTGGTGGTATATGTAAGATTTTTTTAAGACAACAGTATGTCCAGCAGAAACGATATATAAGGACACCATTAAAATAGTAAAGAAATCTATGTTTTTGAAACTAATAAAGACAGCAGAAGTTAATGATTTATTTGAATTATTTAGCCCGACATGTTTAGCTACTATCCCAAAACTGTTTAAATGTTTATTAACATAAAATATACTGTGCTCAAAGTGGGAAAAAATTTAGTTTTTTTACCCAGTCATTTATAAAATACATAGTTCAGTTTCAGGTAATCACAATACTGTGAAACTGTGATCTTTTTATCCAAGATTATCATACCGTCAGAATCTTATAACAGCCCATGCCTACATAAGTGTGAACAAAGTCCCTTTCACCTGTTAGGTCACTTAAATATCAGTAACAGCACGTCATGCAATAAAAGGAAGATCTATACAAACAGTGGTCACATGCTTCATTAAAATAGAGCCCATTGTCAGTGCTCAAACCCTTCAGTGAGAGGATCAAAAGGTCATTGAGTGACATTCGTATTAGTTGTGATCCTACAGCGCTGATCAATATGCACCAAAGCTGGGATCTTCCATTACACACAAGTTGACAAATAAGAAGTGTGCACCCAGACTATTATTACTGGAGCCTGTGTTATACAGGAGCATGGATTGTGCTAATGGGGTTTCAGCATGAAAGTATATAATAGCTGGTGCAGTAATATGGCATACACTCATGCAACTCCACAGAAAGTCTGTCTGTAGGTCAGTGAATGAAATACACACTAAATACTAAAACCACAATGATATATATAGACACCTTTTTACAATGGACTGCAATGCCATGTTATGAAGATACACATCATTGTCAAAAAGAAAGATTGGAGTTTCAGAATGACACGCATTTCTCGAGCATTGCAAAATTTGGACTATTAACAAAACAAAGATGCCTGAAATCAATTTAAGTTTGATCAAATTAAACTAAAATAATAATTATAGATAAAACTAAACCAAAAGAAAAGCAATTCCACTTCATATCATTTGTTGCACAGGAATTACACAGTAAACTAAAAGGCTGAAAACTCCAACAAATATGCAGTCATCTCTGTGTTCGGTCACTTAAACATTCCCTCATCCGTATTTCTAATAAGTTGTGCAAGATTAGTCACCACTGAAAAAGCCAGAGTCTTCTAGAATGCACATGCTTAAGAATACACTGACTGAACTTAGTGCTCTTGTGTATTTTTTTTTATCTTCAACAACAAAAAGTCTAGAAACAATAAGAGATACGTTTCTCAGCTCCAATGATTAGAGAAAAACATAGGTTGGAGTTATTTTTAATTTAAAATGTTCCTATAAAAATTTACTTCTTTATAAGCAAAACATCCCTAAAGAGTTTATGTTTTGGTTAGCCCTGTAATATTATATACAGTACATGATTCTTGAATGATCGGGATGACAGTTAATCAGCAGTCTTTACTGGCTGTGAAGATCCTGATCAGAGCATCTCTATTGTACAATCAATGTTTAAAATGAGAGGCAACCACGTACTGCAGAATGAGCGCATTTTCATTTCAATTGGATTAAACAATTTGAAACAAAAGATGAATTTATGCCATCTCGTACTGTAATTGTTGCAGTTAAGAGATTCTAAATGAAAACCACTCATGTCCTCGTACAACTCGTAATCACAATTTGTAAAGTGGGAAATTTTCTGAGCTCTACGACTTACCATGTATCGACTATACCACCTGACTACCATAGATTAATTTACAGTTATCACATATTTAAAGAAAAAACAAAAACTAGTATATTGGCATATTATACAGTGCTCAGCATATACAAGTACACTTTTCCCAAATCTATACAATAGCTATAGGAAGCTGTACAATATTATATTTGTGCATATACATTAGATTAGTCAGTACTGAAGCCAAATCTGAAATTTGTCTAACAAAATAACTTACTATAGCGGTCCAAAAACTAGTACACTCAAATTTATATGTTATGGAAAAATATTAAATACAATAAAAAAAAGAGGAAAAATCAAGAAGCAAAAAATTATTTTTTTTTTTCAAATTTTGTAGGTTGTAATTTTTTGCAATATTTAGCTTGAATTTAATTGTATTATCTTTCAATTTCTAATTATGTTTGGTGACTAAAATATTATTTTAATAAAAATATCTGTTTAACAAATCAGTTTTGGCAATACATTGTCTATATTCACTGAGAAATGGATAAAAATATTTATTTTTAAAATAGGGTGTGCTCAATTATTCTGCGCACTGTAATCTATATTATATACAGTTGAAGTCAGAATTATTAGGCTTCCTGAATTATTACCCCCCCCCCCCCCCTGTATCCCCCCCCCCTGTATATTTTTTTCCTATTTCTGTTTAACGGAAAGAAGATTTTTTTTAACACATTTCTAAACATAATAGTTTTAATAACTCATTTCTAATAACCAATTTCTTTTATCTTTGCCATGATGACAGAACATAGTATTTTACTACATATTTTTCAAGATGCTAGCATTCAGCCCAAAGTGCAATTCAAAGGCTTAACTAAGTTAGTTAGGTTAATTAGGCAAGATAGGGTAGTTAGGCAAATCATTGTATAACGATGGATTGTTTTGTAGACTTAAAAAAATGTTTTTGCTTAAGGGGGCTAATAATATTGACCTTAAAATGGTTATAAAAATTTTTTAAAACTGCTTTTTTTCTAGCCAAAACAAGACAAATAAGACTTTCTTTATAATAAAAAAAAATTATATAAAATACTGTGAACAATTCCTTGCTCTGTTAAACATGATTTGGTAAATATATTGAAAAAGAAAAAGAAATTCACAGGAGGGCTAATAATTTTGACTTCTACTAGTTGAAGTCAGAATTCACAGTATGTTTCACAGTATGTCTAATAATAATTTTTCTTCTATAGAAAGTCTTATTTGTTTTATTTCGGCTAGAATAAAAGCAGTTTTACATTTTTTAAAAGCCATTTTAAGGTCAAAATTATTAGCCCCTTTAAGCAATTTTTTTTCAGATAGTCTACAGAACAAACCACTGTTATACAATAACTTGCCTAATTACCCTAACCTGCCTAGTTAACCTAATTGACCTAGTCTAAGCCTTTAAATGTCACTTTAAGTTGTTTAGAAGTGTCTTGAAATATCTAAATATCTAGAAAAATATTATTTACTGTCATTATGGCAAAGATAAAATAAATCAGTTATTAGAAATGAGTTTTAGAAATCTTCTCTCCGTTAAACAAAAATTGGGGAAAAAAAGGGAACGGGGCTAATAATTCAGGGGGGCTAATACTTCTGACTTCAACTGTGTATATAT
>CAIGQZ010001108.1:16447483-16462948 GCA_903798205.1 Danio tinwini
GTGGGAGGAAACCGGAGGACCCGGGGAAAACCCAAGCAAACACGGGGAGAACATGCAAACTCCACGCAGGGAGTGCCGACTGGCTCAATTAGAACTTGAACCTTTGGCCCTCCTGTTGTGAGGCAGTAGTGTTAGCCACTGAGCCACCGTGTCACCCAATCATAAAATGAGGAGGAGGAAGAAGGACAGAGGGAGGGTTTCTAAAAACAAAGATAGGCAATGAAGTTTAGACAGGATATTTGTATTAGCTTAAAAATGATCTGATCGGCTAGCTAGTATTTAGCGATAAGGATCGGCTGTAGTCAATCATATCATGTGCTCCTCTCGAAATTAGTTTGTAAAACTTCACTTTTGTATTTTATTGGCTATTAAGGCAAGGCAAGTTTATTTATATAGCACATTTCATACACAGTGGCAATTCAAAAGTGCTTTATATAAAAAGGAATAAAAGAGACAAGTCTAAGAAAATAGTTGTAAATAGTTGCTTGATCTTAGTAATTTTAGCAAACCCTCAGATACTTTTGGTTGGTTCCTGTTGGTTGTGCACCTTTTTTATCAACCAAGTTTGTGGATGCCATTATAACGACACAGATCACTCTGCTTACGCATGCCAGAGTCCCGCGGAAAAAGTGATTGACAGGTGGTAATTTGTGTGTAACTTATCTTTATTTATGTCGGATTTAGTTATGGGTAAAACAAAGACCATGCAGGTCAGGTACTGTAGTTGAAACTACAAATAATTAATTCATTATGAATTAATTAATTATTCATAATTAATTAATTGACATCCACCTATGAAGACCTTCGTCCATTGCGATGTTTCACATTAGACATTGTGCTATGCTAAATTGGTCAACATCGCCCAACCCTATTAAGAACAGATAAAAACAGATTAAACAGGTTGTAAAAGAATGAAAAAGAAAAGAAAGACACAATAGTGCAATCTGTCTGACATAGCACAGTGCTCATTCAGTGAAAGTACAGCTGAACAGATGTGTTTTCAGTCTTGATTTGAATGTGCCTAATGTTGGAGCACATCTGATCATTTCTGGAAGCTGATTCCAGCAGCGAGGGGCATAGTAGCTGAAGGCCGATTCACCCTGCTTTGACTGAACTCTTGGAATTTCTAGTTTATATGATCCTAAAGGTCTGAGTAATCTATTAGGTTTGTATTCAGTGAGCATATCTGTAATGTATTGAGGTCCTAGACTATTTAGTGATTTCTAGACAAGTAATAATGCTTTAAAATCCACAGCGTTTACTTATCTTTTTCATCATCTATCAGCTGTAAGAAAATATTCTGGAAGTGATTTGAGGAATTACAGCTGTCATGGTGTCAAGTCTGCTATTCTTTTACATTTAGAACCACTTCACATTATTTTAATGGTCCCATATACAAATAGCTGAATATTTAAGAAGTTTACCTTAGTGAATAAATTGCTTGTTAAGTTAGGTTTAAGTTTAGTACAGCAAGCTGACATGTAAAGTTACTTTGGCTGCATTTACTGTAAATTCAAGTATATTTTCCTATTTGAGCCATAGATCAAACAGTCTAAGAAAAACATAGATTCCAACATTCCCAGGGTACAGGCCAATAAGCAATAGGGTTGACTGATATTAACTCAGGTGGACATCAACCACAGTCACATGACAGGACAATGTCTCAAGCCAGTGGAGTCAATTAGCTTCACAGTTAGATTTGAGCTTTAGATTATGTGCCTGGAGCTGCTGCATCTTTGGTGACTGAGAATAGTGACTGAATGTTCTGATAAAAGTCTGAGCAACTACAAAAAAGGCAAAGATATGTATGGGGCAAATAATTACAGAGAAAATGAGAATCAAAAGTATATTTAGAACAAGTGTAAAAGCTGTAACTATCATAGTCAAGTCAGTAAAGTAACCTTTGTTTCTTTATATTTTCATACAATCTATAGATTGATTCCGGTGTAGTACTAATCTTTATTTACATTTACAATATTCATTTACTGTTGTATATTGTGCTGCGTAGTGAATTAAGTTTAAGCCAATTGGGGAAAAAACTACAAGAAAGATTTGAAACGACAAAAAAACAGTAAAGACAGATGATCAGAATGAGCGCTGCAGTCAAGCTGATTAGTCAGTTGTTGTAGTTAGAGCCACCTCTCATGCAAGCAGGAATTTGCCATTGGTGATCAATTGCTTCAAGTTTGGACGAAATGAACGAAAATGCTTTATTGTATCAGGCTAAGTGTAACAGTTACCTCAGCTCCAATGATACACACAGTCAATAGAATGTCTGAATGTTCATTCATTCATTTTCCTTTGGCTTAGTCCCTGATTTATCAGGGGTCACCATAGCGGAATGAACTACCAACTACTCTGACATGTTTTTTTTACGCAGTGAATGCCTTTCCAGCCACAACCCAGTACTGGGAAACACCCATACACGCTTGACACACACTCATATACTACGGCAAAGAGCATATAATCACCAAGAGGCTTGACACACACTCATATACTACAGCAAAGAGCATAGAATCACCAAGAGGCGACACTCTGTTGCTATTTGGTAAACTGCCACTAGATGCAGCTAGTGTTACGCGGCAGCCATTTTGAAATGAAATTTTTAATAGAACAGCACAGATAACTAACGTTAGACAGAATCATGTACAATATTGAGTTAAAATATTATATATTTATACACCCCCATTAAAAAGAAACATTTTAAACATCTCAATAAAAATGAAAACAATTTCCAAAATGTTGAGAAGACTAAGTTTGACATGAAAGGTTGACAAAATAACTTAGATTACTTTTTTTTGTTTTACTTAAATTAGGGTGATGCAAAAATGAGTATACCCCACATCAAAAACTACTTTATCTAGTAGTTTGTCTGGCCTTCATGATTTTTAATGACAGCACCAAGACTTCTAGGTATGGGATGCACAAGTTGGCTACATTTTGCAACATATATCTTATCCATTCTTCAAAAATGACCCATCTTTTACAGTTGCTCGAAGATATGCTCAATGTAATGTCTCTTCAGAACTACCCATATGTGTTTTATTGGATTCAGATCAGGAGACATATTTATAATAATATAATATATTAGCTTGTGAATGTGTGTGTCTATATATATGATGAATTTATGTGTGGAGAAAGTGGCATTTTACATAAAAGCTTTATTAGTCTTTCTTTAACATAAAACTCTGGAAAAATACTATTATATATATATATATATATATAATGCTGCAACAAAAAGTGTACTGTCAGTCTGTTATCAACATCCCATTTTGAAAGTCATGTTAATTTAATTTAACATGTTAGTTTCAATTTGTATTATGCTAGTGCGTAAACTATTCAATTAAAGAAATTTAAAGTAATTTAACCTAAAAGTGACAGTTTCAATGCTGCAATGGAACGTTCTACTGAGTGTCGCCTCTTGGTGATTCTAAGCTCTTTGACTACGGTTAGTTTAGTTCATCCAATTCATCTATACCGTATGGACTGTGGGGGAAACCGGAGCAACCAGAGGTAACCCACGAGGAGAACATGTAAACTCCACAAAGAAATGCCTCCTGGGATTCAAACCAGCGACCTTCTTCCTGTGAGGCCACAGTGCTAACCACTGAGCTATCGTGTCACCAAATGTCTGAACAGCATCCTAAAAAACCCACATTTTTACAGTTATATCTTTATCAGTCAACCTTTGTGTGAATGAGGCTTTAATCAAACTAAACATTCCTAACAATGTCTTCAAGTAGAACACTGACATCCATCACCCATATAAAGAAAACGAACAATAAACTGCAGTCTGTCCCGACTTAGCACGATAAAAAGGAGAGCTTAGGGCACTCTCTTGTGCTCGACTCTGGAGGTATCGGGTTTCAGTCAGCGATGGGCTAAAGCAGTAGCAGCCTCTGCCTGCGGCTCAGGAATCCATCTCAAGTTGGGCGGGGGGGCACAAGGGCACAGCTAGACACCAACTCTGGCATCATCGCTCAAATTCCAGACCCCAAATATACCGCCTTTAGGTGCAGGATAGAATGCATCGACTGTCACTGCAGATCACATGACTAATAAATAACTTGGGAGAAAAAAAAACAGCTTCTCGTTTTGCTAAAGTGGGTTGAATTATATCTCTCTCTCTTATCTCACTGCTGTTCCTGTTCCGTTTGTGAGGCAAGAATCTTTGTCAATTCCCCCGTTTTATTAACAGACAATATTTTTCCTCTGACTTCTTACAAGGTTTTATTGCAGCACCAGCAGGGTGTCATTTTGCAGGGTCACACACACATACACACACCCACACACACACACACACACACGCACACGCACGCACGCACACACATGCACACACACATACGCACACACCCGCACACACGCACGTCCCCAGAGCAACTGAAAACTTCTCAATCTGTTCATTGCTATATCAGTGCTCACATCTGCTCATGATAACATTGCACATGATAACGTTTAGATGTTTTTGAGTATTGATGTCAAAGTCACTTGTGCACAACTTACAAATGAAATTCCCCAAACTATAATAAATCATTTATTATTACATCATATAAAACTGCAGTAGGTCTGATGCTGTTCTGCTTGATTTGGCACTTGGCAAGCTTTTGCACTCTTTTTTTTAACTCACACATTTAGATGGCAGTATTACATTTACACTGTAAAAAAATAAAAAGTTGAGTTAACTTCAAATTTTAAAGCAACCAGCTGCAAAGAAATTTTGAGTTTATTAAACTTCAGTGGTTGAGGTTGTGCCAAATTATTTTTTTAAATTGACCAAAAAGGCTGGTTTAAGTCAAGTATACTTTGACATAATTTGGCACAACTTCAAACACTGAAGCTTAATAAACTCAAAATTTCTTTGCAGCCAGTTGCTTTAAAATGTTAGGTTAACTCAACTTTTTATTTTTTGAAGATATGGAGAAATAAAAACGTAAAGTCTCCTCAACTGAATATTTTACTTTCATTGAACAAACAGTCCCAAACATGCAGCTGAATCATTTTTATGAGTAAATTCAACTCTGAGCTCAAAAATATGTCCACCTAACTTACAATTTTAAACTGAGTTAATTATTTGTAAGTTGGATTTTTTTTTCATGCTTTCACTGACTCACGGTGCAAAAGCTCATATTAAAAGTACAGTAAAAGTTATCATTTGCATATATGATTTCGAAAAATTATTACTCAGCAAGAATGCTTTTACATTATTAAAAATTCTTTCCAATACACTCTATTCTTCTTAACATCCCATTCATCAAAGAATTCTCGAAAATGAGTATCATGGATCCCACCAAAATATTAAATAATACAACTGTTTTTCCACATTTATAGATACAACCAGGTACCATTTATAGACATTTAAGATGTTTCTAATGGAGATGCATGAAATTTTTGCAGATAACAAAGAACAATAACTCAATATATGTAATAAAAAATCAATTGTATGTCATTTTAGCCACTTGGCGGCATGCATTCACTACAAGCAAAGACTTAGTTTAAAGATGCCGTGACTGGTTGTGGAATCATGGGAGTTGTCATTATTCATTACTGCAGAAATCATGTTCATGGATGAACTAAACACTGCAATATACAAGGTACCACACAATTCATTCATGTTGTCTCAAAACAAATCGCTAAAGTCAATTTAACAAATGTAAGCAGATTGAACATAAAACAATTATGTTGTCCCAAAAAACGTCTCAATAATTATGTTGTTTTGGTTCATTTTAAATAAGTAGTTTGAACAAGTAAAAAAAAAAAAAACATTTTATGAGTGAAGTAGAGCTGCATAATATTGGGGAAAAAATTATATTGCAATATTAAATTTTTCTGCGATACATATTGCGATATTGACTATATTTTTACCAGATGAAATAAATGACCCAATATGGTAAGAATTCATCATTTTATATTGATTGGGATGATTTTGTAAGACATTGCATCTGCATAAAATATACTAAACCAATCACGAGCGTTGATGAATGCAGTACAGCGAAGACACAAACTAAATAAACAATATTTTATGGATTTCAGGAAGTCTTGCAGTATACATTGCAAAACGTATAATCAAATGTAAAATGACCAGTATAGTCTTCATCTTACTTATACGTGAATACAATTACAGTTTCTTAAAGTTACAAACATTATAATTTTGTGTGCCTGAATGCTCAACATCGCAGATCCTGTTGCGCATGTGCAAATTGCGATATCGATGTTAAAACGATTTATTGTGCAGTCCTAGAGTGAAGTATTCAAAACTAATTTTCACAGTAGTATGAAGCAGAGCTAAAAGGCTGAAACGAGTCTACTGAAATAATAGCTGATGAGAGACTAGCGTGATGTGGCATGAAAGCAGCCGAGCTTTTATTATGTCACTCCTAACTATTTCCGGTTCTACCAGTTGAGATCATGTGGGAAAGCAGCCGCTCAGTAGTTTTCTCATACAAATACATTTTAAGGTTGTGTTATAATGATGATAAGTCCATCTAAAAAAAAAATCACAACATTTTAAAGGTTCTTTGGTGTTTCTTAAAATAGTAATAATAATAACAATTTGAGGGTTTATGAAAATTGTTTTTTTTCTCTGGATTTGAACATTCTTCAAAACATCTGGGATAACGCAAGTACACAAGTCAGCAGAATATATACCACTGGTGCAGTGGTTTTTGCAAAGTGTGCCTCTAAAACCATAACAGCAAAAAACAAGGAAAACTGCAAGGAAATTGTATATATTTTTATCTAAACTTCTATTGTATTTTCCACAAAAGAGAATAAACTAAAACGAGCATCTGTTGTTTGCAATATTAGGTTATGTAGAGAGCAGCACTCAAAACTCTCATGGCCCCCACCACATATCTGTATGATCCACCGGCAAAAAAATAACCCACAATTTGTAGACTGATGATTTATTTTCAGATTTGAGACTATAAAAATAATATTAAAATGTTAAAGCATTTATTTATTAATACTAATATGGCTGCAGCTTCAGTCTATATAATAGATTCTTGAGCGCCAAGTTGGCTATATTAGACTAACTTTAAAAAGATCATGTTAAACTGAAGGCTGAAATTATTGCTGCTGGCTGAACACTCAGATTTCAATCATAGCAATACATTAAAACTAATGTATTCAATTAGTAAAAAGTTGATATCAAAAACACAATATCATTGAAACTTGTATTTGTTTTGGGTAGCATGGTGGCTCAGTGGTTAGCACTGTTGCCTCACAGCAAAAAGGTCGCTGGTTTGAGTCCTGGCTGGGTCAGTTGGCATTTCTGTGTGGGGTTTGCATGTTCTCCCCATGTTCGCATGGGTTTTTTCTTCCACATGCTCTGGTTTCCTCCACAGTCCAAAGACATGCGATGTAGGTAAATTGAATAAACTAAATTGACCGTAGTGTATGTGTGTGAAAGATTGTGTATGGATGTTTCCCAGTACTGCGTTGCAGCTGGAAGGGCATCTGCGGTGTAAAACATACGCTGGATAAGTTGGCGGTTCATTCTGCTGTGGCGACCCCTGATTAATAAGGAAAATTAATAAATTAATATATTTATTTTCAGATTTTTTGCTCCATCCTTGGCTACACTGGCTAGCACTTCTTTCAAACCATTAAAACACTAAACGCATGAACAATTAACATTTTTGAGACCATTTTTTAAGTTTACATTTAACTTCCTTTCACTAAACAAATACATAAAATCCCTACATTTTCATTGTTTTTGTTTGCCCATATAGCTTGGCCCATCTTCAAAATTTCTTGCAGCAATCTCACTCAAATTCTCTCTAAATCTGTTAAGCACCCATATTCAATCAAGCCTCTGCTAGGCGCAAAAGAAAGAGGGAACAAATCAGCAGCAACTATTGATTAGACATTTTTAAAAAAAAGGCTCCTTGAACTCACATCAGTCAAGGTCAGGAAAATAAAGCAGATGTGAGGAAAAAAAGTACTGAAGAGGTAAACAAGAGTAAAGAATGGGAAACAATAATAAAAAGGGTGAAAGAAAGCAAAAATTATATACTATCCAGCAGCATTGACAGAAACACTGGCTGATTACAGCACCTCCTCTCTGGTGAAGTGTTTAGGGTTTAAGCGCTGCTAGAGCACCCCGGAGTTCAGGATTAGCTCAGCATGAGTCCAGCAGCCTGCCAGGCAAACTCACACAGAGTGCCTTTGAGTGATGCTCACACATGGGTTTACCACTGACACTCAAAACAACATGCCACACCACATCAGCCTCAATCACTGTTCTCTCCACCCTGCAGAAGTCTACATTTATCAGCGAGAAGGAAGAAAGAAATCCCAAGAAGAGAGAGACACTTTGAAAAGAATAAATTGTGGCAAGATGACGGGATTCTCATCTGCGCGCCCTCGTGTCGCCTGAAACCAGTGCCATATTTTCTTTCCGTGGAAAACAAAGGAATTTATCTGGCTGAATTTCCAAGCCGTTGTTCTTTCAACACATGGGGGGTTTGCATACTTAAAGCAGTTAACCCAAGGCTATTTTAAACCATGGGATAAACTAAATCCTTGTTTTTTTTCGCATTTCATTTTGTTTATAATTTACACAGAGTTAGCAATTAATCCTGGGCATTCTTATGCTAAACTTTATCATTAAGGTTTTTATTTGTAGTGTCAATGTCACTGGATGAACACTTTTTTTGTTTACATAACGGCTCTAGCAATGCTCACATTATATATAGTAAACTATTATTGTTACTTTTCAGACAATAAATGGTTCTTCATTCCAATTGATGCATTTTTGGTCAGTATATGATCCTTTGCATCTATCCTTAAAAACCCTGGGCATGACTGGCATGAGCAGCACGGTGGCTCAGTGATTAGCACTGTCACCTCAAAGCAAGAAGTTTGCTGGTTTGAGTCCCGACTGGGCCAGCTGACATTTCTATGTGGAGTTTGCATGTTTCCTCCTGGTGCTCCAATTTCCCCCACAGTCCAAAGACATGCTCTATGGGTAAATTGGATGGACTAAATTGGCCATAGTGTATAAGTATGTGTGAATGTTAGTGTATGGGTGTTTCCCAGTAATGGGTTGCGGCTGGAAGGGCATCCGCTGGGTATAACTTATGCTGGAGTAGTTGGTGGTTCATTCCACTGTGGAGACCACTGATAAATAAGAAACTAAGTCGAAGGAAAATAAATGGCATGTTTAAAAAATAATGCTAATAACAAGAAAATGGTAAATGGCAAATGGTCAAAAGTCATGTGATAGCTTTGCTTAAGAATCGGGCGATCGTTTAAACCAGTGTTTCTTAACCACATTCCTGGAGGACCACCAATACTGCATATTTTGGATGTCTGTCACGCCCATTGCAAGTCTTTCAGTCTCTGCTAATGAGTTGATGATCTGAATCAGGTGTGTTGGGTTAAGGAGACATGGAAAATAAGCAGAGCTGGTGGTCCTCCAGAAACATGGTTGAGAAACACATCCCATCTTTAGTTACCATTTTTATGCTTGCATTTCTGTTGTGCCATGTTTGATTGTTGATATGACTTGAGAAGACTTGGAATGTAGAGTACAAGTAGTTTGAAAAACATTCATGGTTTCCATGATTGAGCCTCATTCACACCAAGTACTAGATTGAACAACAGAAATATACAGAATTATACAGAAAACGAAAATAAAATAAATATCTGAATTCAGTCCACAGCTCTATAAGAATGGCACAAAGGAGTTATAACCCTGGAGAAACTTTCAGCCAGTTGATGAAGGATAAACATTGACGGTACATATATGGTTGCATTCATTTTTTAAAATAGGACTGAATATTACAGTTTTTCTCCATTGATTTGGCTTGAAACAGGAATTACATTCTCAATACTCTATTGAGTATCGAGAATGTAATAAACTCTCTTACAGATCAGCACAACACTATAGAACACTTGTAAAAGCTCATATCTTTACCAAAACTGTTTGTTCATGTCAAAACTAAATTTCCTTCTCATTTAAACAGTCAGTGCCCCTAAAATCCTTTGTCCCTTTGGCATTGCGTAAGCACTGCAGGTCAAAATGTTTAGATGTTTTGTCACTATGACAGAGGACCATTGAAATATCCCTCGTCCACCTTTCAGTCTTAGCCCAGTTTTTGAAAATGGTTACTAAACTGTTTTTTTGTGTGTGTGTTTTGACAGAATGCAATTGTGTAAAAAACTAAAGAATTTTTTTTATAAGATTTTAAAAATAAGAAATAAAGGATTTTCAGTCTGATCGCATGAGGCAATGTAACTATTTTACGTTTTGTCAGTACAGTGGCTAATTCGTACGTGTTCAGTAGATTTTAAAAAGCAACTACACCCCTAAACCTCTAAACCCCCTAAATCATTGGGTGATAAGCAAATCATACTAAATTGTATGAATGAGATTGTACAAATTCATCTGACTTAGCTACTAAATCAAAAAGTTGTGAATTGCCATGAGATAGTGTTGGGATTTTAGGTTAAGTGTAGCCTCCAAGGTTTAACATCACACATTGCACTCATACTGCCAATGAAATTGTAACTATTATCAATCACAAACATAAAGTAATTAACATACATCAGAATAAAAAAGGTACTGTACACAGCACAATATACTGTAATATAAACACACAAACAAAAAACTATGAAAATTATATACAGCCTACAGTCCTTGGTTGGTCATCTGCGATGTGTGAAATTCCTCCTTTGTTAGTCAAGTTCTAGTTTCATCTGACTGCCAGTTGCTGTAATAAATGTATCAAATGTTCCACAGAGTCATATATGACATTCATGGTATTATGTTCTTGACTAATTTTGAAAATTGAACAGACTATTGTGCATGTGATGACTTATACAACGAAATGACGCTGACACATTTTGAAGCGAACAACCATTGAACTGAGAATCAACAATCAGTTTAGATCAACTAGATCTATTCACTTGGAAATTGTGCTAAATGTAGGTAAGATGTACTTAGAAATTTGCAATTTGATGAAATGAATGAGAAAAATCTATTCTGTTGTGAACAATTGCCAAGTGGTTTGGAGGTTTGTCCATGTTGTTTTGAGAATGTAATTCCAGTTTCAAGAAATGAACTAAACCAATGGAAAAACTCTAAAAGGAAAAAACAAAGACTTCAAATGAAAAAAAAACAAACTGTAAATGTCATCAAAAAAATCTTCAATCTCCAATATTTATGTTCAGTTATTTCACTTTAAATACAAAACAATGAAACAAAACCTAAAAAAAATCATCATCACAAAAGTGAAATCACTGAAATTCCACACAAGTCTGAGAAAAATGCTTATTTTAGAAGAAAAATTTTGATGGCATCTAAAGGTAATTGCACCTCTTCAACTCTTGCAACGCTTCAAATTATAGATACAAAAGAACAAAAAGTAATGTTTAAAATGACATGAAGTCAAATGATAACTATTTTTTGTTTTTTTAATTAAAAGGAAAACATATCTTGCCAAAACAAATACCCGAACATAAAAGCAAGTGAGTTCATTTTAGGAGGAGAATTATTGCTCCACTATCAAGCATAAATCCTTACCAAATTTGAGGATGGTTAAAAAAAACAAAACATTGAAATTGTATTTTCACTAGAGATGGGCAATTAATCAAATTGAAAATGCAAACACAATTGAGGAAACCTGCAATTTTCGTGAACATCTTGTCAGAGAAGCACATGATCATCAGTAAATCTTCTCTAAAGGCCAGAGGGCACTGAAAGTAACGAACCCCTCTTTATGCACACAAAGTAACACAGAAAATCCCTATAGCGTTTGCTGAATAAACAGGAGACCTGCACTCATTGATTCAGCAAGACTAATGAACACGACTATGGAATCATTATAAAAATGTATTTATTTCAAACCCTTGACTGACGTTTGAGGTGCATTTGGAGTAAAAAATTATTATTTTTATGTGCAGGATTTATTTCAGTGTCATAGTTCACTGAGAAATTATATAGTGAACTGGATTGACTAAATTGGTCATAGTGTACAAGTGTATGTGTGAATGTGAGAGTGTATGGGTGTTTCCCAGTACTGGGTTGCGGCTGAAAGGGCATCCGCTGGGTAATGCATATGATGGAGTGGTTGGTGGTTCATTCCACTGTGTAGACCCCCGATAAGTAAGGGAGTAAGCCTGGCATAAAAATAATGCTAATACCAAGAAAATGATCAATGGACTTACATTTCAAGTATTCGAAAGTCATGTGATGGCACTTGTGACACTTGACTGACATTATAAGGCAAATTTGGAGTAAAAAAATGTTATGTTCAGAATTTCTTTCAGAACCATAGTTTACTGAGAAATGAGGCTAACAGCCTTCGCTATCATTGAATGATTACCTTGATGTCATTAGCGATCAATTAAATAGATTAAATTTTAAAAACAAAAACTGATTGCGTAGCTAATCAGTGAACCACATCTCGGTGTAGTAAATGCTGCATCATCTGGATATATGTACTGAAGGTTGACTAGAGGTTTACTGCCAAAACATGCAAGAAAATCGTTCTATGATTAAATCGCCCAGCCCTAATTTTTTACACGCTCACATTAAGACCTCTAATTCTAAACCAGAATGAGCTGGGACTAAGAGGAAAACACCTTCTGTATAACGAGACTTGGCAAGATAATCAGCTGCAAAGAAAATGTGTCCTGCTCTGAATCATAAAGATGTGATTATAACTAAATGCCAATTCTTAGGTCCTATCTGACCTTGACTTGGTGAAATATCACACCAATTGCACACCGAATTAAAGCGTGCATTGGCCATGAATAACTCAGTTTCATTAGCAAGGATAATTCCACTCTCACTAGTCATTCCCTCACTCTAAATATCATTGGTTTAGCATGACCTATACAGTAGCTATGAATTAAACAATGTCCAGGGGCCCCAAATGTCGCCTCCTTATTAGCATCCTCCGTCCTTCTCTTTGCACAACCTTCTGCTAATAATAAACAGGGCATCTGTATAGCCTCACCTGCTCAATTCAAATACCAAACTCTTATGCTCTCCTCATTTTGCATCTTTTTCCCAGGGTTCCGGTGTGACAGTCTTTTCGCACACTGTAGGTCTTGTTTTGACTTTTTGTGACAAAGCACTGAAACATGCTGTCAGTGTGATGGCTGCTTTCAGCCCCTTTCTTTTGTTAAGATTTACTGAGAGAACTCTCCGATTAAGGCCACGGAGCAGGGAATAGGAAAAGTCATTCTTTTTACAGTGACCTTAAAACCTTATCATCATCATCATCAACATCGTTCTGAAACTAGAGCAGGCTGTTTCTGGATTATTAGCCTGATATCTGAGGAATTTTTCAATTAAAATTCTCATTACGAAATAAGTGCACAGTACATGTAATAAATCCTTAAGCAAGCGTATATTTATTTCTATACAATTTTATGCTGAAAATTGACAGGCATATGCTACAAGCTGAAAAAATATTATGCATTAATTGAGGCCTTCTGTTTGAACTCCACATGCACTCAGCCTGTGGCTACAATGATGTTGTCTTCACCTACCCAATGTTGCCATTATAAGCACACTTCTCTTCCTCTTACAGAGGAAGTGCTTTCATTTTTGATCTGAATTATCTTACAACCTGGAGGTCTGTTCATAAAGAGTCACAAATATCTTAAGTTGTAAAATATTTGCTAGCTATGAATATCAGTTCACACATCTGAGTAAATCATATGATTAATCATCAGGTACATTTACTACAGGCAGTATGATGTGTTGCCATTCAGAGTCATGAGTGTGACACGCAAGCATCCCATTACCCACAGTAAGCGCGCTCCATGGCCTTACTTGAACAAAGTAAAAAAAATAATAATTAAAATTTTTTTTTTTTTTTACAATTTTTGACAATAACAACATTCCAAACTCGATTTTTGAACAATATTGACTTGATTAATAAACACTACTGATTGGCCACTGTGTTCAGAATAAGGCTAACAAATATAACTGTGATTGGCTCTTCATGGAACGAATGTAGAAATTCTATGAATTAAACTGCAAAAACCCCAAAGAAACAGTACTAATCAAAAGGATAAGAGTTGACTGACTATAGAACAAACATGATTGATTTTATTTTGTTTGACATTATGCATTTATGAGGAAAAAGCTTTGTTATGCATGTGACATCTCTACGTTATGGATGTGACAGATGTAAAATGGCACACTTGTGTGACTTTCGTAAATCAAATATAATTGTTTGAAAACATTGACAGAGACATTTTTGAGTAATTTTACAGTACTATAAAATACAAGTCTACACAAAAGACATAGAAAGGGTTTCACTATTTTGGTAAAAACTAAATTTTGTTTTCGAATTAGTCCCATTATTTATCAGGGGTCACCACAGCGGAATGAACCAACAACTTTTCCAGCATATGTTTTACTTAGCGGATGCCGTTCCAGCTGCAACCCAACACTGGGAAACACCCATACACTCTTGCATTCACACACATACACTACAGCCAATTTAGCTTATTCAATTCACCTATACAGCATGTCTTTGGACTGTGGGGGAAACCGGAGCACCCGGAGGAAACCCACGTGAACACAGGGAGAGTATGCAAACTCCACACAGAAATGGAGGCTCGAACTAGCAATCTTTTTTCTGTGAGGCGATCGTGCTACCCACTGTGCCACCGTGACACCCACTCATTATTTTATAAAAGTTTTTTATTATTAATTTATTCAATTTTATTCAGGAGTGGACTGGCCATTTGGAGCACCCGGTGGCCTTATGGTCAATCGTGAATCTTGACTGCCCAACCTCCTATCACAACCACTCTTCACTTACCGATAGCCACCAACCACCACCCCAAACCCCTGATTGTTGGGCATGTAATAATAATGCACTAAGGTGAAAATACTGTCCTAGTCCACCACTGTTCATAATTAATAAAAACATAAAAGTCAAATCACAATTTTACAATGATTTTCCGTTTCAAATAAAATTTGAGAACTCCAAAAAATGAGTATGATTTTCAAAAAAATAATTAAGCAGCACAACAATTTTTAATGTTGCTAATAATAAGAAATGCTTGCAATTAAATGCAGATGGGTGAGTACAGAAACCCTTTTTAAAAAATACTGAAACCCAAGCACAGTAGTGCATAAAGAGACAAATGATGGACAGACTATAAATTACAGCTGACAGATCAGCATTTTACACTGGTTTTATACAGCATTAGCAATGAGACATTTACAACATCCAATCTCAAAGATCATCCACAAGATATGATATTTATTATTAGAGACATTGACATTGTAATTACATCGTGAGTTTCTATTGTTTTGAAGAAATGGCTGCTGCCCTTGAGTATCTATGATTGAATTACAGTAGGCTTTTAGGCCAACAGCACTATACATCACCGTCTTGTAATACAAAGACACGTGATACAAAGCAGTTTCATTTATTTGTTGCACACATTGTGCACTATATTGGCCAACCTGAAACCTCAGAACATGAAAAA
>CAIGQZ010001108.1:16466713-16478110 GCA_903798205.1 Danio tinwini
CTCTCTCTCTCTCTCTCTCTCTCTCTCTCTCTCTCTCTCTCTCTCTCAGAACAAAAGACACCTTAAACACAGAGCTGAAAGAGAGGATACCGGCTGGTTATGTGTGCTGGGCATTAAAATTATCTTATATCAAATATTGCTTACAATAAAGAAAGCGTAGCCAAACAAAGACAATCAGACACAGACTAATATAGGCAGAAGAAATGGAAGAGGGTGATACAGTTTTTGCTAAAAAATAATAGGCTACTGTCATCAACAAGTTAATTTCTATTATTAATGTTAGTTTATGTCTCTTTACCTATTGTACATTTTTGATAGATTAAATAGAAGTTCTTAAAATGTCAGGCATGAGCCAGCAGTGATTACAGAGTGCCATCTATTGGAGGTTCAGCATTTTGCCTGATCTATACAAGTGTCTTTTTCTTAAACTCTCCTCAGAGTCCAAACAGAAGGTAATAACTTATTATGTTATCATCAGATTCCCAAAAGTACTTGTAATTAGACGTCTATATTTTTTAAATACCCATAATCAGACCACAGACATAGGCCTACATTTATATTGGTTAGGCTACATTGTTATTTTGTTCAGGAAACATTCAGAAAATGGAAGCAAGTTTTTCACAATTTCCTTTTTTTAACTAATAATTTAAGAATCAAACATATAGAAATCGAACATACAGGAAACAAAAGTAGAAAAAAAAGAATGAATAAAATAATGTAATAAGAAAAACATTAAGTGGAAAAATAAATGCAGAGAAAAAACTTGTATCAGTGGCATTTTCAAAAGAATTATTGTAATATTTTTAACCAATCTAACATTTAACATTTAACAAATACATCAATTCCAATTAAAAAATGTGAAAAAGAAGGATCTGAATTTGAATAAAATGTTTTCCAAAAAAGTTAATGTAGTTCTCTGATATATTACATATGTTCTACTATCTGATAGTTAGTTTTACTATCTGGTAGTAATATCTGAACTTGGCATTAGTCACTGACATTATCTTCAGCATATGGTTTGGTTGAAACTCTAATGGCAGACAGCTGCTTCTCACTCAGGGCTTTTTATGGGGGAAAGATCATCACTAATAGACAGGACTTTCTGTTTAATGACTAGGCATGAGACGATAACCAGTTTTCAGGCTTACCATGATTTTGAAAAGTTAAAATTTACTGCTATACCGTTCCTAAGGTATTGGTACATTTTTTACGTGTTTTTTATGACTATTTTATTGATCTTTTTGGGCAAGTGTAGAAAAGGACCCTCTACATCACAAACTACTGGTCAGTCCATGATTCAGGAAACATCTGAATGACAAATCTCTTATAAATCAGCATCCAGCATGCGGTCGAGCTAAACAGTGCAGTGGCTTACTTTATATCCAAAGAAAAGAAAGGTATAAAGATGCCTTTTCAAGAAAACTGTTTTTGAAATTAAGACAGCAGAAGTCAATGACTTTTTTTTACATTATTTAGCTTAACATTTATTGTTTCCAAATATTTTAAAGGTAAAAAAATATATATATACCATGTTCAGTATAGAAAAAAAGTTTTTTTTACCCAGACATTTTTAAAGAACATATTTTATAGTAATTACAATACCGTGATATCATGAAACTGTGATATTTTTATCCAAGGTTATCATAGCGTCAGGATCTTATACCGTCCCATGCCTGGTGATGACACGTACAAAGGGAAAATGTCAATCAAAGTGTTTGTGCAGACAATTTTTATGAAGTGTGATTAATTTATACCATTAGAGGCTAGCTATGCTCACACAATGTTGCCTCACAACTGTTTAAATCTCTTATAAAAGTGATTTTTGCATATACTGTAGGTCCTTTAAAGATTGTATGGTTATGTTACTGCACTGCTGGCATTTAAATAAAGTCTCTGGAATCAGCTTGCATAGAAGTAATTCATTGCAACTATGTATTTCGGCAAGTCCCCTTAAAGATTACTAATGCATATTTAAAAACATATGACTCCTATTTTTACCATTGCTTCAAAACAGTGAGACAGAGTTTTTGTTTATAAGATGTTTATTTACATAGTACAAGTTAGCAGATACTTTGCTGCCGCAAAACCTCACAGAGACAGTGAGCGAGGAAGAACATAAACCTCATAATATCAGATATTCCTCCACTGCATCCATCCATCAAACTCTCCACCCTTCACAGCTCACGCATATAATTGAGTACCAACTTTTGATCAGATATAATTTCATTGCATCAATTATTCATAGGGCACATTTGTTCCAGTTAAAAAGATTAGATCCAATCTAACCCAGTCACTTGAAGCTTTTTTATATAATCCGACTATGAAAAGACCGTTTTCGCAATATCTACAGATCATAATAGTGCTGTGGTGTATAACAAGGAGAGTCAACCAATATCATCTCAGAAACAAATGGTCAATGAATGCCTCTTCAATCTCATTTACCTGCGTCTTAAACCTTTTACAGTCTTTAGTTTTTACAAAGAAGGCCATGAGAACATACAAACAAACATCAGACAGACACATGAATGAGTAAGTGTAGTTTTGTGTTTGCCGAGACTGATGTTGTGTCTCACATTAACCGATTAACATCAGAGACCAAATACTGTTGCTGGTGTTACACGAATGTGTCCACAGTATGTGTGCTGAGAATCTCAGAAAAGCACAGGTCTGCTGGTTGACTGGAAAAAGTACATAAAAAAGGATGAGTGGAATAGAAAGGTCACAACAAAGCACCAAAGAGAAAACAGCCATTAGAATATATGATTTCTTTAGAAAAAAACAATGTCTGTGCATCAGTGTTATGATTTGTTGTTGCTTTTCCCCTGTCATGAAAGCCTTTGTTTCCAGGTGGACAAGGTGAGGTTTTTATTCTTCAATACACACTTGCTTTACTTCAGAGTAAGGTATGACACCTGAGCAGTAAGCACTGTATAAAAATGTCCCATATGCATCTTTGTGTCTTTATGGAGAGGTATGGCTTTGACAGGGGATCTCTCTTTTCAAATAGTTTGCTATCCATCTCTCTTCATTGCTTTCCCTAACATACTGGAGCAGAAACTTGACGCTTGAAAATGAAGTAAAATGATACGGTTTGAGAAAACACTTGCATGATAATCTAAAATTGACCAATTCTGAAGTTGTGCCGTGCTAAAGATGTAACTATGGTTAAAGTTAAAAGCAGCAAATGAGGTATCTGAATTGTAACTGATCCTGAAGGGCTGTTTTTGAACAATAAAATGCATATTTGACAGACAAGACATCTGATAACCCTGGAGAAACATCGATTTCCTTATTTTATTAGAGAAAAGATTTCTCACACATTCCAAATGCTGTTGGTGGGATGCGCTGAACACTATAATCCAATGAATTAGACTCTAGAGCAAACCCAGCAAACAGATTTGTGTTTAATAGACATCTAAACGTACAGTAGACATCTTGGCTACAACAAGGCTAAACTTGGGCTGTCAGTGAAAATCTAATAGACATCAAAAAATAGCCCAAAACTAGTCTAGTCGTCAAATAGTTTATATGTGTAGTCACTCATTTCTGTTTATTTTGGCCTATTCTTAGACAGACAGCCCCTATTTTGGCCTTGTTTTAGCGAAGATAACTATGTTTAGACGTCTATTAGACATCTATTAGCTGTACGTTTGGCAACACGAACATGTGAGAACATAACAAATATGCGCAATCCTGATATTAGTGGCAACATAACGATTATTGGATTACTTAGTTTAAAGGGATCCTTCAATCGAAAATTGTAATTCTGCTACCTTTTTGGAATCATATGAAGCTTAGTATATGAAGACAGATCCTTCATTTTTGGGTGAACTATTGTTTTTACATATAACTGACAGGAAGCATATTAACCAACTGTATAATCTCAGTAAAACTGCTGACTCTCGTGCAGTCACATTAGGGGCTTTCACACTAGTTTGTTAAGAGGGAGCTAGCCACCATGACCAGTTCCATGAGAACTAACTCATGAACTCTGAAGGGATGTGATGATGTATTTAAGCAAATAATTAATTGGATTAATAGGACCATTGTTGTCATGTTTTTCATTATATAGGGCATGGAACATTGAGGTATAAGAACTAAATCACATCTTGACAACTTTTAGAGCTATATACAGTACACTGTATAAAATGCTGGGTTCCACACAATTGATTTGTGTTGGAACAACATAAAGGAATTAAGTTAACTTATTAGTTTTTACAAATTTTAGAGCATTGAACATAATAAAATTTTTGTTGCATAAGGTATCACATAAAAAACCTCAAGAATTGTGTTGTTTCAGCTAAGTAGTTTGAACAAACAGCAAATACAATATCATCAAAGCTAAATATAAAACACAGCAACAAAGTCACTAGTTATGTTTCTGTCCAAAGATGACAATTAGAGTTATGCTCAAAACTGGAAAATTTACATTTGCGAATAAAACATGGCTGCCAATGTCAAAAGACAACAAAATCATCACTTCCTGATAAACTTGTGCACTGTAACATCGCCCCCATTTTCGTTATCATATGATCTGTTAAAACAAAATCATATGATTTTTCTGATGCGCATGGTGAAATTTTTTTTTATAAATAAGTTTCCATTGTAGTTTATTCATTTTCAAAATGCTTGTGCATCTTGGTATTTATGTTAAGAATGTTTTATGGAATATTTCAATATGCATAAAAATAAGTGGATGAAAACAATGCCAACAGGTTATATCACTAACATTAGCTTTCTAAATATGTATGCATGTCCTGTAATGCTTTAAAATACTTTGTCATTGTTTACATCCACCAAGTCAGTGTACACTTACTGCACATTACTGTAGTTCCCATTGCACTGGATTAGACCCTGACCTCGTTATCCCACATGGCATTCTTCAAACCAAAACAGCTCCCAGTTCGTGCAGTGCAAACACACCAAATAAGGGTGCATTGAACAATAGTTCTAGGAACTGTGGGAAAAGTTCCTCCAGTGTGAAAGCCTCTACTGCCTACAAAATCCTGCTGTTTCATTAGGAATTTGTACAGTTGAGTTTTGCATGAGGGTAAAACAGTTCACCACACAGATTTGACTTGTGTTCAGGTTGACCATACAAGTACTGATAACCAGAAAGCTGCAAAGTTTGTATAAGATTTCTCCAATGGCTAGCGTAAAATCTCAAACCAGGAGACTCATCATATACTTAAAAAGATAGTTCACCCAAAAAAGAAAATTGTGTAATCATTTACTCTCATTTTACCTGATCCAAACCTACTGTCAAAGTCAATGGTTACAGGTGTTCAGCTTTCTTCAAAATATATTTTTTGCTTTCAACAGAAAAAGGAAACTCAAAGGTTTATAACGATTTGAGGGAGATTAAGTGAAGTTATTTATAAACTAATTTCGAGAGGATCACGTGCTTATGATTGCTAGCGGCTAGACGTTTCTGTGTGAAGTTTGCTCGTTCTCCCTGTGCTCCCGTGAGTTTCCCCCAGGTTCCCCGATTTCCTCCCACCGATCAAAAACATGCAACCTAAGTTTATTGACTAAACCAAATCAACACCATAGACTTGCTCCTACCTAGTACTTATCTCTTTAAAGAGAAACTTCTATCTGCTTTTCAGCCACTATGACAGGGGAGTTCTCGAGATCTACCTGAGCTCAAACTCACCTCTCGCTTTGCAACGGGAGGGAGCCCTGGGCTCGAGCATCTTGAGCTCAGGGCTCTCTCCCAGGACAGCATGCCAAATTAGCTTATAATCAATCATCAGCTAAGTGTAAACTCCTGAAATGTTGATTAAATTGTCATTTTTTGGGTGAACTATCCCATTTAAGTCGACTAATAAGCTACAACTGGCTAAACAGCAGCTTTACTTTTTTTACTTTCACTTAGGCCAGAGGAGAACTGCCCCCTCGACTGAGCTTGGTTTCACTGCTGTCTTTGGCTTAGTTGGCATCTGAAAGTCTCTTAGCCTTCAGAAATGCATCAGTATGACTGCACTGGATGAGAACAAAAGCTGCTGAATCAAAATGGTATTGAACTGAAAATGAAACAATGAATAATTGAACTCATTCACTTCAGTCTTTCAGTTTCTGCATTTTATAATATACATTGAATATTTGAAGCATCATAGATGTAAAGATGACTTGAGTAAATCCTACTCTACAATGGGCTTCTTGCAAGTGAAATGTCACTGAAATTTCACAAATGTAACTGCACCTTAAAGTCCGTGTGAAATCAAAATTTACAACATTTATTCCATGCACAATGTGATTCTTTGGGTGAACAATTAATGCACGCAAGTTAATCTAGCAAATAAAATTCAATCAAAGTCTGACCATTTAGAGTGGCGGTCCTTTTCTGTTGACAGCAGTTTGAATGATGCACACAAAGAAAGCCCCGCCCCCTACTTAATATTCCATTTCAGTTGGAAGTACCTCAACACACTGAAATAAAAGTCTCTGCAAACTCCATTTCACGCGGACTTTAAAGCTACTGATCAAGGATGAGTTGCTGACTGGCCTCTATAAATATAAAAGTGTGACAGCTGGCGGTGTGTGAGATTACTGTCATTTAGACATTCATCATCACCATCATTTCCTACATGATCAGCCCTGAGTTTGGCCTGCTGTACATACAAAAGCTGGAATGTTTAAAAAAGACCATCTAAAAGGAACATAGTCTTGCTCTAGCACCAAAGCACTAGTCAGTGAAATTATTGAAATGACTGAGACTGATCGGGACTGAGAATTGCTGTTGTTGGCATTACGGGCAGTCCTGTCAATGACCTGAAAAAATATGAGAGGTTGTTGATGGTTCTCTTTCAAAAGAGCAGAAGAGACTACTTTAAATAGGTGTTTAAAATGCATAAAAAAGGGAGCGCAACAGATGCAGACCTCCCTCTCGGGAGCTATACAACATGACTTTGCATGGAGGACAGTTTATTTACAGTTTCGAATGAACCCTAGATGGTGACAGGCGCACAACCAGAAGACAAAGAATAAAGTACGAGATAAGACCTGTCTAAGAGATGGAGGCTATTTGCTAGTTTGGCTGAAAATGTTCTTCTCAGACTCCCTGTGTAGAAGTTCCTGAGAAAAGAGATGACTGGCATGTCAACAGGTAGATCGTATGGACACAAACCTTGTGGTTAGCCTTCCATCGTGCTTATATCCCTTCACCACCTGAGGGATATATTGCAAGTAATTTTTTTTTCTCTCAAATAGCAAAGAACTAGACAAGCGGATGACCACATGCTTGCACACAGGCTAATAACCAGAAGGCTTCAGTAACCCTTACACAAATACACAGAAACAGAGTGAGAAGGGCAGTAGATTCTGCTATTATCCAAAGGCTATGAGTCAGACGGCATTAAAAACCGAAGTCGCCTTCTAAATTACTCTCATAAAATCATACAGAAAAAAACACAATCCTGTAAAGAAATGAGGTAGTGCTGTTGACTGAGAAAATCTTGGAGCATGAATCAGTGTGTTGTGTCTTTACAAGTACACTCAAAGTTGCAATGATAGAAAGTCTACATGGACTCTTAGTGGTTTTTTTTTGATAATTTTTGTTGTTTTTCTACATGAATTTGATACAGCAATCGTGTATATACAAATGCACCTTGAATTTGAGACTCCTGAGACACTGCGCTCCAGTCAGGGAATGTGTGTTTTTATTTGTATTGTATTCAGGTTTGTATTTGCATGCATGTACTGTATGTGAAGATGAACTGATCTCATCAGGTTAAAGAGAAAGTTGACTTGCCCTCAAGTTGTTCCAAATCTATACTACTATTTTTTCCTGCAGAAAACGAAAGATTAAAAAAAATTGTCCATGTACAGATTTGGAATGACATGAGGGTGAGTATAATAAAATGTTCATTTGTGGGACCAGGATCCCTTTAAATGGATAGTTGAGCCAAAAATGAAAACTTGCTGTTAATACAGGCAAAACAAAATAATTCCTATGGCTCCTGATGACCGGCTTTCCTTTTTCCCAGGATATTCCTGTATCTCTGCTCTTTCACGAGATCTACTTAATCATAGTTCAGTAACTAAGCTCGTCATATCCAAAAATTACCATTTAAACACTATTAGTCAAAATGTCCATTGTGTGGAATATCTATCTCAGGTAAATACAGTCGGTTAAAACTTAACTGAACCAGTTAGAAGGCATTCTATGAATATTTGCTTTGCCCTTTTATAAAAATGACAGAAATAGTTTGGGGCATTGAAATATCGGTGTTGGCTCTTACATCAGAAAACGTATCTGATGCTAAAAATACAATTAATAAACATAATGATGCTAGCCTGCTGTAATTCGTCTCACAAGGCCAAAATTTGTAGAAGTCAGAAGTAGGGCCCAATTAAGAAAATATTGGGCTCTAGGTCTATAGCAAACCCAAGTACCTCATTTATTTTATCACCTCGCAAAAGTAGCTTTTATTTTGCTATTATTATTATTATTATTCTTTCATTCATTCATTTTTTTTCAGCTTATTATTTATTGATCTGGGGTCGCCACAGCAGAATGAACGGCCAACTTAACCAGCATATGTTTTACGCAGTGGATGCCCTTCCGGCTGCAACCCATCACTGGGAAACACCCATAAATTCTCATTCACACACATACACAACAAACAATTTAGCCTACCCAATTCACCTGTACAGCAAGTCTTTGGACTTGTGGGGGAAATCAAAGCACCCAGAGTAAACCCACACGAACACGGGGAGAACATGCAAACTACAGAAAATGCCAACTGACCCAGTCGAGGCTCGAACCAGCACCTTCTTGCTGTGAGGCGAAAGCGCTACTCACTGCGCCACCGCATCACCTAATATTAATAATTTGTTCATTTATATTATACAATCAAATTTTCCACTTGATTTATATTTGATTATTATAAATGTTTTTTATTTTACTAAAGTGGGTGTACAAGCATACAGTACAAAATAAATTTTAACTTTTAAAATGTTAAAGGCTGCCGTGTGGCCGTGGCCGACACAGCACTTCATTTATGAGTCCATTCTGCATGATTCCGCCCATTCTAATCTTGTTAATAATGTACGTTAATAATGGATACTGTTTGAATTTTATTTTTCATTCTATGATGCACTTGGTTAGCCTACCGTTTTCATGGTAGAGCTGAAATAAGGAATTGTCCTAGGAAATAAGGGACTTTTTGGGGGAAAGCAGGACATCTGTTCATCCTTACTGGGGACTAAATATGGCTATTTAAAACTCTGATTGAGCAACAGCCACTCTGAGCCATAGTTTAGCGGGGTTACTGTTTTTGAATAGCAGCGAGCCGATTAATTCATCAGCCAATCAAGGGCCCCCCTCCCCTCGTGGGCCCTAGGGCTTCAGTCCCCCTAGCCCTTATGTTATTATTATTACATATAATATATTATTATATAATATATACATTGAAAATTATAAAAAGTAAAATAATAATAATAACAACAATACTCAGCAAATTTATAATAATAATAATAATAATAATAATAATAATAATAATAATAATAGCAGCAAAAAAAATACATTGATGTGGCATTAATATAAATGGGGCCCTTGGGTTTGCAATGCCACAGGGCCCAATGTGTTATTAATCAGCCAAATTAATCGCCACATTGATGTGAATTACATAGTAGTCACTGACTTGAATTTTATGAATCATTTCATCTCAAATTTTCTTTAATCTTCTACTGAAAAAGGCTCCTACTATAAATCTTGGATTGCCTGAGAGTGAGTAAATTAGCAGCAAATTTTCCTTTCTGGGTTAACTGTCCCTTCAAACATAAACATTGTTTTGTTTTGTTAAAAAAATACTAAACATTTTAAATGCACAGATTTGTGTGTGTTTGTGTATGTGTGGCAACCCTGAGACAGCAAGAGGTGGAATTTTGTGGCAGGGCAATCTTCTTTGACACAACGGATCTTCAACTATTAGCACTGATCTCAAATCAATCCCATAAATGAGTTCCGTTTTCATATGCAGGGCTGATTTCAGGATCCTTCGACCTCAGAGTAAAAACACTCTGACTTCATGTGTGCATGTAAACATATTAACCACTTCAGCACATTCAATACATGCACACAAAGAGGGATTAAAGTGTGCCACTGATATGCCATAAAATGCACATCCATGGATACTAGTGCTAAAAAAATATTCTATATGTACATACATATAAAATAATGGAACCAAAAGGTTGCAATAAAACAGCCGAGAGAGGAGGCGTGCGTGGCTACAAGAAAAAATAGCAACTTCTCCAGCAGGAAGGTGCCACTTGGTTGGCCTCCTCTGTTGTCCCAGAACAACTTTTATTACACTTCTCTTCCCTTCAGCTTAGGGGTACAGGTAGCTGTGCGCCCCTGAGGTAGAATGGACAAGGCCAGAGCTGGTGAAGGATGAAGGGGAAGCGGTGAGACCCGGTGAAGGCAGGACCTTTCCTGTGGGACACAGTCTGTGGGCCCCGTTCTCCAGTGTCTCTGCCTTTGACCGAAGAGGTTTGGATGAGTGAAAGCCATTCGTAAGCCCCACTCCCTGGTTTTTGGCACCGATCGGTCCACTCTCGAATGGTCCATTGTGATTGGACAGTACTTCAGAGATGTGAGTGCTGGGGGTTGGGGATGGTGATTGAGTCTCATGGTTGTCCTCACTGTGAGGGCTTGATGAAGTTGTCTTCTCTCCAGGAGAAGGCTGCTGGGAAGATGGAGACTCCAGACAGAGCTCCATGTCGCTTTGTGGCCCCTGGTCAACTGTTGCGTTGGACAGCTGTGAATGCACGATGACTTCAGCCTCCACCTGGTTCTTGCTGAGGGAATACAGTCTCTCCACATGCCCACTCTGCAAATACAGAGCATCACACAGATATTAAAAAATACAATAATATATACAGTTAAAGTCAAAAATATTCAGCGGTGCAAAGAGTACTGAAAAATCATACTCAAGTAAAAGTACCATTACTTGCCTAAAAATGTAGTGCAAGTAAAGTAAAATTATCTGCTGTAACTATTACTCAAAGTATGAGTAAAAAGACCTTTCAAAAGTACTCAATAGTAGTGAGTATTATGCTGTCATAAGCTGATATGACACATGTAATTTGTGCATGTGTGTGTAAACGTAAAATTTTGTAGTGCATTTAGCTATTGCCCAGAAGGCACATAACATCATGAGACATTAATATTAAGTTAGATTTAGGTTGTAATGTCAGGTAACCAAAATTAATCATGAAGCCAGCAGCTAAGGACAACGTTATTTTGATGTCCAATAATGATGTCAAATGTCGTTGATATTTGGTTAATTTTAGGTTGTTAGCAAGTGACCAAAATCCAGCGTCGAGCCAACATCTTAAACTAACGATATGACGTCAAATACTGACATTTATTCATCAGGTATGGCAACCAAA
>CAIGQZ010001108.1:16484095-16491595 GCA_903798205.1 Danio tinwini
ATAATAATAATAATAATAATAATAATAATAATAATAATAATAATAATTACATTTATATAGCACTTTTCTGGGTACTCAAAGCACTTTACACAATGGGGAGGGAATCTCCTCATCCACCACCAGTGTGCAGCATCCACCTGGATGACACGATGGCAGCCATTTTGCACCAGACAGCACACCACACACCAGCTAATTGGTGGAGAGGAGACAGAGTGATGAAGCCAATTATGATGTGGGGAGGGTTAGGAGGCCATGATGGACAGAGGCCAGTGGGCAGATTTGGCCAGGATGCCGGGGTAAACCACTACTTTTTTTCGAAGGACATTCTGGGATTTTTAATGACCACAGAGAGTCAGGACCTCAGTTTAATGTCTCATCCGAAAGACAGCGCTCACTGAGCAGTATAGAGTCCCCGTCACTATACTGGGGCATTAGGACCCACACAGGCCGCAGGTTGGGCGCCTCCTGCTGGCCTCACTAACACCACTTCCGGCAGCAACCTAGCTTTCCCATGTGGTCTCCCATCCAGGTACTGACCCGGCAGCCCTGCTTAGCTTTAGTGGGTAACCATGTAAAAGTTGCAGAAAGCTAGCTGCCGGCTAGGTAATTCAGAGTTTAGAATGACCAAATCTTCACTTATTTTTTAAATCATGAAAGCCCTATTGCGTGATAGGAACTTCCATGATTAACAAGAATGTAACTCCCGGAACACTTCCTAATTGAGAAAACATTTTCATAGTACACTGTATTACTCTAGGTGATGGTATCGTTAATTACAGTATCTCCCCTGTTATCAACAGTGCATACCTTGGGTTCTGCAAGGCCATCATCAGCTGCTCCTACATTACCCATGAGACTGTGCTCCTCGCTGGGCTCTGTGAGGGGTCTGCTGGGCTCTTGAGCACTGGAGGGCATGAGGGTCTCCAGCTCATGGCAGTCACTGCAGTCGGGCACAGCAGCAGCAGCTGAAGCAGCAGGCACTGGACGAGAACCCTTCCTGTACTGAGGACTCAAAGAGCTTGAGTCAAGCCCACCAGTAACATCCCTAACAAAGGCAGAGAGAAACATCATTAAATGTGGCTCAATGACTTGCAGTCAAAATGCAGATGTACCTGTATAAAGCTTCGGCAAATCAATGTCCTTGAGGTAATAGCTTAACAAAGGCATCAAAAACTACATAGAAAAAAAATCTTCAAACAGGTCAAACATAAATATATTGATGCAACATTTACATATACATATAATGAGAGCTTTACGAGAAAGACTTCAAGGTTTCACCAGCAATTTCTAGAATCTATTCAAATAGTTCAAAAGTTCTTTCTCATTTCTTTTTATATTTGGTAGTACCATAAACTCTGGAATACAAAGCACAAAGCTCTCAAAATGTTGCTTAACCCTATTATGAAAAAAAGTCACAATTGACCCTCCACAAAACAACTTTTTTTTTTTTTTAAATAACCATGCTTATGTCGCAAGAATGCATGCTGATCAAAAGCATCCCTAAAGGCATACAAATATCTTCTTCCTAATCATTCATTTATTCATTTTCTTTTTGGCTTAGTCCCTTTATTAATCCAGGGTCACCACAGTGGATTGAACCCCCAACTTATCCAGCATATATTTTACACAGCGGATGCCCTTCCAGCTGCAACCCATCTCTGGAAAACATCCATACACACTCATTCACACTCATACACTATGGACAGATTAGCCTACCCAATTCACCTGTACCACATGTCTTTGGACTTGTGGGGGGAAACCGGAGTACCCGAAGGAAACCACGTGAACGCAAGGAGAACATGCAAACTCCACACAGAAACGCCAACTGACCCAGCCGAGCCTCGAACCAGTGACCTTCTTGCTGTGAGGTGAGAGCACTACCTACTGCGCCACCTCTGCTTGCGTCGCCTCATCTTGATCAGTGTATTTGAAACCACTGTAAAAATGCAGGGTTATACACAATTCATTTATGTCGTCACAACACAGATCCATAAAGTGAACAACAAATTTAAGTGGATTAAAGATAAAACAATTAAGCTGTCCCAAAAAAATCTCAATAATTGTATTCATTCATTTTCCTTTGGCTTAATTTCAGAGGTCTCTATTTCAGAAGTCGCCACAGCAGAATAAACCGCTAACTATTCCGGCATATGTTTTATGCAGCGGTAACATCCATACATAATCATTCACACACATACACTATGGTCAATTTAGTTTATTCAATTCACCTATAGTGCATTTCTTTGGACTGTGAGGGAAACCGGAGCACCCGGAGGAAAGCCACACAAACACAGGGAGAACATGCAAACTCCACACAGAAATGCCAACTTGCCCAACTGGGACTCGAACCAGCAACCTTCTTGCTGTGAGGCAACAGCACAAACCACTGAGCCACCATGGCACCACAATTATATTGATTCAGTTCATTTAAACTAAGTATAAATAGTTTGAAAAAGCAAGATTTTTTTTATGCTTTGAACTTTTTATTGATTTTTCTTATTTTAAATCATACAGATAAATATCAAATACAGAGCATTAACATAAAAGCAGAACAATACAAAATAAATCAATACAATGAATAAATAACATCACATAAATTGCACAAGTAAACCAAACCAAAACACATACAAGGAGAAAAAAATTGTGTAAAAAAAGAAAAAAAAGGGGCGTGGGGTTGCTAATATCATAACCTTAATTATTATTTTGTCTCATTACATGTTTGCTAACATCATTGGTCGCAGAAATATTTCCCATTTATCAAAATAAACTTCAATTCTTCCATGTAAACTGTAGGAGAGTTTTTCAAATGCTGCAATTCATCCTAAATCGGAGATCAACTCGAATATTGAAGGTTTAATGGAAGATTTCCCGTTTTTAAGATTTCACTCGTCTGCCTAGCATGTTACAGCTCTGTATCCACTGTGATTCAGCATTATTCATGTGGCTTAAGGGACAGGGGTCACCAAGTATGTATAAGCTTGGAAAAAGGTCTTACTGGGTCTGCTATATCTTTACAAGGTATTCATGCACCTCTCTTCAAAAATATTGGACTTCTGGACATTGCCATAATACATGAAATAGGTCACCTGCTTCTTCTTGGCATCCCCAGCATTCTGGATTGTTTTTGAAACCTGCTTTGAACAGTCAGTTAGAAGTCCAGTAAAATCTATGTAAAATTTTAAAACTGTATACGATGTGTTCTAACATGTCTAGACATTTTAAATTCCCAACAATTTCCCCCCAGTTGTTATCTTCAAATGTGCATTAAAAAAGTTTTTTTTTTATTTTTTATATATGACTGCAAAAAAAAAATAAAAAATCAGGTTTGCATCACAGGAATAAATAGCCTTTAAACCATATTACAATACACCTCAAAAAATCTATGGGTTCTTTCAACCCAAATTTGGGAAAAATATTAATAAATAAATTTTTTGAATGAATGTTTAACCAACTTTAACACAGTCTTTGGGTTTGTCAATATTTTGAATAAATTATTTAAAACAAATAATTTAATTATTTAAAACAATTATTTGAAATAAAACATGATATTTTTTTTGATCAAATAAATTCAATCAGGCTTTGATGTGAATAAAAGACATCTTTCAAAAACCAAGAATGTGGTCTCTACAGAGCAAATGTAGGCATTTCTGAATTTATGGGTGCTTTCAAACTGTTGGCTGTTTCTAAATCATGCAATGAAAATGAACACCCTTACCTGACCCCATCCCTAACCTCAACAGTGGGTGTGATTTTGCCAAGTACAGTGCGATCCTGGATTAACATCTACAAGTATGTTGATGCTGAAAAATCATTTTTGTTTGAAATTCTAATCCACACCTAGGCCCTACCCCTAAACCCAACCCTAACTATTAAACACTTTCTTAATCACTCCATGTCTCTTGGAAACATTGTGCATTTTAAATTGTGCTTTACACAGGTGAGCGGGCTTGACAAACCACCTGTAGAAACAGGTGGTTCTTCTTTCTTATGCACCTGACACTTATCTAAACTCTATCTTACAACTCAATAAGAAAAAACAATGTTTACTATAAATGTACCACAATCATGTTTCACTGCTTGCTTCAACCTTAAATACCTCTTTTACATGATATTCACCTCTAATACCTCTCTTGCACAACATCCTGAAGAGCAATGTTCAGTCTTATGTAAATGTACTTGTAGTCTTGTGTATAGATAAGTATCTTACAGTATATGTTAGTTATGCATACATTTTTTTAAAAATAGCTCTTAAGTCCAGTGTTGTGTTTGTATTTATAATTAATTTATGTAGCACCGCTGTTCTGCAAAACACTACATTTTGTTCCTCTGTATGTCTACACATGTAGCAGAGGTGAAGCTCGACTTGACTAATTGCAAGTCAGCATAAAAATTGTAAACTAAACTTATCCATTAATTCTGATTGGTTGTTCCAGGATCAACATAGATGATGATCCAGAACCATGTGCTGGTTGGTGAAATCACACTAACCCTAACCCCAACTGTAACTATATTGTGAGCCAATCAGCTAACACGGTATAAAAAAAAAATTAAATTAAATACGCTTCTCTCTTTTGGCTTCTCCCAGCAACCAGATAACTTCCATTACTTTCCTACAGAGAAAAAAAAAACATTACCAGTGCCAAAAGTTTGAGCAGCAGTGTCTACCGAATTTTAGTTTACACGCTACTATGGTTATGAACAAACAAAATTCTCAGTGTTTTGTGTTCCTTTGGAGGAAAAAGTCCAATCTAATGGAAATTAAACATGGTTAAATAATCAATACATTCCAACAGTGTACATCTTGATCTTTAGGCCCAATCCCAATTCTACCCCTACTCCTCGTTTTGCGTGTTCACGTGAAGGGGTAGGGGTGTCCCAATTCTATTTAGCGTGAATAGAATTTAGGGCTAAGAGGAAGGGCTAGATGGGCTTGAAACTGAGATTTTTTCAGGATCACACTCAAAACCAAGGGGTAAGAAGATTTCCCAGAATACCATCTACAACAACAGCATGGCTGCACATGGAAGTAAGGAGATGCAAAAATGAATATTTTTTGTCATTATTATGAATTTTTACAACAAACAAGCATGTGTTTTAATACATTCATAATGGCATTTGTGTTTTACCGTCATGCTTTTAAAAAAAATATGCTAAAATAAAAAACGTGAAATTTCTATAATCCATAATAATAACTCCTGTATAGTAGTCCCACAACATTCTGTGTGTTAACATGGATGAATATGGCCACAGTGTAAATACACAGTACAGTTACAATCTTATTGCCACATTATATCAATATAATAACATGATATTTTGCCTTAAGTGATTTCCTGAAAATAAATACCAAAAAATAACGCAACTAGAATAACTACAGCAGTCGCCATCGCAAACATCTTATGAAGCAAGAGATCGCAATTACATATGATGATGTGTGCAGGTGCTGTAATGGTGTACCATTTCTTAGGGGTACATTTTGAAGCCCTTCCCCTTCACACTCTGTTTCAAGGGTCAAGGGGAAGGGGTAGAAGTACAAAAATAGAACTGGGATTGGGTCTTAATGTTTTGAAAATGTCTTTGTAATTTATTTTAATGCAAAACTCCTTGTGTGGTTAAACATATGGTTGGACGATAACAATGTGTATGTCTGTACTGCTGCTTTGAAATACCCCAACAAAAAATCTCATACTGCTTTGTCAGAAATACCCATATTTTTCCCCTTTTATGCACATGTGAATATTAAAGAAGCAGTTATTTCATCTAATGTGCTTGGCCGTAATTTGCCAGCTGGAGGTCCGGTACAACAGCACTCGAAACTCCTCGGCTACGAGTCTGATGAGTGCGCATTAACCCAGCCTCACACAGCTTGTCAAATCAACCACATTAATGTCAATGTACACTTATGTGAAAGCTTTAAAATCTAAAGGTCACGCGTGTATAATGGCGACATGGCTCTATTCAGACTCTGTTAACCAATAATCACTGCGGCTCACCACAATTCTCAGAAGAAGGTGAAATGAGTTTCTCTCTAAATGCAAAAGCCCAGCAGACTCAATCTGCCTCTGTGGCTGTTCATTAAACCAGCAGAGCTCTAATAGAGCAAGAGCAATCAGCCATGACACTCTGTCATTCAGCTCTCAATACTCCACATCTTCCACATCTGCGTCAGACACACACTGGGAGATTGAGTGCTGCTATTCACCCATGGCTCATTCCAGACCGAAGGAACATCCAAAAGGTCCTTGAAACTTTCAGAATTTGAAAGTAATTTGGGGAGGCTTTTTCACAGCAGCTTATTCATCTTGAACACCCTTTGGGGAAACCAGATTTATCATTTAATTCATTTCTTTTTGCATAAGATATCACTGTTGCAGCACCATTATGAACAATGTTTCCAAATTTATACAATAAAAGTGAGTCCTATTTCCCCCATGATGAAAATGTTATTTGACAACACTTTATTACTCATGCTATTATTTTATTTATCATTATGAACTAGATTTATTTATTTATAGCTTTTTTTGTTTGTTTGGTCATTTTAAAATGTTTGTCTTTATATTTATATATGGTATACTTTTTTAAATTCAGTTTTAGCTGAATACATACATATACATAAACACACACACTACCTGACAAAAGTCTTGTCGCCAATCCCAGTTGTAAGAGCAACAAATAATAACTTTACTTTTAGTTGATCATTAGGAAATGTGAAAGATAGATTTTTCCGACGAATCATTTGTTGAACTGCATCCCAGTCATCACATATACTGCAGAAGACTTACTGGAACCCACATGGATCCAAGTTTCTCACAGAAATCAGTCAAGTTTGGTGAAGGAAAAAGAGATTGGGTGAGAGATCTGCAGAGTGGATGGCAACATCAACAGACTGAGCTATCAAGACATATGTGCTGCCTATTACTTTACAAACCACAGGAGAGGGCAAATTCTTCAGCAGGATAGCGCTCATTCTTATACTTTTTACCCATGTGTATAACTGTGATACTTTGTTTAAACAAAATCAATAAATAATAAATAGTAGTTCTGTCTCTATTACTCTGACCACATCTACTCTGCAACATTTAAGGCAAAAGCAAAGCAAACACTAAACTCATGCTTAGTATAACTATATATATAAGTTTCTACAATAGATTATTGGTTTAGCAGTAGTTTCATATGTCTGCAGAGGAAAGTGATGTTTCCTTTGGGGAATTCCCATGTTTGCTCAAAGCCTTTCGGATGAATTAAACAGAAGATATAACCTCTGTATAAACAGAGATAGGAGCCAGCTCCAAATTGGCAGGTCAGCTACAAATGGGTGGAATTTGAGCTCCAAGTTGGCTGTACAAACTTGCTGGGACTTTTGATTGGTTCATTGAAAGACATGTACAGTTGAAGTCAGAATTATTAGCCCCTCTTTGAATTAAATTTTCTTTTATAAATATTTCACAAATGATGTTTAGCAGAGCAAGGACATTTTCACAGTATGTCTGATAATATTTTTGC
>CAIGQZ010001108.1:16495742-16507972 GCA_903798205.1 Danio tinwini
TGTATGTATGTATGATGTATGTATGCATGTATAAATATAAAAGACACAAATATATTATGGGAAACTAACTTTTATTTTGGATTAATCGCAATTAATCTTTGCCCAGCATTAGCATGGACCCTTTTCACAGACCTTTTCTCAGCAGCGGATGTTTGGTAAACTTAGAGTACAATACAACAAATACATTTTTTAAAGTTCTTTTCCTGAAATAATATATGAAAAACTCCATGATAGTGTTTGCATGACTTTCACATAAATCAACGTCAAATATTCTGTCCAGCCCATAGACAAGGCATTAGAAACACCTCACATAAGCAGTAAATCGCTTTTTTGTTTGTTTGTTTTTTTGTAATTGAATGCAAAGATGCACAGTAATTAAATTTATAGCTTTATACATGTAAATAAGTAAAAAAATTATTACATTAATAACTTTCTAGGATTTAAGATGCTGATGACTGGTGAACATGTCATAACAGCCTTATGAAAAGGGTCCGTTGTTTATTGACTCAACTTTCTGCAGTAGGGTATTGTAGACGATTTTTAGCTGAAACTGAGGTTCTTGGTGATTAATAAAATGCAAGTTAAAGCAACAGTTCCCAAAAAAAGAAAAAATCTGTTATAATTTCTCACCCTTTGTTTAGGTACAACATATTCTGAATGACAGAAACCAGCAGACATTAACCTCAATAGTGGGACCAAAAAATATTATGGGAGTCAATGATTGCTGCTTTTCAAATTTTATATTATATATATATATTTTTTTTTTTAACAGAAGAAATAAACTCAAGCAGGTGATAAAATGCTAAAAGAATTTTCATTGTTGGTTGAAATGTTTCTTTAAACAATACCATCTCTTTGAGAATGGAAAAAAACATATATTGGCAAAACAAAATGAATACCTGTGGCTGATGTATCTCATATGTTTTATTAATTTTTGTGTATTTTTTGTACTCTAAAAGTGCCAAGTGTGACTTGTATTTCATAAAATCACCAAAAGTTTTCTTACTGTTAAACAAAAGTAAAAAATGTCTTCATGCGTTTGACAGCCTGAGAGTGGCTATATTAGAAGAGTGTTTTCATTTTTAGGTAAACTATCAATTTAAATCTTCAGGACAGCTTTATTAGATTTGATCTATTATTTTATTTTCATCCAAACCAGACACACCTCGTGTAAGCTTTTCCGTTCTGCCCTTCCAGACAGCAGGATAACCCTCAGTCTGCTTATTAAATGCCCAAACCCTCACCTCATACAGACGATCAGGAGCTGAAAGAAAATAATAAAAATAATAAATCACACAGACTGGTCTAGACTGGTCTGTTAAGCACAAACTGCAGTTCAAATATAAAATACTGTCTGAAGTCATTGTCTATCATTCAACAAAGTCAAGCCTGACCTCCAATTGTCCATTTTATAACTACTGGCAGTGAAAGAGAATCACTCTGGAGGTCTAAAAATTCAGCTTCATGTATAGATGTATGCAAGAGCACATTAAAGTTGTGCCTCTGTCCAGGGGTCTCATTTATAACGCATCCATCAAGTTTGTATGCACAGATTAATGGTGGAAATAGGTGTAAGCCACATCCCATGCAAAAACTGATCTATAAAAAACAAAACGATGTAAAAAAAAATGTGTGCAGTTGTAAGTAAACTCTAAGTAAACTTATTTAACTTAAGTATTGACTTAGCTTTACTACTTTAAATCATCATATGCTCAAAAAAATTACAGGATTTTTGGTTCAAACTACTTATTTAATATGAGCTGAAACAACACAATTCTTGACCTTTTTTTGGGGGGACAACTTAATTACTTTATGTCCAATCCACTTAAATTTGTAAAAACTAATAAGTTTACTTAATTCCTTAATGTTGTCCCAACACAAATTGACTGTGTATAACCCAGCTTTTTTTTTACAGTGTATAAGACAATCATTAATAAACAAATATTAATTCTGGTGTGCATTCACTATTGGTATTTTTTTCTAAATCAGGCCCCTGCAGTTTTACCTCAAACAACTAATCAAGCTCTTCAAATTAATTGGAGCAAAATGAAGGACTTTGCTCAGTTCTCACCAAGGCCCGTGACCTCGTGGTGTTTAACTCTCTTCCTCAGCTTGATCTGCTGAATCCTCTCGCTGATCACGGGCTTCTCCTCATTGGTCAGCTCGTCTCCGTCCACCTCCCGCCAGGAAAGCTTGTAGCCGGTGATCTGCGTGTGATTGGGCGGCGACTGCCATGTGACATGGAGGGAATGCATTTTGGCTCTTACTTTGAGCTCAGTGGGAGCAAATAGCACTGTAGAAAAAACAACAGAGCATATGAGAACGGCAGTGTGTGATTTGTCTTTGCAAGCGACACAACGGTAATGGAGACTCCAGCATATTTATAGTGGGGGGGCTCAAAAAAAAAATAAATAAATAAAAAATCACATACAAATTACAGTAGTATTATCAAAAATAAAGAAGCTTATGAGTAGGCCCACATGGAATCTGCACGCGCAGAAATACGTAGATTTCCGCAGATTTTTATACCATCATTGATTGATTGATCCCATCTATTTATTTACCTGTGTAAATGTGTGTAAATTATTCAGTTTTTAAATAATTTTACGTAATATTATTGACTAATATGAAAATGTTAATATGATTTATTTACAGTACAGTTTGTAAAATAATATTTTCTGTCTTTTAGTAGACATATTATATGTGAGACTTGCTTTGTTTACTAAATAAGTAGATCTAATTGGATTTAATTTAATATTTTAAGTTTTTAGTTGCGATACTCCCAAAAATTATGAAAAAATAAATCCGCAGATTTTTTTTAACAAAATTCTGCACAGAAATAGCAAAAAATGTCCACAGATTCTGTCTGTCCCTACTCATGAGTTTATCCCACCATATTAAATCCAACGGTTAGAAATTATTACTATTTTATCCATGAATAAACTTTTGTTTTTTCAATTTGGGAAAGACTGATGGGGAAACAGCTTTCAGATACACCAGAAAATATTAATCAGTACAACTGATCATACTAAGAATTGTTTCCTGGGCATCAAATTACAGATTACAATGATTTCAATAGTGTTGTGTGAGACTAAAAACTGGATTAATGGCTGCTGAAAATTCAGCGTTGCCATTACTTGTATGAATTATATTTTAAAATATGTTTAATTATAAAACAGGCGTTTTAAATTGTAAAAATAATATTTTATAGTAAACTGATCAATGAAAGTGAACCTATAATTTTGTATAGTAGTGTACAACAATCAGTTCAGTTCAGTTGACTTCATTGGTACCTGTAGGTAGATTTCTTTTTGCAGCAAACAAACAATCAAATCACATATATACACACACCCACATATACTCATATAAAAAAAGAAATGTACAAATAAAATACATATAAAAAGTATTTTATAAAATATAAAAATTTATTCAAAGCGACAATTGATGTTGGGACAAAGCTAATCCTGTAATGTTTTATCCTACTAAAAAGCATCTGAACCTTCGACTCGAAGGGAGTAGGTTAAACTCCTCAGACAGAGGATGAGAGCTAGAGATACTAATGTTCTGGGCAATTAGTAAAAGCTGCCTACTATACAACGATTCAATACTTAGCTGTGATTCGCCAATCAACCCACTAGACCAATTCAATTCAATTCATGTTTATTTCTATAGAGCTTTTACAATGTAGATTGTGTCAAAGCAGGTTAACAAAGAAGTTCTAGTACATTGAAACTGTGTCAGTCCAGTTTTCAGAGTTGAAGTTCAGTTTAGTTCAGTGTGGTTTAAATTCCACTGCTGAAAGTCCAAACACTAAAGAGCAAATCCATGAATGTGCAGCTCTAAGTCCCAACCAAACAAGCCAGTGGCAAGGAATAAACTTCACCAATTGACAAAAGTGAAGATAAAAAAACAACAACAACCTAATAACCTGGCTAATAACCTTCAAAACCATGCCACCAGAGCAAAGGATAGAATAAACCCAATAAAAGCAGGATAGAAGCATATTGGGGCCAATGTGAAAGCGTGATAGTTTCCTGAGACAAAAAAGGTGCTGATGCCTCTTCTTGCACACAGCTTCACAGTTTGCCTCAAAGTAAAAAAAAGGGTCAGTAATAGAAACAAAATATTTGTAGTTCTGCACACATTCTAGTTTTTGATGCCCTGATATTAGTCACCTCCGCTGCTATATAATTCCTTCTAAAAATCCATAATTATGTCCTTAGTTCTTGTTGCATTAAGCTGCAAAAATTAACTAATTGTTCATACTGGTATCTAATATTACATGCAGACACAAAAATAATTTAATTGTCAAGTATTATAGACAAGTTAAACATAAATGTAAGAAATTCCTTTAGTTGAGAGATGTTTGTAGAGGCATCATTGCAAATGAGTTCAGTGTTGATACTCTTAACCAAATTCCCTGACTCTTCCTGACTTTGACTAAATAAAAAGTTAAATTTTCATGATCTATAATAAACGGGGAAAAAAACAAGATGCTGTTGTGCATTACATAACATTAAAATAGTTTGACCTACAATATTATTTTTCAATTTAATAGCCATTATAAGAGCAACATAGGAAAATTTAGCTTGGATTTTTAATTTTTTTTAAAACAACAATAGTAGCTAGTCTTTGAAGTGGTCATTTTTGTAGATAAAGCTCTTGGGAATTCTCTCGCATATTTACTTCAGTTACCAGGTATAGTTTGGTGTTTGCATTTGACTTAAAGGGATGGTTCACCACAAAAACTACAATTCTGTTATCATTTACTCTCCATTTACTTGCTTCTATCCTTTATGAGTTTCTTCTATGGAACACAAAGGGACGTATTTTAAAGGGGTGGTCCAGAGTGTATTTTTAAAACTTGGTTGTGTTTATAAGATGCAAAGCAATGTGTGCTCATGCTTTATTTGTAAAACATCACTAAAACATTTAATACATCTTACGTTGATTATATACTGCTACTCAGCTAGCATGAAAACGTCATGTTTTCTAGTTCCTCCGAAATCCCACCCTCAAGAGGCTATGATTGGTAAGCGGTGATTCGCAGATTGGCTCCATCTCACCAGGAAAAACATCACGCCTCTAAATAGTATGCTCTGTGCATCTGCTGTGTAAATACTGTCAGTCAGTTAAGCTGTTAGCTGTATCAGTTTGAGCCTGAATCAGACAGAAAAGAGGACACAGCTGAACCTCATGCCTGCTCTCTAAAATAAAATCTGTGTCTTTCATATATATACACGAGTTATAAGCATGTGTAAGTAATATGAAACGTTCACATATCTTTTGTGAATTTGTTATTTGAGATACATAATGCAGGTAAAGGAGCTGCATAGAGAGACACTGCAGCACTGGTGAAGATTGTGGCTGTTTACAGGGGTTTGATGGATAAATATGAATTTGTAGCAAAATTGTTAACGGTGCCAAAAATAATTTCCCGTTGTTTATATCCTTCTTTACATCCTCGCTAAAACATACGATTAATGCTAGACATTATGCATGTAATAGATCAATTTTAACAATATAAAAACACTTACAGGTTGTGGCTCACAATTAACAGCTTGGTCTATCATGGTTGGAGCTGCTTCTTCTTTGAGGAGTTTTTAGCTGAATCCAGCACTGAACTGGGAGAGATTCTGGAAGCTGTTCCTTGTCAAATGCTAGCTATATATTTTGTATAATTCTCTGGAACATAATTAAAATGAACCTGCAAGCACTTCTCTCTTTGTGTTATGTCCTTTGGAAGCCCAAATACAGAAACAAAATGAGCTCTGTAGAAATAGCAGTGTTTGGACGGCATTTAGCTTTCTCTGCAATAATTTGCTGCACAGGGTTTGATTTCACTAACTCGGATGTATATTTTTGTAGTCCCCAAACTTCATTCGCTGTAGCCTTTGCAAAGCTAACTCTGCAAAAGCCAATGTCTCCCTTTGCATTGAACTTTCAGCATATTACATTTAGAGATGTTGTTTATGCTCACACAGCTTCATTGCACATCAACTAAAGTTTAAAATATGATACTGTAGTTGACCACCCCTTTAAAAGAACGCAGAACACCTGTATCCATTGACTTCCCTAGTATGTGTATTATTATGGAAGTGAATGGTTACAGGTTTTCAGATTTTTTTTTCTAAATATATTACTTTATGTTCAACAGAAGAAAGAAACTCAACATTTTCGAACCACTTGGGTTTTGGGGTGAACTATCCCTTTAAGTGACTCTCTAATGATGGGGGAAAATAATAAAATTGTGCTAAAAATAACTTAACCATAACAACAGACAAAACCTGTGAAACAATGTGACTAAAAACCTGATACATAACAGAAAAATTACATTTTGATAAACAGAAACTAAGATTTTAAGTGACAAACAAAAGTCCCTGATGTTGCATTACTTGAACAAAAAAACACTGCCTGACATTGCATGTCTGGAACAGACCTTTTAAAATTCAATAAACTTCCAGAAAACGGCATGACCCCTGGGAAATCTGTAAGTTTAACCCTGCGCGAGTTAAAACTGGTACTGCATCTGTGTGCATTTATGTTTGTGCATGTGTGTGTGTTCATGCGTTTACTCACCCTGAGTAAGGTTTGGTGTGTGGTGTGAAGCCCACTCAGAAGACTGACTGAAACCAGCCCGTGTTCCTGCAGAAATCCGGAGCTGGTATGCTTGATTTGGTTTCAAATCCCTAAGAGTCACCTGCGTCTCATTTCCACCCACTTCCACAGAGTATATGTGATCCACTGCAGGGCACACACACACACAAACACGAGCCAGAAGATAAGTACGCCAGTGGAAATCATTTCTGTAGCCGACTGATAAAGCAGAATGAACAATGGATGTCTGAAATGACTTTGCTTCGTCTCTCATTCAGTGTCACAGGCCATCAGAGCGAATCTGTCCTTTGTTCCAGCTTTATTACTGTTCATTAAGCATCCAGAGCTCTAATAGAGCTGAGCAATCAGGCATGTCTTTGTCGTTCCTCAAAATACTCCAGACATGCCTGCTGCCCTGCTATTGACAAAATTAGCCGCACAAAACTAAGAATTTAACAGGCAACGTGTGTCAAGGCAAAACCCCACACACAATCCTCTTTCACACACTCATTTATATACTACTTTAAAAAGCCTCTAAATAATTAACTTGAATGAATAAACTACATGAATGAATAACTACATGCCTTGTGTAATCGGAATGAAATTTGTTAAGTCAAATGCTATTATTCAAGGGTGGGCAGTTGATGCATTTTGTTGTACTTGCAATCTTACACACATTTTATGCAAGTAGTCTGCTATATTACTATAAAAACCCTTTTGATTTACAAGCTATTAGTATTTTACAGGGTTCAACGCTAAGGATTTTTACTTGCCCTGCCAATATTTTCACTGGCCACACCCGTAAAAAAAAAAAAAAAGTTAAAAGTTATTTCTTAGCCACATATTTTAAAGGGCACCTAGGTTACCCCTTTTTCCAGATTTAATATAAGTTTTGTGTATGTCCCTAGAATGTGTCTGTAAAGTTTCAGGTCAAAAAACTCATCAGATTTTTTATTATAGCTTTTACTAGTTTGTATTTTATGGCTCTTAACAGCTTGCCGCTGTTTTTGTGTACTGGGCCTTTAAGGCTAGTCCTCCCTGCCCACCATTTCCACGTGCCTGTCAGCGTGCCTCAATCTCCGCTCTTGGCTCCCTCAGACAACAGACAGACAAAAGAAGCTGATATCACGTAACGTTTGTGAGAAATACTACAGTAAGAACTTTACCAATGAGTATTTGATGCATTTGTTGTGGAGCTGCAACGATGAGTCACACACAATATCGTTACAAAGTTCACACACACACATAGACACACACACAGACAGCGCGCGTTTAGCTGTATGGATATCTGTTGTGTTAATGTACAAAATACAGTAAACCTGATTTAACGTCCTTAAACCAGGATTGAAGCGTCTTCTTTTATAATTGTTCTGGCACGCGGCTGTGATGATGAAGTAAAGCTAAAGTAAATCGCTGTAATTCATTACACACAAAATGTTTTAAAACATTTTAAACTTGTAAAACTCACTCTTGATCACATTTGATAATTATTGATGCTCCTAGCAAACTAAACAGACATTTATTCCAGGTTGCTTTGCGCACGTCCTGTCTTGTTGATATGATTATAGACGTTACTACGATGACATGTTAATACACAGCTTTCAATCAATTTGGTGGGCGGGGGACCACAATCCTACGTAAAGGGTAGGATTGCGGTCGGTCTCAAAACCGTTCCAATTGGTCCACCGTTTTTATGTTGTTAAATTGAAAAAAAAAGATGATATCACCCCAATATAATTTTTGTCATGTTGTATCCAAGTAATTGTCTGCTTCCAAGACGTTAGAAACTCTTATCTTTTAGCCTCATAATTTGATGTTGCTGCCATACTGCCGTCTCTTTGCTGTAATGGTTGTTACCAGGTTAGGAAAAAAAAAAATAACATGCTCACATCCAATCAGATAAGAGGAACTGAAAAGCAATATGGTGTTTATAACATCACAGAAAAGGTAGCATATAAAGGCTTGAAAGCACAAACAGTTTTTTGATTTATTTATTTTTTGCATGCAATTGACAAATAGTCGCAGGCAAAGTGACAAGGCAGCACTGGCTCGATCGGGCTAGTAATGAAACTATCTACCCGAACATCTTTCACGCTGGCCCCGGGCCATTGGGCAGTCCTTATTTTTGAGCCCTGTTTCATCTTATTATTTAGGCATATAAATATTAGAAATGACTTCCAATTGCATGTGTGTGTAGTAGTATTTTGTATCTTACTATATGAACATTATACTATAAAAGACTAATGTATTAAAGGAATGGTTCACCCAAAACTGAAAATTGTGTCATCATTTACTCACCCTTCACTTATCATTAACCTGCTTGAGCTTCTTTCTTCTGCACTGCACAAATGCTTTTCTTCAGGTTTTTGTCTTATTTCTAGTTCAATATCTAAACTTTCTTAATTCAAGAAGCAATAAATTCTAGTCAAGCAATACATATTTTCTTGTTTTAAGAAATAATTTGTGAAAATTAAGTGAGTTATTCTCTTAAATCAAGCTAAATAATCTGTCAATCAGGTAAGCACAATAATCTTATGCCAAAACAAAAAATAAGAATACTTTGTCACCCCGCTGGCAGATTATTTAGCTTGTTTTAAGGAAGAACATACCTAATTTTTTTGGCATATTATTTCTGAAAACATAAAATAAAATATAATAAATAAATAATAAATTAAATTAAATATTTCTGCTTGCCTAGAAAATGCTTCTTGATAAAAAATTTGTAGACATTTGAACTGGAAACAAGACAAAAAAAAAATTTAAATAAGAAAAGCATTATATGCATTGTGATAAAATCAAAAGATGACATTTTGTAAAATGTTGAAAACCACTAACCATTGACTTCCATACAAATTTTTTCCCCTATCATGGGAGTCAATGTTTACAGGTTTCTAACAATATTCAAAATATGTTCTTTAGATTTAAAAAGGAAACTCATAAACGCTTGGACCCACTTGAGGGTGTATAAATAAAAAAGTTAAGTTTCCTTTTTGGGTGAACTTCTCTGAACAAAAAATATGAATTAACCTGTGAATGATATCCATATTTTTGTCTGACCATTCAACAAACCAAGATCACATTTTGAAAAAATATGAATATTATTTCATATGTCAGGGCTATGTGTAGGGGTCAGTGGGTGGCTCTCTCTTACCCTGCTCCAGAGCTCTATAATCGATGCGGTATCGAGTGATGGCTCCGCGGCTCAGCTGTGAGGACAGAGGCAGCCACATCACTCTGATGTCAGTGGGAGACATGCTCAGCAAGGACAGCTGTGGAGAAGCACTGGGAACTGCAGAGAACACAAAGCAAACAAAGATTTACAAAACAGCAGTTGTGTCGCAAATGATGTACTATACACTATGAATTTACACTCTGCACATTTATACTAATCTATCAATGAAAGGTTATTTTGTCATTGAGCTTGTCTAATGCCCCCTTCTACTTCTCTACATGAGAAAAGTGAGAATAATAAAGAGCTTGAAACCCTCAAAATAAAACAATATATTAAAAATAAGCACTTTATCCTGGTATTTGAAGTACACAAATAAACTTTAGTGTGCATACACTACTTTTTTTATTATAAAATGGCACAGGATAGCTCATAAGACCATATATGGCCTAGTACCAGTGCTTAATTTGTAAATTGCGAGGTTCCGGAACAGTTTGGGGCAACGGATCTGGCATGTCACCAGATAAGGGAGAGGTGTCAAGAACCAAAGTGTGGACTGGAGGGTGGGCGGGGGTGCGTGTGAGGAGGGGGATCGGTAAAATGAAGTAAAATCTAGAGGATACACAGCCGCCCGAAGTTGCGATATGCACATCAATATAGCAGCATTTTTTATGACACTATAACAATAATTAATATTTTTACAGTACTGACAGTTGGGTTAGGGTTGGGGGTAGACATTAATAAAATACAATTAATAGGAAATTTATTAAATAATATTAATAATATTAATAATAATATTCATTTTCTTTAATTTCCTTCCATTTTTTTTCCAGCCCCAACCGCAGATTTCAGAGGTGCCAGATCTGGATCCGGCTTGTTCCAGCACAAATTAAGCCCTGCCTAGTACACAAGGGCATTTTCACTAAATAATAACAGTTTAAAACTGTTTAAGCTATGAAGTGCTGTGAAGAGCATAGCAAACCAACAAGTGGTGAAACTCTAACCGTAAATCCACATTGGCCAATCAGAAGCCTGAAAAAAAAAGAGTTACCAGTTCCAGTAGGCTAATCTCAGCAGGCAAAGCACGTCAATATGACTTCATGGGACATTTAATTTGGTTTGGAAATGAAAATCAGGTTAAGGTCAGTGCAGTATTTTACATCAATATGATGTTGGTTTAAGATGTTGGCTTGACGTTGAATTTTGATAACTTTCCAACACAACTTAAAATCAACAAAATATCAACGTCTGTTCGCAGCGTTATTGGATGTCAAAATAACATTGTCATCAAACGCTGTTGACCTACCTAATATTATTGTCTTATGACATTGTGTGTCTGCTGGGATACCTCATCATTAGCCAATATAGAGTTTTAGGAAATAACATTAACTGATAAATCTTTAAAAGACAGAACTGTTGTGATCTCTGAGTGTATACTTTTGTACATTTTGTTCAGCCCATCTAAATTCAACTAATATTCAAGATAGCTGTTTAATTAAAAAGAGAATTAGTGCAGAAAAACTACAGGAATCCTGAATAGAAAAAAAGCCACCAAAAGGGATAGTTCACCCAAAAATATTTTCCCACCCTCAAGTGCTTCCAAGCATTTAATATTTATTAAGATTTATTGTCTGTTGAACACAAAATAAGATATTTTGAGTCAGTAGTCAATGTCAATGTTTCCAACATTATTAAAACAAATCTGTTCAACAATAGAAATAAACACAAACAGGATTGGACCTGTCTGACCAGGGTTGGACCTAACTAGATGATGACAGAATTTTGGGGCAAACTATACCTTTAACAGAATGTTACTCTGGCATTCTATGTGCAGTATACAGTAAATGGCCATGTCTAAACACATCACAGATATTAACGAAATAGCATGTTTGATTGTCAATAACTCAATCTACTTTCTTTATGGCATTGATCACACTCTATTATTAATTGCTCACCATCCTCCAGCATCTCCACAGTGACGGGCAGAGACGGGCGACTGGCACCCATGGGCGAATAGGCCACTACATAGAAGGTGTAGGCTGTGTGAGGGAGCAGTTCTTTCACATGCAGCTCAGTGGTGTCGTTATTCACCGCAAACTGATACTCCATGTTGTCTGAGCCTGCAAACAAACAAACACATTTACCGTTTAGGTATGAGTTTGCGAATGTGGAGAAAAGTGACCCCATCAATAGCAGCGGTCTACAGTACGAAGTGAATTGGCCTCAGTAAAGTAATGAGACTGGATTTCTCTCTGTGGACTGATCCACTTAAGCCGGCTACACTCAGAGTAATGAGAAGCGCTGCAGGTCAAACAGGGACTTAAGTAACCTCTGGTAACAGGAAAGAGCCTCACAGAAACTTTTACAATAATCTGAAAATAGAAAATGCTCAATGTAGCGATGTTTGTCATTTTCGTTTAATGTTTTTATTATATATATATATATATATATATATATATATATA
>CAIGQZ010001108.1:16508372-16524051 GCA_903798205.1 Danio tinwini
ATATATATATATATATATATATATATATATATATTTTTTTTTACAAATTATCACCAAGCATTTGTTTCTCCCCTCCTTCTAGGTGATGAAATTAAACATGCTGCACTGTAGAAAAATATCGGTAAATTAGCAGTTTTCTGTATTTTGTGATTCGTGTTTTTATTTATTATTTTCCCTGTTTATTTATGCTTTTAAAATGCATTATGAGACCTTGATCTTTCTTCCAACAACTTTTAACCTTGTAAAGTTAAAAAAGTGACATTTATTAAGTTATTTAATAGTTTAAAGTGATATATTGTCTGTGTTGGTGTAGTATATCACAATACAAAAACCTTGTAATAAACTGCAAGTACATTTTCTGTTATTTTACAGACTTCTCTTTATACTATTTCTTGTCCATTACATTATTTCAAACTACTAGAATGACAATAAAAGTCACTTTGTTAAACTGCAGAGTTGAATTTTCAACATCGAAAGTGGACAGAGCAGAGATCAAAGTCCAACAACGCTATTCAAAATTGTAAATTAGCGGAAAAACCAAACTCTTAACTGTTTATTAAGATATTTTTTACAGTGTGGTTCTCACCTGCTGTGCGCTGGTAGTGAACGGAGAAGCCGATGATCTGGTCACTGTTGTGTTCCGGAGGGTCCCAGGTGAGCAGCGCAGAGGTGCTGGAGTGCGGTGTGGCAGAAACATGACGAGGAGGGCTGGGCAAACCCTCTCTCACGATCACGGACAGCTTGGCAGTGGCGCAGGCCGTGCCCAGGCTGTTGGCAGCGATACACTGGTAGTATCCAGCATCGTCCAGTCGCAGCTGGTTGATGAGCAAAACGCCAGGGTTCTGAGTCTTCACCCGGGCGTTGGACTGGACCGGCTCTCCATTCTTCAGCCAGCGCAGAGCAGGAGGAGGGTCACCAGAACTATTACACACAAACCGGGCTGTGTTCCCACGGGACAGAGACACCGCCTCTGGGGACTGGAGGATGATGGGTGGAGCTGGGAAAAATGAAGAGTAGGCAAAAAACAAAAAGATTCATTCAGAAATACTGATACAATATATTTAGTCCAAGGGTTAGTTTGTTCACAAACAACAAAAAAGTTCAATTACAGTAGTTTCTAATTGAATATTTTACATCTAATTAAACAAGTTGTAACTGATTTGTAATTGTTTGTGGAAATTTACCAGTAATTACTAAGTGTTTGTGGAAATTTTTGTTTTTCAGTATGCAAGGAGTAAACACTTATTAATGTAGGATAATGAGAACATTGTATGTTGCTAATTCAAGTCTTATCCATAATTTGATACATGATGCATAAGCATATGCTAACGTTAACTTCAAAAATTAAGACAAACAATGTTGAACTGAACACTAAGAATAATTTATTGCAATTTTCTTGCAACTTAATTACAAGTACATATTAGCTACTTTATAAACTAAGTGATATAATAAAGAATAACCATTACAACATATATACTATATGGCATATTTAGGACTTGTGGAGCTGTGCATCAATGGATTTGCTCTTCAGTGTAAACCACACTGAACTGAACTTTTTTTTCCAATTCCTTTATTACATTTTAACATATACAGTTGAAGTCAGTATTATTAGCCCCCCTTTGAATTGTTTTTCTTTTTTAAATATTTCTCAAATGATGTTTAACAGAGCAAGGAAATTTTCACAGTACTGTATGTCTGATAATATTATTTCATCTGGAGAAAGTCTTATTTGTTTTATTTCGGCTAGAAAAAAAGCAGATTTTAATTTTTTAAAAAACATTTTAATGTCAAAATTATTAGCCTCTTTAAGCTATATATTTTTTCGGTATTCTACAGAACAAACCATCGTTATACAATGACTTGCCTAATTACCCTAACCTGCCTACCTAGTTAAGCCTTTAAATGTCACTTTAAGTTGTATAGAAGTGTCTTGAAAAATATCTAGTCAAATATTATGTACAGTCATAATGGCAAAGAAAAAATAGTCAGTTATTAGAAATGAGTTATTAAAACTATTATGTTTAGAAATGTGTTGAAAAAATAAACAGAAATTGGGGAAAAAATAAACAGCTTATAATTCTGACTTTAACTGTACATACACATTTCCATGTACCATATATAACAAACCAACAAGCAAACAAATAAACAAACAAAACAAAATGCTTCTCAGTATTTTACATCAGAATACAATATCACCTGTTTCACAAATTTAAAAAAAAAAACATTTCCAACTCCACCACCTTTTAAAAAAAAACATAAAAGGTCCCCAAACTCAAAAAAATTATGTATTTATTTCTTAATATACAAGTTATTTTTTACAGTGACATGTTCGTTACCATCTCTTTCAGCCAACGGCCTATATTTGCTGCACATATACTTTTCCAATATAAAGAAATAAGCCGTTTCACTTGCAGAATACATATTTTCATAAATATATGCTCCGTCTTTCTTAACTTTATCTCCTTGGGATATAAAACAATGAAAGGAGACATTGGTATATTAACTTCAAGAATATTTTCTATCATTTCTTTCACACCTTTCCAGAAGTTCTGTATTCCTTTACATTCCCATTTACAGTGATACAGCATTTCTTTAAGGTCCAATAAAACTGGAGTTAGGTAAATCCTCATCAACCACTTATATTGTAACCGAGTGTTTATTGTTAGTGTTCGAGCTTCCTTGCATGTCTTCATCCAGTCCTTTATAGAGATATCCTCTTTAAGATCTAATCTCCAAGCTTCCAATTTACAATTTGCAGATTCCTTTGATCCTGACACCAGCATAATGTATAATGCAGAAAATAAACCTTTACTAAAACAATCTTTTAGTATCAATGATAAACCATGGTTTACACCAAAACTTAGACAGCTTTGTCATGAAAAAGAGGATGCCTACAGGAGCGGGGACAGGTTTTTATACAATCAGGCCAGGAACACACTGACAAAGGAGATTGGTGTGGCCAAGAAAAGCTATGCCAAAAAGCTGCAAAACCAGTTTTCTGCCAACGACCCTGCATCAGTATGGAAAGGCCTGAAAGACATCACAAATTATAAAACGCCATCCCCCAGTATCGACTGCAACAAACATCTTGCAAACGAGCTGAATATCTTCTATTGTAGATTTGACACCTCTGACCAGACACCTCACACCCACCCGGATCATCTCCCTACACAGCCATCAACACCTCCAGCCATCTCCCTCTCACCCCCTGCACTTCAGATCAGTGAGGATAATGGGCATCAGATCCTCAGTAAACAGCCATCAACACCTCCAGCCATCTCCTTCTCCACCCCGGCACTTCAGATCAGTGAAGATAATGTGCGTCAGATCTTCAGTAAACAGAGGAGACGAAAAGCACCAGGTCCAGATGGTGTTTCACCAGCCTGTCTGAAAACTTGTGCGGACCAACTGGCTCCCATTTTCACACAGATCTTCAACAGATCACTGGAACAGCGCAAAGTTCCATCCTGCTTCAAATGCTCCACCATCATCCCAATACCAAAGAAACCAAAGATCACAGGACTCAATGACTACAGACCTGTTGCCTTAACATCTGTGGCCATGAAGTCATTCGAAAGACTGGTGCTAGCTTATCTGAAGGACATCACTGGACCTTTGCTGGACCCCCTGCAGTTTGCCTATAGAGCAAACCGGTCTGTGGATGATGCAGTCAACATGGGACTGCATTATATCCTAGAACATCTGGACAAACCAGGGAACTACGCAAGGATACTGTTTGTGGACTTCAGTTCTGCCTTTAACACCATCGTCCCATCACTGCTCGAGAACAAACTGACCCAGCTGTCTGTCCCTAGCTCTGTCTGTCAATGGATCACCAGCTTTCTGACAGATAGACAACAGCTAGTCAGAATGGGCAAAATTACATCCGACAGCCGCACCATCAGCACTGGTGCCCCCCAGGGATGTGTTCTCTCCCCACTGCTCTTCTCCCTGTACACAAACGACTGCACTGCAAAAGACCCCTCCATTAAGCTCTTGAAGTTTGCGGATGACACTACTGTTATCGGCCTCATCCGGAACGGTGACGAGTCTGCATACAGACAGGGGGTGGAGCGGCTGGCTTTATGGTGCAGATACAACAACCTGGAACTGAACACGCTCAAAACAGTGGAGATGATAGTGGACTTTAGGAGAAACCCCCCTGCACTCCCCCCACTCACCATCATGAACAGCACTGTGGCTGCAGTAGAGTCATTCAGGTTCCTGGGCACCACCATCTATCAGGATCTGAAGTGGGACATTCACATAGACTCCATTGTAAAGAAAGCCCAGCAGAGACTGTACTTCCTTCGTCAGCTGAGAAAGTTCAACCTGCCACAGGAGCTGCTCGTACAGTTCTACTCAGCTGTCATCCAATCCATCCTCTGCACTTCAATCACCGTCTGGTTCAGCTCAGCTGCCAAAACCGACCTCCGTAGACTACAGCGAATAGTCCGGACTGCTGAACGAATCACTGGCACTACCCTTCCCACACTTCAAGAACTGTACTCTTCCAGAGTGAGTAAAAGGGCTCGTAAAATCACTCTGGATGCCTCACACCCAGCACACTACCTGTTCGAACTGTTACCGTCTGGTCGGCGCTACAGAGCACCAAGCACAAAAACAGATAGACACAGGAAAAGTTTCTTTCCTCAGGCCATCTACCTCATGAACAGTTAAATATTCCCCTACTGTGCAATAAACGTGCAATACTTTCTCATACGCACTTGTACACAGCACCTTATAACCTGTATATTTACAACATATCTGTACATACATTCAACATCCAGATCTTTTTGACTAACTGCATCTCTGTTTAATGTTTATTGCCTTTTCTTTTCTTGTATTTAATTTTGTGTTGTCACTCGTCACTTTATGTACACTGAAAGCTTCTGTTGCCAAAACAAATTCCTTGTGTGTGTGAAGCACACTTGGCAATAAAACTGATTCTGATTCTGATTCTGATCTTTTGTTATTACTTTTTCCAAAATAGACAATGATGGTATATCCAGAGAATTGTTTTGTGATTTGAGGAAATGTTTAGCAGGAACATTGTATGTACAAAAAATTTCCTCAAATGACATTAGAATCTGCTATCCTTCTAATTCCCTTCTCTGCCCATATCTTGAACCCTGCATCTAATGTACCTGGTTTAATTTTTTTATTGCCCCAAATTGGACTGAAACAAGATAAGGGACAGCAGGCACTTAAAAAATATTTTTCATGTCAAACCATATGGAAATCATATTTATAACTAAGGATTGAAAACAATTTGAACTAAACTGAACTTTAACTCTGCAAACTGTCCTGACACAGTTTCAAATTCAATTTACTAGAACTTCTATGTGAAGCTGCTTTGACACAATTTACATTGTAAAAGTGCTAGAAATAAAGATGAATTGAATTTAATATTAATCATATCCTAACAAAAGTTAAATAAAAATAACTGCACACATATGATGAGTCATACTGTAGTCAAACAATGAGAAACATTACAGTTTTTCAAGGGCAAATCTTTCTACTAGTACTATTTTTTCCCCTTACAAAAACAACAACAGATGGATAGCCTTATGATTCAATTAGAGCAAAATATCTTGTAAATGTTGGAGCATATTTTTGGAGCAACAATTATATTGTACTTTCATGCAAAACATATCTTGACTGAATGATTTATTTTAAAACATCAGGATTCCTCTGAAATGTATAGTTCAGAAAAGAGTCATCCCGATCCTTGTTAACAGACAATATCGAGTTTTAACACATTAAAACAACACAAATATAATATAGCTTTAATTTTTACTATATATTAGAATGAGTCCTCTTCTTGTCTGAGCAAACTAATTAATGGATAATGCATTGTCCTCGTCAAAATTCGTCTATAAATTTATCCATATAGATACTACAGTAATTTATGATTTTCTAAAATAATAACCACAAGCATAAGAATAAGCACTAATAAGGCTACTTATTTGTTAGAAATAAATATTTCAGAATTTTACATCCATCCATTTTACATCCATCATGTAGGGTTCAGCAACCATCTGTTTCTTTTTACCAGAAAGCTTATTGATTTTATGGTGACAAGGGATTTTATAAAGCATTTTTAACCCTGGGCCAGAGAAATTGGCAAAATCACAATTCCTGAAGAAATACTCAAGGACAATACCAAATGTGAAACCAAAACTTTAAAAAAAGGGCCTTGCTAAACATTGAACATTTCCTGCATGTAGGATTCATACATCAATTTTACATCAATAAGCCTCATTGTATGTTTTATCACACTGTCTACAATTTATTCAGCATTTATTTACACTGCAGGGTCTGTTAAGAGGAAACACACAAATTTACCTAGTACTCGAAGTTCAGCAGGAGATGAGACAAAATCTCTGGTCTTGGGTTTGTTGGCACGACACACATAAACTCCAGCATGGTGACTGCGGGTGTCAGGAATCACCAGGTTTGTTGCAAGGACCACAACATCTGTAGCTATAGGCTTGCCATCTATGTATCCCAGAGGAGAGGTTTAAAAAATGAAAATATTGATACAAAAAATTATGAAAGGAAACGGGAAATGAATAAAGACAGAGCACGCACAGAGACATTGAACATTTCTTGATAACTCTCCACAATAAAAAGAGAGCCGAAGAAAATCTTGCAGTGCAGCATAATTGAGAATAGCCCATTTTGAAAAAGAATATTTTTATAATTTTTTTTGTGAATATAGGCAATGTATTTTGGTGCAACAAAACAGATTTATTAAACCGATATATTTATTAAAATAATATTTTAGTCACTAAACACATTTAGAAATTGAAAGATAATACAATTAAATTCAAGCAAAATATTGCAAAAAAAAAATTACAATCAATTTTTTCCTCTTTTTTAAAATTTGTATTTAATATTTTTTTTATAACATATAAATTTGGCTGTACTAGTTTTTGGACTGTTATCGTAGGTTATTATGTTAGATAAGCTCCAGATTTGGCTTCGGTACTGACTAATCTATTGTATATGCACAAATATTATATTGTATAGCTTCCTATTAAATATATGAATTTAAAAGAGAGATTTGTGAGGAGCATAATTATACTGTATATGCTGAGCACTGTAAGTATAACTATGCGTAGCTAAATCGTATGAAAGTTGGTTTAAAAAGTCTAGTTAAAAAGTTGGTTTAATTTAAATACTCTCATAACCAAATTACTCTTATTTTGTTTCAAACAATGCAAAATAACAATCATTAAGAACTACTGAAGGTTTAAAGTCATTTTTAAAAAGACGTAACAATCTTTAAAGCACTGAAGGCATGTCATTTATTCTTTTCTCATGAATTTGTACAAAATGTTTATGATAGGTTAATAGATTAATTTTGTATCAACTCTGTTACTATGATATTTTGCTGATTTTCGTATGTACTTAAATAAATAAATAAATATAATAATGAAAAGTTATTTTTTAGACATGGCATGTGGTATCTGGTTTGAGGTTAAAGAAAATTCTGGTTTGCATCTTGAAATTTGGCAACTTTGAGATTTACACAAAAAGACTGAGAAAAACAACAAACTTACATTCACAATCTTTACATCCACATTGATAACAATAACACAACAGATAATTAAATAAATAAAATAATAGATGATAAATATAGAGAAATAAATAGTAATAGTGGTAGGAGTTGAAGTTTTTAAAAAACATAAACCCAAAAATCATCTAACAAGGTATATAAATATCTTGCTTTTTTGACTTTCCATCTCTCTTAATGTAGTCACATATTGTATGACAAATTCTTCTTAAAACACTACTTCACTGTAAAAATGATGTGATTAATTATCAGTCATGACAGCACATGTTTTTAGTTCATTGTAACTTAGATACTAAGTTAATTTTGTTCTAACTTAATTTTATAAGTTATGCAAGATGTGTTAAGTCAGTTTAACATAATATAAGTTTAATGGACTCATAAGGTTAATTTGAATCAGCTTAGAAATAAAGCAACCAGAATTTTTTTGTGTAATCACAGGGTAATTTTGAAATGTAAATATATAAATATACAATTTTTTATAATATTAACAAGTTTGATATTTATTACATAAGATACGATCTTTTTATAGATGAGCTATCACTTCAAGCTGTTAAATACATAATAATATTAATGAAGTAATGTGTCTGATGAACCAGCAGAGGGCAGTACAGCACTGGAGGAAGTGCTGTACTGCGTGCATAAACAATTCCAAAGACACTGACCGGCTGCCATATTCACGCTCAAACAAAGAAAAAAAAAACACTTCGTGCATTTTACAACATCCAATAAATTTTTTTTTATAAAAGCTAATGAGAATAATGCTCTCACTTATACAGTTCTGGCCTCACTGTGGAGAAAAGAGGACCAAATAAAACCATGAGAGGCAGTAACAGCGGGGATGAAAGGTGGAGGGTAGTTGGGGTGTCTGATGCTGCACAGCCACATCTCCATAAAGTAAACATATAAGCTCATATATTACAGTTTGTGTGGTTCATTAACATTAGTCCATATAAGCACTCCAGGTTCACGGGTTCATTACAGTAAAAGCACACATGCCTTCCAAATCAGAAACAGGTTTAAGTGCAGAGCAATGATTGCTTGAAGATTTTTTTTACCAGAGTTTGTAGCTGCTAGGTTCCCTTATACTACTACAACATCAACAAGACTGGGGAGTTTAGGTCCTCTAGCCAACCCAGGTCAAACGTGACATGACACATTTGAGAGTTTGGATCAACTTTGTTTGGATTTTAAAATATTTTTCTCATTTTCATTTAGTTTGTGCACTAAAACCACTAAAATAAATACACGCATAAACATAGAAACTATATACGCGTAAAAAAACAAAAATAAATTATAAAAACAAACTAAATTATACAATTTTATTTACATTTAAATATTTCATACTCATTTTATTGTAAAAGTCATACAATACACAATATTAATTTATTTTCTTCTGCACCATGACTTTATAATCTATACTGGACATTATTTCTGTTAAGTGCCAAGACTTTTGTCTCAGCAAAGTCAGACCTTACTGTCCTAATTAAATAATTAAAAATCAAGGCATGACCATGTTTTATTTTGGTAAAATAAGCATAATCTAGAGGCCTTTGCCTTTCATATAAGCCACTTCTGATACCAAATGATCAACTAGAAGTCAAGCTATTATTTGTTGTTCCTAAAACTTGTATAGGCGACAAGACTCTTATCAGGTAGTGTATTTTTAGCTATTTTAGGTTTGAGTTCAAGTCTTTTTACATATTTATTCTTAATTTAAAACATTGCTCAGGTGGGGTCACACAGTCTTGTTTATGGACAAGCTTCAGGTGCAAAGTACGCACCTGGTTCAAATTACTGCTCATGTAGACCCCTTAAAACCTACAGACTGTTAAAGTAGACTAGCATTCAGTTGCATGTGTGTATAACATGTTAAATCTTACCCTGTCTGCTCCATGACACAAAGGGTTTGGGTTCACCCTGAGCCATGCACTCCATCACCGCTGGACGCCCCATGACCACTGTAGAGTTTTGTGGTGGAGCCACAATCACCACCTCACTCTCCTGAGACAGACCTGCACACAGACAGATCATGAGTGTGTGTGTGTGTGTGTGTGTTTGCGGACAGGATAAATGAGTGTTCACCATTAGACGCACACTTCGATTGAGTGAAAGCAAGATTAAGTGAAGCATCTGACCTGATAGTGGACACTGTTAACTATTATTCTCACAGGAAGTGACAAAGACAAAGATAGAGTGAGATAGGACTGAGGAAATGGTGTGACAGACAGATTGAGAAAGTGAAAGAGAAGCATTTAAAAAAAAAATTTATATTATTCAACAAGGATATATGAAAAGACATTCAAATAAGATTTCAAAGATTAAAAAAAGATTTGTCTCAAATAAGTGCTATTTTTAAAAACCTTTTTAAATAAAGCATTTCTGATAAAATGATTAAATAATTAGACAGTCTTCTGAAGCAGCAAAGCAGCATAGAAGTTTTTCTAAAAGATCATGCGACCTTGAAAACTAGAGTAATAATGCAGATTTCAGCTTTGAATTCAAGCTATAAATAACATTAAAATATATTGAAATAAAAAACTATTCGTTTCATTTTTGGTCAAACCATTCATGTTTAGCAGAAGTTTTTAGAAACATTTAGCAACCTCAAATCGTTAAACAGCAATGTGTATTTATACATGCACTGTATGTACATATACAGTATGTTTATGCTATTGTTAAGCACTAAGGATTATCTCTGACCATGTCAGATGCATTCTATAAACTCTGACTTGACTCTGTATTTTATTGTGTATTTCATCCTTCCCAAAATCTCTTCATTGCTGAGCAGAAACCCATTTAGTACTATCCACAAAATATAAAAATAAATTAATAAAAATTTGAGCATTTAGCTTAAAGGGTTAGTACCAATTCTGTTATTAATTACCCTTATATCGTTCCAATCCCCCGAGTCCGTCATTCTTCAGAACACAAATTAAGATATTTTAGAGAGATCTCAGACCCTCTATATACAGCATTGGTCCTAAACAGCAACCAAAGATATAGTCAAAACAATCCATATGACTTTAGTGGTTCAACTGCAATAATGCGAAGCTCCAAGAATATTTTTGTGCGCCAAAAAATATTCTGTTAGCTTATACGGTCTATATACGTATAGTATACTTTCAGTTCCCAAAGTGGGGGTCATGGGACAATGAGGAGGGGTTGCTAGGTGATTTTTAATAAATTTAATTAAACTACCATTAGAATTACCATATTTTCTCCATAACCTACTGAAGAACAATAGTAGTTAATCGTAAGATTGTCAACATGTTAATAATAAATGTTAAACAACAACACACAATAAAAAGCCATCAGCCTTTCGATTTTTTGGAGACCCCTGGAGTGATTAGGTTATATTAAAGACACAGCAATAGCTGTTTAATGATTTTATGACACCAGGTTAAACTTTCTGACACCTTTACGGGTCTCATGTACATTAAAAATAAACACAGGCCACAACTGAACATGGAGGATGGTCTCACAGCGGCATTCTTCAAAATTAAATGATCAATAGACTTGGGCTTATTGGTATGTGTGCGCCTTTGCTTGCAAGAATTATATTGATAACCACCTCAGAGGATATGGGGGTCGCGAGTCACTGGCGTTGTTCGTTTGGGGGTCGCGGGCTCAAAAGTTTGGGAACCCCTGGTCTAAACTATACTTTCGCACATCAGGCAAGGCAAGGTAAGACAAGGCAAGTTTATTTATAAAGCACATCTCATACACAATGGTAATTCAAAGTGCTTTGCATAAACAGCAACAAAAGATGCAAGAAAATAAAATGCAAAATTTTTTTTTTTAAATGATTAAAAGAGATAAAAACAGATTAAAGTTAAAACAGGTTATAAAAGAATGAAAAAGAAAATAAAGACATAATAGTGTGATCTGTCGGACATAGCACAATACTCATTCAGTAAAGGCACAGCTAAACAGATGTGTTTTCAGTCTTGATTTGAAATGGGGGGGGGGGGGGGGGTGGGTAGTAGCTGAAAGAAGATTCTCCTTGCTTTAAATGATCAGGCATTTTTGACTATAGGCAGTATAACCTATTGCTATTAATAATCTGACATGAAGACACTGGTGTTGTTTTTACAATTTTTCAGTGCACAAAAGTGTTCTTGAAGCTTTGATTACAGTTGAACCACATGGAATATTTTTACAACGGTTCCTTTTCTGGACTGCTGCTGTATATGGAGGGTGAAAGAGCTCTTCTATCTGAAGATAAACAAAGGTACTAGGGTATTGAAATAATATGAGGGTGAGTAACTAATAACAGAATTTTCTTTTTGGGTGAACTATTAATTTATGCTGTATAATGCATGTTTATTTCTACCTGTTATTGACGTCTCACTTATTGAGCAATGTTTGAATAAATCAGGTTATAAAAGATGTAATTTAGCGTGGCAGTGCTGCTGTACATGCTGTTTTCCACATTGGTCACCAAAATCTTTACTATAAACTGTACATTTGGGAATAAAGTCTCTGTTTCTGTGGCCTCAGAAGACCCTGTATGAGTTCAGTAGAAACACCCACAGATCACAATAAAGTAAAACATAAGCATGCAGCTATGGATACGGTATGACGGTCACAAATGAATCACTCTGATTACATACAGCACCAATCACATATGCATGAGTGCCCAGGGATTTAAAATGGGTCAGATTTCTGTCTGAGGCTAAAAGGTGCTTTTGTGTGTGAGTGTGTGCGTGTACTGGTTTTTGTGTTTTACAAAGACAGATATTTGTATAATTACATGGGTATAACCTAGGTATTACAACATTGAGGTGGTTTATGAGGACATGCCTTGTCCTTGTACTTTAAAATGCTTGAAAAATCATACTTAACGGGGTCTTTTGACATTTAAGTTTTGCCACAGATTTCCTCAGAGAGATACACTACCTAACAAAAGTCCTGTAGCCTATCCAAGTTTTAGGAACAACAAATAATAACGTGACTTCTAATTGATCATTTGCTATCAGAAGTGGCTTATATGAAAGGCAAAGGCCTCTAGATTATGCTTATTTTACCAACATAAAATATGGTGATGCCTCGATTTTTAATTATTTATTTAGACAGTAAGGTCTAAATTTGCTAAGACAAAAGTCTTGGCACTTAACAGAAATAATGTACAATATAGAATATAAAGTCATGGTGCAGTGGAAAAAGAATTATTGTGTATGACTCCCATGAGCTTGGATGACTGCATCCATACATCTCTGCAATGACTCAAATAACATATTAATAAAGTCATCTGAAATGGCAAAGAAAGCGCTCTTGCAGGACATTGAGTTCATCAAGAGACTTGATCCATCTTACAACAGACATGCTCAATAATGTTCATATTGGTGACTGGGCTGGCCAATTTCACCAAAATTGACTGATTTCTGTGAGAATCTTGGGTCCAAGTGGGTTCCGATAGGTCTTCTGCAGTATTTGTGATGATTGGGATGCAGTTCAACAGGTGATTCATCTGAAAAATTTACCTTCTGCCACTTTTCCAAATGATCAACTAAAAGTTATTATTTATTGTTGTTTGTGCGTTTGAGTGAACACAATAGTGGACGTACACTTGACCATGAATACCCACTTTAACAACTGCAAAAAAATTGCCGTCCGGCTCTTTCAAAATAAAGTATGTGTGTAACGAAACACACAATGTCAAACAGAATACTAATAAGTCAAACTACTGTCTTGCATCCCAGTGAGATATCTGAAACACAGACTCTCATACACACACACAGTGACTGTTTCAATGCATTCAAACTGTCTGCTCTCATGGGTAAAAGTTGCATTGCATTTGCAGAGCAAAACTATGATTACCTCAAGGTGAAGATTGCTCTTTTTCAAGCTGTCTTCCTTCACTATTTAGTTCAATTTGACCTTATTGGCAAGAGTGTAAATATTAAACATTAGCAAAACCAGGGATGTAATTAATGGAATTATTAGTGGAAACCATATGTTAGACAACACATAATGGATAAGAACTAAGGTAAATGTCTGAAGTGTTTACGTAACATTGAAAACCATTAGTATTACATAAGATGTCTACATACAGACACAAGGTCACCATGGTGAAAGTGGACAGAACACATACTATGATGATATGGCTGATACGCACAGACTGGTGTTAAAATGTATCTAGTGTTGCTGTACGTCTGTTTCCATGGCGGAAAAGCTGTTTGTTGATTGCTCATTCTATTGCCCTCTCTTTCATTCCGTCTTAGACTCAATGCAGTTGCTGATTAAAAGTTGCCCACTTGCTGAGATTATTTTTCTTGTATAAAAAAAGTAACTTACTGACTGATGTTTTGCAGTGAAAAGTCATTGTAACCAGTGTTGGGGGTAACGCATTATAAGTAACGCAAGTTACTTAATAACAGGGCATATGCACAGCTAGAGTTTCTTTCCATACAGATAAACTTCCGGTGAATGGTTAATGTGACTTTTTTCAATTTTATACAGTTCCTTTTACAGCATCGATTTTGTAATGTAATTAAAATATAATCAGTTAAATAGACTTCGGCATTCATTTTGTTGTTCAAGCGTAAAGTGAGATAAAAATCCATTTAACACACACACACACACCTGTCATAATTGGTAGCCTAGCGCAGAAACACCATTGAAAACACTGGGGTAAATTAAATGTTCATATTTTAAAGACATGCCGTAAAAAATGTAATTTAATGCAGTGCTTCTTGTACATTTTGAGACCTTATATTGTATATCAATCAGGCAGTTGAGATCATTGAATTTTTAAAGAAAACAGACCTTAAATGCAGAAATTTTGTAATGGCATACAGTTCACCTGAAGCGCTTTATCCAGGTTACTGAAAAGTTAAAAGTCCTTTTGCATGCACCCTATATTACTTTTCTAAGTAAGGAGTAAAGTAACACTCTACTTTAAAAAAAGTAATAAAACTTGTTACTTTTTTAAAAATGTAAAGTGAGTTACTTTTTAGTTTAATTAATTAGCTTTTTAAAAATTGCTGAATTAAAGAAACGTAGTCACGTTGAATCCCGCACACAATGAGAGATTGCAGTAACAGACAGAAATGAAGACGGCAGAGCCTTACATTTCTGCGATGCAAATATTGTCATTATTGTGAGCACATTGAAGAAAACGACAAGAGGATTATCTAAATGGACAGTGATTTTACTTTTTAATAAGACAAAAATAAGTACAAAAGTAGCAAAGGCATTGCTGTAAACTTTCATTAATCGGTATATATGGCACATATAGCTATAGCTCTGGGCTCAGAAAGTTCTTCAAAGAAACATTATCCTTCATTGATTTTCGTATGCTTTTTAAAGGTAAATGAAGGTTATACAGTGTCTTGTTAACTTCTCTATTTTAAAAGAAAAGAAAAAACCCTGCAAGTTCTGAAATTCTAAGATCAAGTTTCAAAAAGCAATGCAAAAGTAACTCTAAAGTAACGTAACACAATACTTACCATGAAAAATAACAAGTAACACAACTAGTTACTTTTTTGGGGAGTAACTCAATACTGTAATGCATTACTTTCAAAAGTAACTTTCCCCAACACTGATTGTAACTGCCCATTTCTGTCTCTCTATCTCTCTCTCAATCTATTTCCTATTCCTTTTGAGCTCATTCATTCATTCATATATATATATATATATATATATATATATAAATAATAATAATAAATACATAAATAAATAGTACATAATAATAATAATAATAATAAATAGTACATAATAATAGTAAATAGTAATAATAATAATAATAATAATAACAATAATAATTATTATTATTATTAAATAAAAAATTATAAAAAAAATAAGAATACTTTTGGCTTTTCAGTTTCTCAGTATCTCTCATTAAATTTTTTCTCACAATCAGATAAATTCCACTTAATCTATGTGGTTTTCTTCCAAAAAGAGAGAGAGAAGCTGCTTTATGAAGCAACTGATACAAGTAAAAGGCTTAAAAGAGCAAATTGAAGAAAAAAGGGGAAGAAGGAGAAAGATGAATGTGGAACAATTAGAGAGATCACTTCAAAGATGAATGTGCTAGATGGAAGCGCGGACACACACACACACACACACACACACACACACACACACACACACACA
>CAIGQZ010001108.1:16527094-16542432 GCA_903798205.1 Danio tinwini
ATAATAATAATAATAATAATAATAATAATAATAATAATAATAATAATGGCTGCATTGCGCCATGCATTTTAGAATTCTAAACATAGGTTTCTATCAGGGTACACACACCGGTGCCACAAGTCGGCCGCTGTCCGCAGCACCCAGCCATGACTCGGAACACTGTTCATATTTCTACTGGCATTTCAACTGCCATGTGTGCATAATGTTGCGGCGTCGAGCAGCGCATCCGGTGTGCGACCTGCTGAAGGCATCAAGTGATTCATTGGTGTTTTTTTTTTTTTTTTGTTTAAAAGTGAAGTGCTCAAATAATAAAACCATTTGTATTAATAAAACCTAAAAATTGTCATTAGTATTTCAAGTAGATCCTGTTTTTTACTTAATTTGATTTAGTTTGAATATTCAGTGAATCGTTTAAATCATCTGAATCAGTGAATCATCAACTGTAGACTCACTGTGGCTGCATCATTTGAATCAGTAATTTGCTAACTGTGCACTTTGAGTAGATCATCTGAATCAGTGAATCATTATTTGGATACTCGCACTGGATGAACAATTTAAATCAATTTCTCCTTAACTAGAGTCTTGTTCTGAGCAGAACATTCAATCGCTAATTGTAGACTGTTTGATCTTGTCTTGGATCTTTTGAATCAGTTCACTTTTAAAACAAAATGACAATAATAAAACCATTTGCAATAATAAACCAAAACTTTGTCATTAGCATTTCAAGGATCTCCGTTTTTGACTTAATTTAAATTAGTTAAAAAAATTCAGTAAAACGTTTACTGGAAACTCACTCTGACTGGATCACTTGAATCAGTAATTTGATATCTGGTCATTTTCTTTAAGCAGATCACCTAAATCAGTGAATCATTAACTGGAGTCGTGTTCTGAGCAGATTATTTGAATCACTAACTGTAGACTCTTTGAATTAATCTTTTGAATTAGTTAGTTGTTCACTTTAAAATATAATAATAATAATAATAATAATAATAATAATAATAATAATATTTAAACCATTTGCTATAATAAAACCAAAATGTTGTCATTGGTGTTTCAAGTATTACAAATATCTCCTTTTTTTCCCCTCTTATTTTTGATTTGAAAATTCAGTAAATCGTTTACTGGAGACTCACTCTGACTGGATCATTTGAATCAGTGAATCATTAACTGTAGACTCCCTCTGTCTGGATAATTTAAATCAGTAATTTGCTAACTTGAGCAGATCATCCGAATAAGTGAATCATTGACTGGAGACTCACCCTGGATGAATAATTTGAATCAATTTCTCATTAACTGGAGTCTTGCTCTGAGCATCTCATTTGAATCAGCGAATAGCTAACCGTAGACACTTTGATTTGAACATTTGAATCAGTAAATTGTTCACTTTAAAACTAAATGATTTAATAGATGCATTTGGATTGGCCTAATTTTTAAATTAATTACTCAATACAATTTGTGACTTACACAAATAGAGACTTACATGGTAAGTCAATGCAAAGGCGTGAATAGACATCCTGGGGCACGATTCGTGAATGAAGTGGTGAGTTGAGTGTTGAGTGAACATTCGCACCGCGTTAGCCAATCAAAAGCTTTCTCTTGTAGGAGCGTGATTATGACATAGCACCTGTTGTTGGTGTCGCGAGGGGAAATCCTTTTGCTGACACTGGACGACAGCTCATCAAACTGGGCTCAGCTCAGTCTGAAGCACCACTGAAAGCCATCATCCAGGTATAGTTTCTGGAGGAGTTTATTAGGTGAGTGTAGAATATATGATGCTTTTCAGCCTCCCTAAAGCACCTAAACACAGCTATTCTCTTCATAAAATCCATGTAAAAGCCATGTAGCAACGAAGCTAGAGTCACCGTGCAAAAAGAAGCCCCAAACACAGTGATTCTATTGTGAAGTGAATTCCACGCATCTATTTGCAAATAGCAAAATTTTTTTACACGTTCCTCGTCTGGTGTGAACACTGAATAAGATCTTGATAAAATAATAATGAAAAAATATGACCTATATGTTATTAAAAATATTTAGTTTGTTAATTACTTAGTTGACCGATCAGTTATTAATTTTTTTTTTTCAGATTAATCGATTTATCATTCTCACATATGACCTAAAATGGTCTGTTGCATCACTAAAATGGCATTCACAAATAATCTAGGTACTTTTTCATACTCTTGTTACTTCTGTGAATTAGTTGGCCTGTTTTTCTACCGCCATGTAATAAGACTGCTATTTTTGAAGAAAAAAATGGCAGAGAACAGGAGCAGCAGAGACTCAGAGCTTAGTCTGCAGATGTAAGAGAGCAAACGCTTGTATCTTGGAAAGTAAGATTCTCTCTTCCTCCAACTCTTTCCCTCTTTGTTTGCGGTGGCGAGGTCAGGTTGCACAACTAATATTCATTCCACAGTCATCTTTCACCCCCAGAGACTGCTTTCAAATCCCCTTTTCATTCAGCACAGATATTATACACCATTAATCTTGTAGTCTCATCCCCATGAGCAAGAGTCTCTGGCAGAAAGGCCAGAAAGACCAAGGTTGGGTGAATTCGTCCATCTGTGAGTGCGAGCGGGTTGAAATCGTGTGTGCGTGACTGGCTATTGTCGAATTCACTGGGTCTGTGAGAGTTCAGCTGAGGACATGTCCACGCCAGAGCTGCACCTCTAGCGGCACGGCTGCGCTCGGGATGTAAATGAGCGACTGACTGCAGCACCAGCAGCCGCCAGAACACGACAGAGCGTATTAATGTACGGCTAATGTGCAACTGTGTTCTCATTAATATGGAGAGGGGCTGTGAATACAAAAGACGCTTTTCACAGATACAAAAGAAAGCCTCTTAAGCAGACAGGGAGTGATCTCGGAGGCTGTTTCCAAATGATCTGTCTCCTGTTTTAGGCTGGTTTTCATTTGTAATTACAAAACTGCTAGAGACAAAAGAGCTCTTAGAGGTCAGAGATGTGTGAAGATGCAGTTGCAAGCTTATTAAGGCTATTGGAAGCTTTAATACTGTACCTACACGTGGCTTAAATTTGGATAGCTGATTGGAAAACAGTGTCAGAGAGTTATTTTAACCCTTTAACTGACCTACCAAGAATTTTTTTTGGATTGCTTTAACTCAAAATGTTGCTAGTTAACACACTCAATGCATTTTTTCAATGCATCCAATCCTATAATTTCTAAAATATCAACATCTACCAAATGGTAACTATGTCCGTTTATGGTAAAAGTACCGGAATGAATACATATATATATGAAAAATCTAAAAATATGAAGTGTAAGATATTAAATATTCAAAATAAAAAAATGTTTGAACACAATCAAATGTTATAAAATATTTCAGATTCTCATTTAACATGTTTTCTTGTTGTTGTTGTTTTTACAGTAAAGCCAAAATCAAGTGTAGTAGTGCAACAGCACTATGCTTGCTTAATTATTTTGTAAACCAACAACCCTTTGCAGTGTAAACCATTTAAAACAGCCATTCTTTAAATGACTTTAAGAGTCATCCTTTAAAACAGTCAAAATATGGTCAACCATTTGGTAGAGCAGGCAGTTAAAGGGTTAATGAACATTATTATTTAATTAAAAAGATTATATACTGCATATGCTTCCCTGGAAAAAGTAATTGGCTGCTTCAAGTTATTACAGGTTATCTGTATTTGATATTAATGGGTTGTTTTGAGGGAAATGTTCCTTTGTGTTTTTTAAACAACTGATAATATGTCTTCAGAATATTTTCAGTAGAGAATTTATTTGCAATTTGTCAGTATAAAGTATTCCAAATACTCCAACCTTACATATTTACATATTAGAAAAATATATATACACAGTTTGCAAAAAATATTACATAATTAAGGTCATAATTATGACCTTATTATAATTAATAGTTCATAATAAAAAAATAATGAAATGTTTTATGTTGACATACTGTCACATACTGTCAAATTACACTTAAGACAAGTTATCAGTAGTTTAGAAAATAAAACTACAAATGAACAGTTTGCTCAAAACATTTAATAGCAAATGCAGAGTTAAGGTTGCTGGCTATTTATCAGGATGTCGGTTTACTGCTTTGACGCATCAAGCGATTGCTTGTAAACAGTCCTTCTGCATGCTTCTGCATATACCCTATCGGGAAACAATTTGAAGTAGCTTACACACCTGACAACAAGCACTGCATCAAATCACATTGTGCCTAAAACACTTTGATTGACATTCTCCATTTCTATGTGTCATCAGAGGGGAAAAGCCCCGCCCATTAGTGATGACCTCTCCCCCATTAGCATAAACAGCCCTGAGTGAGAAGCAGCCATCAGCCAATAGAGTTTTCACCTGCTGAAGATAATGTCAGCGACTAAGAGGGCTCATAAATGTGGAGTTTTAGGATGCACAAATGAACAATGTTGTCTCCAAACACTACCTTGTTCTGAGACACTTCTTTTGACATTTTAATTTTATTTGTTTTAAGAAATAACGTTAGTCCTGTTTTGAATCCGCCATTATGCTGACAGATAGGTGTTTGTAGCTCCGCCCTCTTTTATAAATAGATCACAATCTCTGAATTTAATCTCTGAATTTATAGCTACAAGTATAGTTACAAAAACGGCACACTTTGAATCAAAGCCCAAAAGGGGCAGTTTCAAAGAGATATAACATTTATTTATGTGTATTTTGAGCTGAGACTTCACATACACATCAGAGACTTGCAAAAAGGCGTATAATAGGTACCCTTTCACTGACAGTATTCTGATTGTAAACTAGTATTACACTAGCAATGCTTTTGAAGAAAAATATAATCACAACAACATTTGGTAAAACATTTTTTAACTGGCTTAAAACCTTTCAGTGTATACGGTTTATTGTCGTAGAAGGCAAGAAAGTGTTTATTTTCATTATTCATTATTTTTGATTTGCTTTTTTTGTACAAAAACGCATTTCCATCACCTTTAGAAAATTCAGAATAATAAACTTGAGTCATTCATTAATTCATTTTCCTTCGGTTTAGTCCCTTATTTATCAGGGGTCACCAAAGTGGAACGAACACTTCAGGATATGTTTTACGCAGTGGATGCCTTTCCAACCGCAACCCAGTACTGGGAAACACCCATACATTCTCACACTCATACACTACGGTCAATTTTGTTTGCCCAATTCATAACGCATGTCTTTGAACTGTCGAAGACACCGGAGCACCCAGAGGAAACCCACGTGAACACAGAGAGAACATGCAATCTCCACACAGAAATGCCAACTTGCCCAGCTGGGACTCGAACCAGTGACCTTCTTGCTGCGAGGTGACAGTGCTAACCACTGAGCCACCAAGCCACCCCATAAACTGTAGTCACATATTATAATTTTACAATAAAGAAAGTAGTAGTTTGCAAAGGTTGTCAAGAAAGGGGCCGGAAACATTCATTTGTCTTCAAAAGGTGAACAAAAGGCTTACAGGTTTAAAAAAACATGATGCTGAATAATTCATAATAACAGAATTATCATTTCTGGGAGATCTTAACCTTCAAAAATGTTTTTTGCTCACAAGACATTAATAATAAACACAGTAACACAGTGCAAAATATTGTGAAATATCATCGAAATGAACAGCTTTCGATTTAAATGTTACTTGTAAATATTTTTGGTATCATGTCATTTGATGCACTCCATTAAACAGTTTCTGCCATACGCGGAGGAGCATTCCTCGGTGTATTCCTCAACAGAAACCGACAGCAGATGATGAAATCTCTCAATGATGCAATCACAAGACATTTTCATAAAAGTCTCAGTGTCCTTACTTAACCTTTCAAAAGTTTCCTTTTCACTTTGCATGTTTTTCTAAGCATCAACTCTTAAACTTCTGTCTCAAACAATCTAATAAAAACAGGTAAAGGTCTTTAAAAAAAGCTTTATATGAAAAATTATTTAATCAATTGCATGCATATACAACTAATATAAAATACGAGTCTAATAATATTCATATTATAATATTATATTAATATTATTATCTGCCTGGATCTTGATATAACATTATTAAAGATTCTAAAATGGCAACGATCCCCAAGGATACTAGGAGGAGAAATATAATTGAAAAGGTGCTGCTACAGTATGAGAACATTATGTTCTCATGCCCATTATTCGCGTCTGAAAGAGACTGTGATTATATGTGTGCTTTAGATGTATTCTGCACAGCCATATCTATAGTGTTTATATGTGCTTGTGTGTGTATGTGAGACGAGTGAAAGAGAGCGGGAAAGGCTTGCTCTTATAAAAGAGAAACAACACTCCTGTTTTTGCCTTTAAGCATATTGTATGTCTGTGCAGGAGGAAAGATAAAAAATGATCAAGAATCAACAAAGAGAGACTGAGAAATAATAATAAAATATCATCAGCATTCTAAAACTATACAATCGCTCCTCATACTTTTCAAACAAATAAATAGTCAAACTACAAATTTGGGGAAAAATATAATCTTGCATATCTTCAAATACTATAATGCCAGGGCTGATTAGGACCATATTAATTATAAAGTGGCAAAAAGGAATAATTGAACTAAACTCAACATATACTAAAAGTTTAAATTGCTTGTAGATTAAGTCTAATTATTTAGTTTTTTGGAGGGAAACTCAAAGCTGCAAGACAACTTCAAATGCTATGCAATTTCAACAGTTAGAATATACCATATATATGCCAATTTATTACATGCAATCTTTTTTCTTAACCATTTACAGTGCTAAGCAATAAATAAGTACTTTTGAATATTAATATTTTTATTCATTTATCAGTGAATTCAGACAATCATTTTGGTGCATTTAAACAAAATAGATTTATTAAACAGTTATGTCCATTAAAATTAGAGTTTGGTCACTTAACATTTTAAGAAATAGAACGATGATGCATTTAAATTCAAACAAGATATAGCAAAAATAATAAGTAAATAAATAAATAATGATCACAAACTACAAAATATAAAAAAAATTATGCTTCTCTTGATTTTTACCTGTTTCAAGAGTTCACACTTAGCTGATGATTGATTATAAAGCATGTTTGGCATGCTGTCCCGGGAGAGAGCCCTGAGCTCATAAGATCCTCAGGCCTGGCGCTCACTCCCGTTTGCAGGGCGAGGGGAGTTTGAGATCAGGTAGGTCTCAAGAACTCCCTATGATCAAATAGGAACTGCTATAAAGAGATAACTGTTGACTAGGAGCACATGTATGCTGCCAATTTGGATTAGTCAATTAACTTATGTTCAATGTCTTTGGACTGTGGGAGGAGACCGGGGAACCCAGGGGAAACCCACGCGAGCATGGGGAGAACATGTAAACTGCACACAGAAATGTTGACTGGCCTGGTAAGGACTTGAACCAGTGACATTCTTGCTGTAAGGAAACTGAGGTAAGATACTCTGGTTATTTATAGTAAGCCAGGATTCATCCGATTGGTGAATCATGCATTAGCTAATGCAGGACTAGCTGTGGTCAATCATAAGCATGTGATCCTCTCAAAAGTAGTTTGTAAATAAACTTCATTTCGAAATGAAATGTGTGGTATCAATTAAAATTGTCATTTGGCTGTATTTATTTTGGGATTTTTATATTGGATGGTGATCTGTGGTCAGTTTCAAGTTTTGGCTTTGGCAGCATATATACAGAAAAATATAGCATTCTATAGAAAATATTAATTTAACAGAGAGATCTGTGAGGGGTGTATTCATCTGTGCGGAGTACTTCAGTATTGTTAATTTGATTACTTTAGAAAACAAGTTTACATTTTATTATTGGTACAAAGTGTGAAACAGCTATACTTAATTGGAATCCTGAGATCTTGCTTTCATTAAGGTTGCATTAAAGGTATCGTTTGCGTAAAAAATTTAATTCCTCAAATGGTTCCATACCTGTATGAAATTCCTTAGTCTGTTGAACAAGAGAAGTTATTTGGAAGAATGATAGAAATCTGCACTAAATGACAATGAACAAACCAATACTACGGAAATCAATGGTTACAGGTTATCAATATAACTTCTTGTGTTTAACAGAAAAAAGAAAATCTAGCTGCTTTGTGACAAATGAAGGGTGAGTAAACGATGGCAGAATATTCTGTTTTGTGTAAACTATCCCTTTAAGTTTCTGAACATTAAATATTATCATTAGCTGTCGAAATATGATGAAGAAATGATACATTATTATACTGATGTGCATACAGCAGGTCACATAAAATACCTTTCTAATGTATTATCAAAATATGTTATTAAAAATTACACCATGACATTGGCACTGAGCCAACTGCAAAGAGTCTTCTGTGATCAAACCTCTGCTGCATACCAAAAACATCTGGAAACATACAAAACAAATCTGCAGTTGACATTTTCAGATAGGGAGATTGAAGTAATTGACAGAAATTTGGCGGCCCCTGCTATAGTAAGCTCTACCTTTATCACATGACACAACATACTTTAAACCTGTGACCGGACTTCATTTGATGCAACAGTTCCTGCCCTCTGCCTCCTCCCTCTGATGCCCAGCTCTTTGAAGGGGCCCTTGCCCAACTCTTTGACTCCTGCTGGGCCTCATTTACACAGAGCCTCCTCTCATGTGCAGTCTCTCCTGCTAAATGCTGACAAATTGCCAAAGCTATTACATACATAGGCATACCTTGAAATGGATAAACATTCGATACTGTGAGATGAGATAATATAACATGAACTGTGTTTGGTCATGCATTTTAGATTATACTATATAAAACATGTATAGTAAATATACATATACAGATTTATGTATTTGACACATTTCAAATACAATCAAAGTTCAACTGAGGCATACCTCAGAATATTTTATTCAACATATAATGTGACATTTTACTGATTATTTACTTATTACCAGGTCATACAAGAAGTTCTTCTCTTCAGTTGAAGAGAAATGAATGTTTTTTCTCTATTTTACATAAAAATAGAGTTCCTTTTATTCAATGTAGATCATTTTTGATGGTCTAAAATCCATATTTAGGCTTCAAAAGTAATCCACATGACATTAAAAGAACTATAGGTCATGTCAAGCAAAACAATCTGGAATTTACAGACAAAAATAAAATTTGTACAAACGTTTTCTTTTTATCACTGCAATGTGCATTTGTTAGGAATATTGTCACATGACATAAGTGGCATATACATTTTGTATGGCCTTGGGTGAGTAAATAATTAAAAAAATTTCATTTTTAGGGTGAACAACTCCTTTAAAATGTAAGCATAAAAGGCAAGTTGCATCAGTTTTTACTTCACATTGGTCTCTTTGGATCAGTCAATCACTTAGCAAATGGATGAATCTATGATTTGTAATAGTTTTAAGTGTTCTTAATGTGTAGTTAAAGTCTATAAAGTCTGTCTTGCTGCTCATTTTGCCAGGACATTCATGTGAAAGAGATTATTGATCTCAAAGAGTCTTTTTCTGGTTAAATAAAGGTTAAAGAAAATATATAAAAAGTTAACTACAGTTGAAGTCAGAGCTATTAGTATATATTAGTATATACTTGCAGTGGTTGAAACACACCTTTTACCCATCAAATAAATAGTCAACTACATGTGACAAACAAAAAATAAAAGTGTGATTTTTAACTATTTTTATTCATTATGACAATGTTATACACTGTTTCTTTTCGATGGTTTAAATTTTTTTAAAGGCTGTTGAAATAACAATAAAAAGAAATCCACTATTTCTCTATTGGTGCTATTTAGGAGCCATGTGCACCCACTGACAGATAAAAGCTGATCTTTTTCTCTCAAGTTCAAATTGCTTTATTGGCATGACAATTTGTACAGCATTGCCAAAGAATTTAAAAAATAAAGCATGTAATATATTTACATCATCAAATTAATAAAATATACAGCAAATTATAAATAAATTACAGAAAAAAATAAAAGCTAAAAGCTTTTATAATAAAATTGATAATAAAAGTTATAATAATTACAGGAATAACTTTTCGTCCTCTCAGAGTATATAGTTATGTTTTTCTGAGTTATTTATTAAAGAATTAAGTATTTAATGTTTCTCTTGCTCTTAAGGCTGTGCACGTGCAGTCAGTTATGAAGCCAAGCGAAAATAGGCTTAAATAATAAGGTAATACAAAACACATAGGATTAATGATAACTTTCTAAAATGAAAGCAAAAATCCCGGACATTTTATGATACTTAGAAATTATGGCCAGGAAGTATTTTAATAAGATTGTGCGTGGGAGTATTGACAGGTCTCGCTCACAAACAACGAGCAGTACAAATGTGTAGGGCATGAGAAAATTTTCCACTGGTTAATTGATCACGAATGATCAATGGGTAAAAATATACTTGGGCGGGAGTTAATATACATGGGTGGCCCGCCCAAGTAAAGTCTATGTGTGGGAAGCACTTTCCTCTTTCCTCTGTGAAACATTAAACAAGATATTCTAAAGATATTCAATGAAGAACAGTGAAAGAAATTAATTCAGTGAAGTGCGATGAATAAACTGCAATGTGAAAAATGTCCTATTAGTTATAATGTCATCAGGAGAGGTGGTCAACAGATGTTATACTAACTCCTCACCTGGAGGCACACAGTGAGTCCATGCAGAACTACACTCGCACTATTTTTAATGAGTTTTCACCACTGGACACACTGCAAGGAAAGTATTCTCTAGACAAGGCACATAATTGGAAAAGCTAGGCAGCTTCTAACTTAACCGCAGGTCATTATCTGTTAGGATAGAGTTTAAATGAACCCAAACATAGGAGAGAACATCTAATAGCAGCGCTATCTCTCAGCTACAGCACTACAATGGAGCCTAGTTTTTAATTTTGTGCTGCTGTGCAGTGAAAACCACTTTTTAACATAGAAGTAGAACAATTTTTATTTCCTTTGATTCCATAAATCAGCATTTTAATTACATCATCAATAAAATTGACATTAAAAGCTTTTTGTTTGATGTTTTGACTCTCTCCTATATCATTATAAATTATGCAGCTGTCAATGTTTCCCCTGTCTCTCAAAGACTAAATTGCAAGTGAGTCGATGCAACCGCGAATTAAGTCAAAATGAATTCCATATTACAACAGCAGCTTTTGCATTTGCTTCAAAAACTGCATTTTAAATTTGTCATGAAAAGCAACTAGTTTGATTTGCTAATGTGTCCATATGTGCAGTGGAACCAACTGCATATAAAACATAATGACAATTTTAAAATAAATGAAAGAGAGCTTCTTAGTAGATTTTTTTTTTATTATTTAACCAGGATACCAACTTCTCACAAAGCTCAATTAATCTCAAACTGGTTTTCTAACACATCCTTTACTCAAGCAGAAGTACAGATACTCATGTTTAAATCAGCTCTGGTAAAAGTTGAAGTACTGACTACATTTTTGTACTCAAGCAAAAGTAAAGCACGGCCTGAAATAAGTACTTAAGTAAAAAGTATTCATTACTATACCTGTTTTAGTGTCACAGTAACTACACCGCACATAATGTATAAATCTTTACAAAATAACTTGCATTTCAATTTTTTTGTACATTTTGTTGCAACATCACTCTACAATATTGTCCAACACCACAGTTCAAAAAGTTGCCCTGTGTATCAATACTTGGACACTTAACTTTATGGCTGTTAAGAACAACAGCCGCCATTCTCATTCATATATTCTAAAACGTAATAATTCTGCCTATACTGTATTTATTACTAATGCATATCTTAAATATAATGCTTCATTTTGTCCAAAACATATTTTAGCTTTTTTTCTTTTAGTAAAAATAAAAACTGAATGTATTTGACTGCAAATAAGTTTTTGCATTATGCTGTTTCATTTTGTTCAAACAGCAACAATCATGCAGCTCATATGCTCTGTTTGATTGTTTTTAGAGTATTGTGTATATTTTATTAAACAGATAAAGTTATTAATGCTGTTAATACATTTTTGCATCATCTTTTTTCACATGTTAAATTCCTGATCCTTTGCATTGTATTTTTATTAATAAATGTCGCAGTATAAATAGTTTTGATGTTCTAAAATAATTAACAACAATCTAACGAATTTAAATGAAGACTACAGTGTATGTAATATACAGGTTAAAACTATAAAACTGTATAAATATTGTACTAGGAAATATGAACTCATTGGAAACAAAGGAAATAAATAATATTGAATTGCTTTAGTACTAACTGTACAAACGTTGACAAAAAAAAGTACATGATTAATGTTTTTTCCCCAGCGGTAGAAGATTGAGAGATCAGAGAAGTACAGTACAACATGGTCGGAAGTGGACAAAAGACTTTAACCCTATTTAAATGCCAGTTTGAACAGAAATGCGTTTCTTGTTTTACCTGTGATCTAATCGACCAAATTGCATCTTGTTAATTATTTTTTCTGAAATCATTGCTGCAATCAAAAATGAGTAATGTCTATGATTCAGCATAGCGTAAACTTACCTGATATAAAATAAGAACTGTAGAGTCAAGCATTTTTAATTAGGTCCTCACTCCATTTAGCTCTTATGATAGCTGTTAGCCAAAGACGTCTGCGGTTGGCATTAAAAGCAGTGTGGTGTATGGTAAAATTTAAGTTTTCTATTTTGGATTTAAGATTTTGACATCCTACCCCACAACAGGACTTTTTTTTTGTAACCGGTATGCGCGGTTGAACCCGTGTGACGTCATTTGTGACATAGGTTGGTAATTCCCCTATATAGATTGCGCTACAAAAACATTAAAATGAAAGTAACAAGCCCGATTTACAAATGTAAGAAGTAAAAAGTACATATATTTGTGTAAAAATGTAAAAGTAATAGTAAAAAGTTGTCAGAAAAATGTGAAGTGGAGTAAAGTACTGATACCAGAAAAATCTACTTAAGTACAGTAACAAAGTATTTGTACTTCGTTACTTCCCATCTCTGTAAAGGCACTGTAAATGTGAAGGCCTCCACAAACCTAAGATCTTAATCCACCAGCACCTTTAAATTGAGTTAAACTAGGAGATTTACATTATGGATGCTGTTGCTAAATGTGCAACATCTGCATGAAGCTCTAATGTCAGCATAGACCCAAACAATGTTGAATCTGTGCGATGAAGAATTAAGGGCAAATCAGGTTCGACCTAATACCCAACCTGCTTAGTGAATCAACAATCAAACTAACCTGGTTGGTTCCAGTGACTCTGCGGGTGCAGGTAGGGCTGCCTGGTCCTTCTCCCAGGTAATACTCGGGGTAGGCAAGCCATCTACATAGCACTCAAAGCGGGCGGTGCTACCTACAGGCACAATCTGAGGCTCAGGATCCTGAAGGAAACGAGACAAGCCTGAGAAAGACAGAGAAAGCGAGAGGGTATGGCAAAAAGAAAAGGAGCAGAAACCAAGAAGAGAATCAGTAAACGCATGACATGAACTTTTGGTGGAATAAACACACAAGCGATGAAGCCACATGGTGGGAGAAGAGGAAGGCGAGCGGGCCCCTGACCTCTGCTCCAGAGCTTTGAAAATACTCTCACTTTGATCTGCTACATCTGCCAGACTCACACTGCTCATAACGCCACACTACACTCAACAACTCACACACACAATTCTCTACTGCTTTCTTTGTGGTGACCTACCATAGACTTTTCTATTGTCTGTTTTGTCCACTAAACTTTAACCCTACACTTTTTTTTACACCAGTTTTTGCACTATACCAATGGACAGTAATGTAAAAACCTAGGCGACACAGTTATCTAAAAGCATATATTCCACAGATAACCTGAACCCAACACAAACTCCCTGACAGAAAACATATGTATATTTTATTTGTTTACCAATACATGCTTTTTTGTAAGATTTGCTTTTGAGTATAATTTTGTCATCCAAACACTTTTAAGTTGGTGTACACACACATTAGTTTGTACATACTATTCAATTCAATTAAATTCATCTTTACTTTAATAGTGCTTTTGCAATGTTGATTGTGTCAAAGCAGCTTACTGTAACATAGATAATTATAGTAGATTGAAAATGTGTCAGTCTAGTTTTCAGAGTTGAACTTCAGTTTAGTTCAGTTCAGTGTGGTTTAAGCTTTTACTGCTGAGAGTCCAAACACTGAAGAGCAAATCCCTGAGAAACTAGGACACAATATACACTGTAAAAATGTATTGTGTTACTAATCCTAATTGAACTTTTCAACCAAAACTTTAACGCAACAACACAATATCCAAAACTACATAAAAATCATTATGCTGATAATAAAATGTGCATCTTCAAAGATTAATATTTAACTAAGGAATCCGTGCTTCCCACTGGTTTGTATTATACTTGCGGTGGTAGCCAGATTGAAACACACATTTTACTCACATCACATAAACAGTTAACTATTTGCGACAAACAAAACATAATTAGATTTTTAACAATATTTTTTATTTATGGGTTAATGTAAAAACAATTAACAATGGGTTAAAGTAAAAAAAAAACTGTTGAAATAAATAAAGAAATCCACTATTTATTTTACTTTTGTGCTATTCAGGAGCCATGGGAACTCTCTTTCATTCAAGTTCAAAACAAACTTGAATGACAAAGCATTTTAGATATGCATAAAATATGTAATATAATGACCATCAAATTAATAAAATATACAACAAATGAGAAATAAATGACTGAAAAAAAGTCATAAAAATAGACAATATCATTAAAAGTTATATTAATACAAGAATAAAACAAGGCAAGTTTGTTGATTAACCAAATATAACAATGTACAAATATTTTGTAGCCAGTTTAGGTATCAATTTGTCTCATTCTCTCTATGTATTCAGTTGTTTGAGTCATTTAGTTTAAATAATTGATTATTTAATGTTAAATAATATGAAAGTCAATGGTTACAGGTTTCAAGCTTTCTTCAAATTACTTTTTGTGTTCAAGAAAAGAAACTCAAAGATGTATACAAAATACACAAATGACAAGTTTATTAATAAACAAAATAATGTCAATAATAACAATAATAATAATAATGGTCACACTTTATTTTGGCGGTCCGTTTGTTGAATTTAAGTTACATTGCAACTAATTATCATTAGATTATAAGTAGACTGTTAGGTTGGGTTAGGTTTGGGGTTAGGGTTAGTGTAAGTTGACATGTAATTGCAAAGTTTCTTATAGTCAGTTAAATGTCTGTTGAAGGACTGTTAAATGTCAGTGTCAACAGATATTAAGCAGACAGTCTACTAATACTCAAATGGACCATCAAAATAAAGTGTTACCATAATAGTAATAATAATAATAATAATAATAATATATTATATAATATGTGCCGATATGTGCTCTGCTTATTTATTTGTTTGTTTGTTTGTTTGTTTGTTTGTTTGTTTGTTTGTTTGTTT
>CAIGQZ010001108.1:16556029-16568306 GCA_903798205.1 Danio tinwini
ACACACACACACACACACACACACACACACACACACACACACACACATAAACAGAGTAAGACCACACGTTGAGCACACATTAGTCCTCTACATTTTCGTGCTGCAGTAAGCTCCCAATTAATTACGCTAATGGGAAATGGAATTATTTCCTAGATTAAAGTGGAAGCTGACCCTCCGGCATCCCTGGATATGCATGCGTGTGTGTGTGTGTGTGTGTGTGTGTGTGTGTGTGTGTGTGTGTGAAAAAGAGAGACGGAGACAAGCTAGCAAGCAAGAGCAGCTCACACAGCCAGTGCACAAAAGGAGGAAGAGAAAACACAATAATACTTGTTGGATGGCTGAAAGCCAGAGTGCACAGACAAATATGTGAGAGAGTGACTTCTGAGGCAGAAGCAACACAGACTGACAGAGAGAGACTCGTAATAAGTTCAGCACAACCAGAGCCGCGGGGTCCCTGAGTGCAATCGCCTACCTCTGTTTATAGGTGAAAATAAGGCCACTAAGCCCCGGGCTCTAAAAAGGCCAGCACGATTCTAAATGAGACCTTATTAGTAAGCGAGAGAACAAATCTGTGCGCCTGCTCGTAGATCAGAGAGGAGGGGGGGAAAAAAACTAAATGCTGGCCACAATGAGCTGCACTGCATCAAAGGCATGAGAGATCTGTGAGCCATAATAACAGAAACACTGGCCTACTTTCACCAGCCATTAACAGTTAGACAGAGACTGCAGGATCGCTTCAATAGATGGTCACCTCAGCTCACCTTTACTGCGCTTCTCTGTCCTCTCGCCGCCTTTCTTCTATTCAGTCCTCAATTAAATCCCATTAAGCGTATTTATGCCAATTTCTCCGAGCATTCTCTGCCCTTTTTTTTTTTTTTTTTGAGTGGGGCTGTCGACTAAGGTTTTCAAGATCCTTGTTGACTAAAAGGAGCATGAGTTTTTATTTCAAGACCAGTCAAGTGCACAACTGTGGGCACATCATTAAAATTGTTGACACATTGCCTGATTTTTTTTCAGACATCATTATTGTGATTGACTGCAAATAGTCCAGCTTGAAATGCAATCAATAACTTTTTTCCTAATTTAATTTATTTTGTAACTGTTGTGCTGGGTCAGAAATTAACAGGCGATTTATTAAAAAATGTCACAAAAAATAACACAAATGCCTGCAAAATTCCAGATATGATTAAAAGGACGTATTTATTAACCTTACTGTGCATTCCCATGCTAAAAATCTCAAAAATCTAAAAGGAATGTGTGTTTTTAGAACACTTCATTTGTAACTTGTGTGATCACGCTTCCCCAAGTAGCACATTTATTCTGATGTGATCACCAGAAAATGTTACAAAACCACATTTAGCATGTTTTACAAGTGTTCCACATAAATCACATATTTTACAGCATATTCGACTCTATATTTCATTAAATTATATTTATTTTCAGTACAGTCATTTGGCAAAACACCATTTGCTTTACACTAAAAAAGGACCCTGCAGAGAAGAATTATTCACGTTGTCAGTCATGTCAAGCGTGAGGCAATAATTTTATAATGACTACACAAATTAGCCAGCCATAACACCATTTTAGAACTCTGCACACACACACATATACATACACAAACAGAGTACAACCACACGTTGAACACACATTAGTCCTATCTGAAAAGGTTACAAAACTAAGGTGTTTTTTCTCTAAAGGTTCTCAGTGAATCTTGAAGATGAATTTGAGAAATGCTGGTCTAGTTTTTGTCTTGGACCATAGACTGTTCACAAGTACACAATCATGACACTGCATTGAAGTTTTTACAGCATTAAAGGTCCCATGAAGTGCTTTGAAATGCGCATTTATTTAATTCGATGTTTGATGTAGTCTTAACTAAAAATGAAAAGAGGGCGGGACAAAGTCGCTCCTTCCCTTAAAAAAACTGCCAATCGTGTTTTGTTTTTATTACATCTCTGCCAGTGACAGTGGTTGAGCTTAAATGCATCAAATAAAAAATTAAATGAAAAAGGTCTTGAAGGGGGAGGGACATGTCAGATGCTAGAGAGCATTTGGTTGGTCAAGATTTGATGAGAAACTGAAGTATGAGATGATGTGAAAAAAAAACAACTGTTGATCTATTTAGGCGGAAATGACAAACCTATCTGTTTTGTACTTTCTAAACATGTATTTTGTGACTGTTTTGGAGCACACTAGATTATAGATGTCTTTGAAACTAAGAGAATGAAGCTAACATATTTTTATTTAATGGGACCTTTAAATAACGAAATAAAAGCAAACACAACGAACACCTGAACATACAAAACAGCCAGATACAAATGACCCAATATGATGGAAAACACCTTTGGGAAACATGTAAGTAATATTCGTTTTGACTTCTTTTTTTCCTCAACATCTGAGGCACACTTGGTCTTGACTTTAGGTAGATTTAAGCTTGTTCACTCTTTTATTCAAGTTTTAAAGGGTTAGTTCACCCATACATTTTAATTATGTTATTACTTACCCTTATGTTGTTCCAACCATCTGAGACCTTATTTTGTCTTTAGAACAGACACTAAATTAATATATTTTAAGATGAAATATTAAGCTGAGAGCTTCCTGATCTTCTATAGACAGCAATGATCCTGGCTCGATCACAGTTGAGAAAAATATCAAAAAAACATCTTCTAACCAAACTACGGGGGTGTATATAGTGGTGTACATTAAACATCTCAGTGTCAGTATAGGGAATGTGTATACCGAAGATGAAATAGCTCAGGGGTTTGGAACGGCATGTGTGAGAGTAATTAATAGCATAATTTATTTTTGGGTGAACTAGCCTTTCAAGTATAAATAGCAAAAGTAGTGTGTTGTTCACAATAAAGCTTCCAAAATATTTCATTTTAAATACCTGGATGCTAAAGTTAATCATTTGAATTGCAAATGAAATTGCACTTTGGGCATTTAACTACTGAAGCATTAATAACAAAGTGGAGGAGCTAGGGCTTTCAGACTCTAATAATGAATGACCAAAAAAAGAAAATAACAGGCTGTATGAGACACTGTATTTTGAGTTTGGATTTTAATAGCTATCATCTAAATTTACATATGCCATGATTCATGTAACATCTTTTCAAGCAATACTTTTTGAAGCTGGATTTTCTGCACTGACAGGCGCTAAAACAAAAGTTGCAGACCGTTCTGGACATTTACATCATTGTCAGCCATCCCTCCTTTTTGGGACTTTATTATAGAATATTAAGTGATAATTCATTGAATAAATAAATTATAAATGTAGTATATAAGTAAATGTTTTATTGTTTTGAATATTTTTTAATCATGTATTACAATTGAACATCCAATAATAAGGCATAAAAAATGTAAAACACTTCAGGTTCACTCTCTCATTTTCCTTTGGTTTAGTCCAGTGTTTCTCAACCACGTTCCTGGAGGCCCACCAACACTGCATGTTTTGGATGTCTCCTTTGTCTGTCAAACCCATTACAGGTCTTCCAGTCTCTGCTAAAGGGCTGATGATCTGAATCAGGTATGTTTGGTTAAGGAGACGTAAAATGTGCATAGCTGGTGGTCCTCCAGCAATGTGGTTGAGAAACACTGGTTTAGGCCCTCCTTTAAAAGCAGTCACCACAGCTGAATGAACAATTTCTCTGGCACATATTTTACCAGCAGTTACCTTTCCATCTGCAACCAACCACTGAGAGTACACTAACTTGTGAACACCCCAGTGCTGCAAAACACCCAAGCATTCTCCTATTCACACACTACATTCAATTTAAAATTCACCTATACCCCATGTCTTTGGACTGAAACACACAAACATTCTTTAATTTTTCAAACTACATCCAGTTTAGCTTATCCATTTCACCTATACTGCATGTCTTTGAGCTGTGGAGGAAACTGGAGCACCCAAAGGAAACCCACGCAGACACATGGAGAACATTGCAAACTGCTAAGATTTGAACAGGTGACCTTCTTGCTGTGAGGCAACCAATGCCCCCCACACTTCAAGTTTAGGATTCATAATCTGATTAGCTGAAAATAACAAGATTCCCAGGAGACATGCTTGACAGATTTGGAGACATGAACAGTAGAATTGTAAACAAACATTTTGTGGCACCAAACCCCTTAATTAAAAACGATTTATGTGGAGTTTACAACAGTGACAATAAATGTTTTTTATGATCCGAAAAGTCGAATGTAAGTGAAGTTCTCAAATGTAAACACTTCAAACACATCCAAGAGTTTTAACTTTGAGACACTTTGAGCTCTATTTTAACAATCTAGGCGCAAAGTCTAAAGCGCATAGTGCAAACACATTAATGGCGTGTCCAAATCCACTTTTGCTATTTTAAGGACAAAATCACTTAATACCCTTTAATATTTTTAATCCTTAAAATATTTTAGGGAAAAATACGCTCTGCGCCCTGGCACATGGTCTAACAGGGTTGAGATTATTCTCTTAATGAGTTATGGGTGTGTTTTGAACATAACGTGCATTGAACCAATCAGAGTCTCATCTCCCATTCCCTTTAGGAGTCAGTTGCATTGAGCCATGGCACATTTGCTATTCACATGGCAGACTTTGTAAGTGGAAAAACTGATTGTTTCACTAGCGAGAAAAGGTTAAGCAAACCACTTTAACCACAAAAACCAATTTACTTCTTTACTTTTGTGGATAAGGATTGTAAGGTTGTATAAGGATTGTGTTGTACGCATTACACTGAAGCCATCCATTAGTCTACATATTTAATTTCATTTGTTAAGCACAAAGATTTGTTTTGAAACTATTTCTAAATTCAGTTCTAATTTCCAGCAAACCAATAAACGAACAATAATAATGAAGTGTGGTCAAAAAAACTGAGTTATATCCAAACGCACAACCCATTCTTATGCCCCGTATGTTGATGCATACATCTTCAAAACCCAACAGGTGAACAAATCTAAACTTGTTTTTACTAAAACAAACACAAATATGCATAAAATAAATAATACTGCTAATAATAATAATAACATACAAATGCAAACTATCATGAATAAATTGAAAAAAGCCCCCCCGACATGAAGGCATGGAGGTAGTGGTTTTCATATTTATGTACAGAATAATATTTTTAGTAACATTTTATTCCTTTATTTTTTTTTCAAATCTAAAGATTCTTGGGTGTTGCTGTACAACCTGTGTGTATTAAGCAATGTGTAAGCGTTTTGAATGCGTAGGTGAAAATTAGGGTTGCGCTTGTCAAAATATAGCAACAAATCGAGCCAAACACATCTTGTGCCTTATTGCGTTGGGTGTATGATAAGGCCCTAAATTATCATTGCTTATCGGATATTTAATAACATCAACATGTTTATGGCTAGAACAAGATGCTGAATAATACAAAATATCACTGGCTGCTTTACATGCCAGTCAGACATCCTATAGAGCAGTCTTTGGCTCATGAAAGCTATGGTGCTGTTCAGACCTTCTGCTGTACTCCTCAAGTTCTGGCTTTGCTGTATAAGATCCCACCATGCCGTAGTTTTATCTTGATTTCAACAGCTAGAGTTTTTGGCCTTATCGTGGTCTCGACACACTCCTAGTTTCAGTTTAGGTGTTCTTGATTACAGCACACAAAAAAGTAGCTCTTTCCAAACAAGCTTGAAGTGTGTATTTGCTATAAAAGACTGTCTGCTTCGTACGGCTCTCTCTCTCTAGTGTGCTTGCAAATGCACAACATCTTTGCAAGAGCCTGCTGAGTTTGTGAAATGGCAGTGTTTGTGGGGTGATTTCTCACTCCGATGGACCTCTGCTGTTGTGAACTCCTGAGATCAGTCCAGTAGCGAATCTCACGGCATGGCAGAGATCCAATCAAATCACGACTGTTACTCTGGCTTTGCAAATGAACGGAGCGCACAAAACAGATGGAAGCAAGAAGAGAGAGTGTTTTCCATTGAGACACCAGTTATGTAGTAGCCCAAAGCATCTGTCAAAACAAACTACCAAAACCATAAAACACTCTGCTGAAAAGAGGTCATATGATGTGTTTTGGGTGCTGGTTTCCTTATCAAGTACATGCTTAAAAATGAGGTTTCCTAAAGGGTGATTCTTGGTTTTGTAATAAACTCATCAGTCAACAGTTAAATAATTGAATAAATAAAGAACTCTTTTCCACAATTAGGAAGCTGTTGTCTTATTGAAAGATTCCATAAGCAACAAGCAGAGTAATAATCGTCATCCCAGGCCAGAACCATCAATTTTATCATTTTAAAAGGTTCCTAATGAAATCATAGGCACAACAATTCACTTTAATTGTACATTATGGGTTATTGTTTTATAATTAACATATTGATCGCAGTCTCAGCCAGTTTCACTAGAAGATTCATGCTGGTCGATTTGCAATACAAGTTGCTAAACAATCCATAAATGCATTTGTATGATTTGTATGAAAATAAAATCAGTAATACGTGAAGCACTGTATTGCTTCAATTTAAAATAATTGTTTTCAATGCTGATCTATTTGAAAATGTAAGTTTGTCCTGTAATATCCATTTATTGAGTTTATTTTGGTTACAATTTTTTAAGGTGTCCTTGTTACAGTGTAACCATTTATTTACCTACTGAGTAAAATCAATCAATTGAACGTACTAACTATGGGGTTAGGATTAAAATGTTAGGTTCGGTTTAGTGTTTATTGCATGCAATTATGATAGAAGGTAGAACTTGTGCTAGCACACAACTTGTGTAACAATGACACCTGAAAATAAAGTGTTACCCACATTGGTAACAGTTTATTTTAAATCTACAATTCTCATTATTAACAAACCATTAAGTAAGACTTTAAGATCAATGAACTCCAAATACGCTTCTTATAAATAGTTATTAAGGTAGTAGCCAGTGGGAATAACAGCACTATAAATAAATTGTTTTACTAACATTGATATTTAATCAGTAACAAGTAATCAAAAGAATTACTGTTTTCCCCGTTACAACGGCATTGCAGTTACTGACAATAAAATGCATGTTACTGTAATAGAGAAGGTGTCACGGTGGCACAGTGGGTAGCACAATCGCTTCACAGCAAAAAGATTGCTGGTTTGAGCTCCGGCTGGGTCAGTTGGCATTGCTGTGTGGAGTTTGCATGTTGTCTCCGTTCACGTAGGTTTCCTCCGGGTGCTCCAAAAGTCCAAAGACATGCAGTACAGGGGAATTGAATACAAGAGTGTAAGGATGTGTAAACATATGCTCGATAAGTTGGTGGTTCATTCCGTTGTGGCAACCCCTGATTAATAAAGAGACTAAGCCGAAAAGAAAATGAACAAATGAATGAATATAATGGAGATCACTAAAGCGGTTTTCATGTGAGCAGGGTCTCTCTCAGCCGTAGAACCTCTCTTTGGCTGGGTGTTTGGGGCTGGGGTGGTGACACTTAACCAACCAGTGATGATAATTGGGGTGTCTGTTGAACGTGTTGATTGGTTAGATAGAGTACATTTCCATTATTTGCCAATCAGAGGCAGAGTAGTGTGAGTGTTCACACACACAAGCACATGCACAATCAGTCACACACACCAACGACAAGGAGTCAGAATGATTTCAAATCCAATAAGTTCAAAGGTAGCTTTTGCAAACTGAAAATATACTACTTTTCCCTTAAAACGTCTAAATTATCTATTGCGTTTTATTGTGCAACTATAGTAATGAAAATAATTATAAATAAATAATATTTATAATAATATTTATTATCATTATTTATTGTTGAATTTGATGGTTGTCTCTCACAGTTCCCACAACATTAAAATAGTGTAGATTAGTGTACAATGTTTTATATTTACTTTATAGTCATTTGACAAATTAGACTTTTTTTTAAGTAACCCAATAGTTACTTTCCCTGGTAATTAGTTACTTTTCTAATTATTTAACTCAGTAACTATTTGTAAGAAGTAACTAGTAATTACTCTTTTAAAGAAACATGCCCAACACTGGTAGTAGCTAGGTTTAGGTATTGAATAGGATTAAAGATGTAGAATAAGATCATAATACGCAGGGGCATAGCAACCGGGGAGGAGGTGTTTTGGGGGAGGGGGGCAGTCAGGGGGCAGTCATATGTCCCCCGCACTTTTAGAGATAGGCCATTTAGAAACAGGTATTCCTGTCACAAAAATCAATATATCGACTTATCGCACAACACATGAACATCAATTCAATTATTTTTAGTAATGTAATAAATATTGCCCTTACATAAAAACAGTTCAAGCTAAATTTTAACTGATTGTGCAACATCTCTGCCTCTACTGGAGGTGTCAGTATGGTTAAAAACACTATAGCATTTACTATAAATTTCTATAGTATATTTTCATGTGGATGTCTGACAACTGAAAATAGATCTGGTAGCAGATATATTACTTTTCACCTTGCACGTTTTTGTTAACACTAATTATTATTCATTTAGGATATGCATTTTCACATTCTGATATCAATGCCTAGTTATTGAATTGTTAAAATGACTATAATTAAATTAAATATTGTTACATATTAAATATGTTTTTGAAAGAGTGTACTTGCATTGTGATATTATATGGTCATTCTGGCATTATATAATGAGTGGCATAAAATGGTCTTAAAATGACAATAATATAGTTTAATTGCAATACATTTTGGTGCAATATATCGTACAACAAAAAATAGATACCGTGACAGGCCTAGAAACAGGCAATTAATAATTATGTGAAAGAAACATTTCGATCTCATTCAGTTGTCCCTCTCACTTTTATAATGGCCAATATGCCCCTGATAATATGTACTTTAAAAGTACTAAGAAACAGTCCATATTTTAATAATCGGCCTGTAATAAACCACTAGTTAATAGTGAGAATTTCTTTCTATTGTCCCAACACAAATCGCTTAAGTTAACTTTCAGCAGTGAAATTTAAACCACACTGATCTGAACTTCATCTCTAAAATCTGGACTTATTAGACTACTAAAACTATGTTAGCTGCTTTGACACAAGCTACATTGTAAAAGTGCTAAAGAAATAAACATGAATTGAATTAATTTATGCGTTTTTACAAATTTAAGTTGATGGAACATAAAACAATCAGGTTGCAAAAAAACACTTCAAGAATTGTGGTGATTCAACTTAATTTATACAAGTAGTTTATAGAAGCTGTGTATTTTAAAAGCCGGTCATTGGAGAATAGTGCTGCCAAATTTTATACCTATCCAAAGCAACTGACAAACTTAACCATTGTGGTAATCTGTCAAAACAGATGCTAATTTTCATACAATGTCCAATTTCTATCTGATTACGCCTACTTGACATAAAAAAGCTGGTCTTTTCAGCTGCTCTGTCTAGCCGTATTAAGCGACTAGTACAGGTAAAGAATGACAGGCAGAGAGATAAAAGACTGAGAGTACAGAGTCTGTGATGGAGAATGTTCTAGTCATTCAGGCTCCATTAATTACAGCAGCCCACAGACATGCACAGATTCACATTCATCTACCCACAAACACCTGATCGTATATAACACACACACACAGTACAAACTTCTCAGTTACACAACACCAGCCTCATTTTTCACAACATACACAAGAAAATTATCACCTCTGCATGTGTTGCTGTGAAGTGAAGCAGCGCCCTGGGGTAAAACAGGACATTTTGTCTAAACTGTGGTGCATCCAGTGAAACTCGCAGTAGCCTGAAAGCACTGCCAAAGGCATGAAACACTCGTGATGTGACTCAACAAATACAGCAGTGCATTGTGTTTACGCAACACACATACAGCAGAACATCTGCCATCTCGCATACCCTCTTGATTTATAACTACATAAAAATATCTTTATACAACAATGACTGTGAATATTAGATTCTTTCATGGGCAGGCTTTTATATACCTATCATATATTTCACAAATATTCAAGTAGAAATTGCATACAAAATTTTACAGTTTAATACTCATAATGATCTTTTTTTAATGAAATTAACAAATAAACAGCGTTAGAAAAAATGCTTTAAATGAAATCATTATGACTTGTTTATTTAAATAACTTGAACACCATGCATTCATGGTTGTAATGTAATCCATATAAACAAAACAGAAAATATGCTTAAAAAAAAGCAATATTACAGAAAGCATTTAATAATGATGATAAATAATGAATTATGGATCCAACCAATATCCCAGTGTTTTACTAAAGGCTTTAAGCATGAGAACAAGTAACTTTCCAATCATATGCACATGCACGCACACACACAAAAAAAAACTCGATTTGCTTGTGTACTTTTTTCATTGCATATCTGGTTCTGTAAATCATAATGATAATGCATGAAGTCTCAACAGGACTAAATAAAAACTACACACAGATGAAAATTTACCCATGCATGCTCTCCACTACAGCTCAGATGTACTTACAGAATAAAATGCAAAAGAACAATGATAAATGATGCTGAATAGCAAAAACAACTTTTAACACAACAAATAGTTGTGCGTACATTAGTGCATCTCCAGCAAAATTCTAGTTTTTTAAATGCAAGTCAAAGTTTTGATATCTTTGCAAGTGATCATTTGGATTTTTGGTTGAGATAATAGTTTTTTGTTTTGAATATTTACTGTTAAACCTGTCATCTATCATTTTATTTCAAGTCATCTTTATTTATATAGTTCTATACAGATTGTGGCAGAAAAAAACAGGTGAAGTTCAACTTCACTAATATAATAGTCATTAATACTGATATTTTAGCATCAAAATTGAGCCACACTTTATTTCACTGTACAATTCACACTATTAACAAAAAATTAACTAAGACGTTTAGCTCAAACTAGTTATTAGCTGCTTGTCAATAGTTAGTAAGATAATACTTTAAGTTTATACAATAAAATAAGATAATACTAAATGCTAAGTGCTAATAAACAGGTCATATTGTAATATTGGCAGGTAATAAGCCAATAGTAAATGGCGTGAATTGTTACTTAGTGTCACCCAAAACTGTTATCATTATTAATATGAATAATCTTAATATTAGCATTATAATTTTCTTAGTTTACTGTTTGTTTTTTAATTGAATTTTATTGTATTTTTAAAAGATAAACCATAGAGAAACGCCTCTTTTGACAGACTTCTCTTTTGCTGGGTGTATAAATCATTTTTGTAACAAACTTTGGAAAACGATTGATGCTTTTTAAAATTTCTATAACCAACTCAAACTCACAGAAGTGTGTAATATATGGATCTTTTTGACTACTTGACATTTTCTTTGTCCATTTTTATAAATATTGTTGTATTATTTCACAAACAGGTTGAGGAGAGGACTATAAACCACTTTGAGAGATGTACACAAAAGCAATGGTCCCAACGTATTCCCTGTTTTATATTTTTTATTTCTATAGCTTCCGAGAATCCAAAAAGAGACAGATATTAATAAATAATGTTATGAAAGCTGTTTTAACATTAAGTTATGTGTGAATTGCCTCTTGTTACAGTTATGAAATAGTTTGTAAATTAGCAGGAAATGTTCATGGGCCAATGACATGACCACATTAATATGGCCTATTGTGCTGACTAAAGCTATATTTCTTTAAATAAAAAACAATATTTGATTTAAAAGGCTCTGAAAATTTTACAAAAGATTTCTTTTTAAATCTAACAAAGAATTCAAATCAAAATGAGAGCTTGCAAACCAGAATCAAATTGAATTAGATATCCGAATCAATATCCAGCTATACTATTTACATAACTAAAATATAGTCTTTGTGAAAATCTATATTGTGATGTCAAGTATTTTAAACAGTAAAAGGATTTCAAATGATGATTTACACACATTTGGCAAGTGCTCAGTTTATCCTCAGTGATAATCAAAATAGAAAAAGAAAAAAATATATTTAAACAAAAACACACCCAAACACTCCATATCTGAATGATATCCATATCAGCGTCCAGTCTGAGGAAGCAATTACAGCAAGTTGCCCACACATACAGCGACTCTGGTTGGCACAGCCAGCTATTGGCTGAGAAAGAAGCACTGCACGAGGTGGACAAAGGTGGAGCTGTGTATGAACATCGGTTTGTGCCAGCTGGATGTGTGACATATGCACTGCACAAGCACTAATGAAGGCTGGGAGGACAGGGACAGATGGTCTGATTGATAGCCCAGTGCAACAAACCATTTACATTCAGATGGCAAACATGTCTGTGTGGGTGCATTACTATGTGTGTGTGTGTGTGTCAGCCTACAGTGCCAGCTATAATGCAGCATGAGAGAGAGAGAGAGAGAGAGAGAGAGAGAGAGAGAGAGAGAGAGA
>CAIGQZ010001108.1:16568406-16578621 GCA_903798205.1 Danio tinwini
GAGAGAGAGAGAGAGAGAGAGAGAGAGAGAGAGAGAGAGAATATGAAACCTTAAACACAGAAACAACATACATGTGGCATTTCACACTACATCTTAGTGTGATGTAACATACGTTAAGACAAACTACATGGAACTTAACAGAATTGATCGTTTTTTGCTCAACGTGTTATTGTAGAACTGTTCTTATTAATATTCCAGTATTTTATAGATGTCTTTGACATATTGGTCTATTATTGTGTGTGGGTTTTATCTTTTGAGACAAATTTGATTTAGTTTTTTTCGATTACAAAATGTCAAATGCCTTTTTTAAACCCTTAATAGCCCTAACACTTATAACTAATTAATATAAATAATAATTCCTTACATGTATATAACGCATTTCTGGACACTCAAAGCGCTTTACACATTTTTGGGGGAAATCCACCACCAGTGTGCAGCATCCACCAGGATGATGCGATGGCAGCCATATTGCACAAGACCGCACACCACACACTGGCTGATTGGTGAAGAGGAGACAGGGTGATGAAGCCAATTATGATATGGGGATGGTTAGGAGGTCATGATGGACAAAGTGGGTAAATTTGACCAGCATGCCGGGATTAAACCGCTATTCTTTTTCAAAGGACATCCTGGGATTTTTAAAGACCACAGAGTGTTAGGACCTCGGTTTAACGTCTCTTTCAAAAGACGGTGCTCACCGAGCAGTATACAGTCCTCATTAATATACTGGGGCGTTAGGACCCACACAGACTGCAGGTTGAGTGCAGGAGTCTTATTTGGACTTATTACAAGCTTTTATGACCTTAAAATAAATAAATTATATTGTAATAAATGTGAATGAAGTTACCATATATGGTTCCTTACCACGGCTGCACTGTAAAAAATTGCTGTAAAATTTACAGTATTGCTGGCAATTTTGGTTGCCAGTAATACTGTCAAATTTACAAGTGCACTGTAAGTTAACAAATTACAATTGTGCTGTAGTTTTACTAAAGAAAAGTTTTTTTATATAATTAATGTAGATGAAGTTACCATATATGGCTCCTTACCACGGCTGCACATTAAAAAATCTGGCAATTTACAGTATTACTGGCAAAATTTACAAGCGCACTGTAAATTAACAATTAAATTAAAGCTGTTCTGTAAAAAACAAAAAAACTGCACAATTATAATTGTTCATTTACATTGCACTACCTTTTAATTTACATTGCAGTAATACTGTAAATTTTACAGTATATTACAGTGTGGATATAAAAATAACTTCTATAAACATAGTTCAATACATAAGTGTGCAACATTCACTTTTGGTTTAAAAAATTACAAAATTATTATTATTATTATTATTATTATTATTATTATTATTATTATTATTATTATTGTTATTATTATTATTATTATTATTATTTTTACTTTCTTTTAAACAATACATTTAAAGGCCTAAAACAATGTATGCAATGTTTTGAAAAACAAAATGACCAAACAGGAACAAATGGTAAAATATGTTTGCTGTTTGGTTACTTTTTAATTCAGAACTCAAACATTTTAGTCTCCTAAGCATGCACTTTTCTCCAAACATACCAATATGTTACCCTCAATGCTTCAACCTTTGGCATGGAGTACAAGTCCATATTTGTAAGACCTAGCCACATATTTTGTCATATTTGTACTTTTTGTTAATGAATCATTAGTTGTGAACGAACATAACCCCTATATTTTAAAAATCAATTATTTCTTTCCACTATGAATTAAACGTCTCTGACCAACTTTTGATATAAATTTTTTTTTAAGGCTGTCGTGGCTTAAAAATGACAGCCAAACCATCAATTGATCCATTAATGCTAATAAAGAACAAGTGAGGGTGATTATTTAAAAGATCTCAATAAAGAACATGAATGCTTTTGGTCTTTTGTGAAGTAATAAAATAAATAAATAAATAACAATAAAAAAAACTTGCAACCCCAAAAGTATATCATGTTAGCTTTATAATGTCAGCTTGAAACCTGTTAAATAACAAATACAAAATTACTGAAGACAATAAATACTGCACAACATTACTGTCTAGTATTTTTTATTATTTATTATCAAATGATAAATGACATCATGAGTGTGTATGGGGGTTTCCTAATACTGGGTTGCAGCTGGAAGGGCATTTGCTGTGTAAAACATATGCTCGATAAGATGGTAGTTCATTCCGCTGTGGCGACCCTTGATGAATAAAGAAACTTAGCCAAAGGAAATGAATGAATGAATGAATGAATGAATGAATGAATGAATGAATGAATTAAACTTTGGACTGCACTGACTTTCATTATAAAAACTGCAACAGGTGAAACTCTAATGCAAAACTTATTTAGTATTGTAGAAATCAAACAGCAATGCTATTAAGATGAGAAAATGTTCACAGTACTAAAAAGCGTAAAGGAAAAACAAACAAAATGTGTCTGTATGTTTTGAAAATACCACAATGAGAGCCAATATGAGAGTTCAGACCTAAACCCAAAAGGCAATCAACATCCGAGTATCATGCTGGTGAAATTTTTGCACTACACAGCATGGAAGAATAAATGGCACTTGCAGTGTATGGGAACTGAGTGGGAGGACTACGAGCTCTCCATCTTTGAGGATTTGACAAGAGAGAGTGCAATGATGAGGAAACGATTTACTGCAGCATGAAAGTTACCATGGGATTGCAAGGTCGACACAACATGGCTTATACAACTTTACTGTAGTTTTCTTAATAAGAGAGGGAAAAAATAGTTTCATAAGATATTTAGCAGCAAAGAGGTGACGAATCAGTAAACACTTTTCTGAGTCAGTAAACATGTTGAACACAAGCATCAAAGTCCTCATGAAATCCGAATTAATGATACTTTATTAGCACACATTGCTATTTTTGAGGTAGTCAGTTAATTCTTGTAGTTAACCCACTAGACAAAATAGTTTATTTTAACTTTGACTGATTTGATTCAACTTCTGAAACGGCATTAACTTCTGTGATGAAGTCAGTTTAAAGGCTTGGGCAGAATATTTTGTAATAATAGTCTGTGTGAACCGGAAGTTTTTGAGGCTTTTTTCAGTATAATGTTTTACTTCCAACTGAAAGAAAATCTTGAGTAGGGGACGGGGCTTTCCTTTTGGGCAACATTCCCTCATAGCAAACTAACGGTAAAGTGGTTAAGAATATTGTGGTTAAGAATATTGTGGCTTAAGCTGTTAAACTGGTATTAACAGAAGAACTGCCACTTTAAACGCAGAAGCTTATGGTCAGTCTCTGATTAATAATTCCCTAAACAAACTTTAAAATAAAAGGGTGAAACGGTGGCACAGTGGGTAGCGCAGTCACCTCACAGCAAGAAGGTTGCTGGTTCGAGACCTGTCACAGATTAATTGTTAAATAACAAATAACAATGTGCGCTAACAAAATAAATGTAAATGTTGATTTTACACACTTTAACCACTTGTAAGCAGTAAAATAAAACCCTGTCTTTTATTCAATATTTAGCTGCACTTGGAAATATTATTGGAAATGAATACTGAAGTAAAGTCTGTAGGCATTATCAAGCATAAGCTTTAAGACGGAAAATGGACAATAAATTAACGGATTTCAAACTAAAAAAACAAAAAAAAAAAAAAAAACATCCATCATCTTAGAGGACAGTATGTAAATTTCACCACTAGAAAATTCACCACTTTAAGTCACAAAATGTGACAAAATCAACAATAAATGTAAAAAAAAAAAACTAAAAGCCTCCCCAGTTCATGATAGCAGGTGCCAAACAGGACTCTATGGCCTCATCCAAAACTGAAATCGCATATTTCCATACTATATAGTACGCTAAAAACATTATGCAACCTGAGTAGTATGTCCGAATCGATTATTTTCAAAAAACAATATGCGAGAAGAACCTGGATGACCTACTACTTCCACTGAGATTCTGGTCGTGTTCGAAACCGCCTACTACTCAGTAGGTACTGCATTTGAATTTAAAAGTACTACTCAGCCGTTAGAAAAGTATGTTCTATACAGTATGAATGTGAGTAGTATGAATGGAATTCGGATGTACTACATCTGCCATTTTGTCAATCACGTGACCTACCCTTGTGAGTTGCGGCGCTTCACTCCCATTCATGAATTCTCTCACGAGGCATCATGGGATAGTGCAGTGTGCATGGGATGCACACTTTAGAATCTCGCCGGAAGTAGCAGGTCATCCAGGTACTTCTTGCGTTCTGATTTTCGAATTCTGTGAAATCGGACATTCTACTCAGCCTGCATACTGTTTTTAGTGTATTTTACAGTATGGAAGTATGCTGTTTCGGACGCAGCCTCTGATTCTGAAGTTCTATGCCAGGGGTGTCCAAACTCAGTCCTGGAAGGCCTGTGTCCTCGAGAGTTTAGCTCCAACCCTAATCAAACACACCTGAAGCAGCTAATCAAGCTTTTACTTAATATACTAGAAACTTCCTGGCAGGTGTGTTGAAGCAAATTAGAGCTAAACTCAGCAGGACACCGGCCCTCCAGAACACCCCTGTTCTACGCTATCTTATGATCCCACACAAGCGAATGCATGAATGGGAGTGAAGCAATGCAACTGATGAGGGTAGGTCATGTGATAATGACAAATGGCAGATGTACTATTTTCAAATTCCATTCATTCTGTACTACTCACATTCATACTGTATAGAACGCACTTTTCTAATAGTAAACGGCTTTCTAACATGAAGTAGATTTAAATGTAGTATCTACTCAAGTAGGCAATTTCAGACGCAACCTAGGTATATTTAATGTACTGACATCCATTAATTGTGTTCCTTAAATGTACTGTATTTTGTCAGGGTGCTCGCACTTGAAGGGTTGGGATAGATTAAATGAACCTTGGTGTGATTGCTCTGTTAATGTGGTTAATTTGAATAAGCATGAACGCTGGCATCAAAACCACAGTGTGCATCAAAAAGTGGACCAACTACTCTGAAAAGGTGTTTTTTGATCCAACTCTGGTGTGGTTCGACTGAAATATGAATGCAACATGTCAAAATCAATAACACCATTCAAATAGGTGTGAAGGGAAACATGTATGATAATAATTATATTGTTACAGCAATGATTTAAGATTTCTATAAGTTTCATCACAAAAAAAGATACTTTTTTGCATCTTTAGCCAGGACTATATATTTTTCTTTTTTGGATAAGACCTGTCAAACCAGGAGCCATTACTTTCCACCTGATATTTGCTGACTTATATTTCAAAGTGACTTACATGACACAACTGATAGTAAGAAAAGCATGAATAAAACACCTGCACACAGTCTTGTGCCAAAGGAGAGATGTGAGTTTTTGTAAAATCTTTTAACACTTTTGACATGCAAGTTCAATAAGGAGCAACTTAAAAATAGCATTGGGTATTCTAATAACAACAAAACGCATCATTTTTTTTGCGCAGAGGCAAAGCACATCTTAACCCGCATGTATTTGTGGCAGAAAACGAGCAAGCACTTATTTCAAGAGGCAAACATTGGTGGCTCTTGAAGGAAATGGCATTCTTGAAGTGGACAATGGATGCAATCCAGGACAGCCTATTCAGTTCTCAAGGAAGATGATGGACTGTTGGCGTTAGGAGAAAAAGAGAGTACATTCTTTTCAAACTGTCACACAAGATCTTTTCAAGTCGCTGCATAAAGATATTTTTTTAACTCAACACTGGGCCAAACTCAGTGATCAGCAAAAGTTTGGGGTGCTGAATGCCAGGGGAAAATGAATTGCTTATGCTAGCAGGAAAAAAAAAGAAAATGCTGGTGTGAAAAGGCAAAACATTTGGAAAAACAAAACAGTTAATTAGAAGAAAATGCTACAATATAATATAGAAAAAAACATTTATAATTGTTTAGCAAATCATTTAAATAACTATTATTTCCATAAAGCACTTTGCAATTATTTCTTTTAAGCTGAATTTTTGGTTTTAATAGATTTTTAGCGGGGCGACAGCGTGGCTCAGTGATTAGCAATGTCGCCTCACAGCAAGTTGCTGGTTTGAGTCCCAGCTGGGACAGTTGTCATTTCTGTGTAGAGTTTGCATGTTCACGTGGGTTTCCTCTGGGTTCTCCGGTTTCCCCCACAGTCCAGAGACATGCACTATAGGTGAAGTGAAGAAACAAAAAATTGTCCGTAGTGTATGTGTGTGCGCATGTGAGAGTGTATGGGTGTTTTCCAGTACTGGGTTGCAGCTGAAAAGGAATCCGCTGTGTAAAACATTCGTTGGTTAAGTCAATAATATCCAGCTGCAGACCCACACACGTTGCAGGACACACAATCCAGGCCAAACAATCTAGGCAGGGGTGAACCATATATAGTTACAACGAATGTTAATGTAATTAACGTCTTCTCAGACCTCAGTATTTTATATATGTACACAATAGACAATAGTGTATATTATTTTACGATCGAGACGGGCAAATGGGGAACGTTGTTTCCGATGGCCATTCAATATAATGAACCAAACACTATAAGTCATCATAGATGATCAGTCATTATTTATCTGACAGAGCCAATATAGCAGATACTCATTTGCTGAAACATATTTCAGAGATGTATAAACAATCTAAATTGGACAGGGTTAATTTATATAATGGATTCATTATAATGAAGGGAATAATAGCAAGTTAATATGAATAAGCTAATACATGTTTATATGTAATAAAAATCATTTTACATTTAATAAACGTATAATATGGAAGGTAAATCCTGACAATTTTAAATCAAATAAACATTGAAAATTAAAATGAAAACCAGATGAACTATTTCATTATAAAAAAACTTCGCAAAATATCTACCAAAATTGAAAATGAAATAATTATTTCATCTTTATTTTCACTGTGACAACACATCATCCCTGTCAAAATGATAATAAAATGAAGTTGCCGATTTAACATTTAATTTTCACTGCATTTCCTCCTCAAGACTCCCAATATCAAAATGAACAGCCAAACTGAAAAATAAAATGCAAACACAATTTTTACAAAGCTTGTTATTAATGTTTACGCTACAATAGTGACACAATTCAAATTAAAATGTAAATTTTAGCCACCTTAGCTCACTTCTCTCGATGTAAATTGTCTTTTTTTTTTATTGAAAAATATTTGATATGCATTTAGATAAAACTTAAAATGCTAATGTTGCTCAAATCATGATAATAATGATCAACCACCATACATCTCTAATTTAAAATTGTTCTGTATAAGAAGATATCTGGCACAGAAAAAGAGGCTGCATTGTTTTGTTCCTCAATCAATTCATTTAATTTAAAAAGGATGCTGATGGGAATGAAGCAGGAGGAATTCAAAGTGGCCAAAGTGACAGATGTGTCATTTAGTTGTAATGTGACAATAAATAAACCAGTAAATAGAAAAACGTACAAGCAACAATGCACTAACAAAATAATAGCAGGTTATTAGCAGTGACAGAAACAAGACTGCATGACCACAGGGTCAAAAAAAAAACAACAAAAAAAAAAAACGATTTTATGAGGGTGATTATTTTAAAAGATCTTCCCATTGTCACTGATAAGGTCTGGTTTGAGGTGGCCTTGTTGATTTGTCTGGCTAGTAAGCAAGAACAGAGTATTGAGGTGTCTGGTACGATTGAGCAGATGTGTGTTTTGACACGCCGCTCAAAGCACTTAATGATAACTAAGGTCAGTGCTTTTGGCGCATGAGAAGAATACGACAAACTAGAGGAAGAGCTGAAGATGGCAGTCAACACATCTAATACAACCCTGCATCCTTCTGCTTTTAAAGAGATAGGTTGCCCACAAATAAAACATACAATTTATTTATCCTCAAGTGATTTAAAAACCTTTTAGAAGTTTCTTTTTCTTGTTGAACACAAAAGATGATATTTTGAAGTGTTGTAAACCGATAAACACTGACATACAGTATTTAATAGGAAAAAACTACTAATATAGAAGTCAGTGGTTAAAAGTAGTCAACAATCTTATAAAAAACTTCTTTTGTGTTCAATTTGTAGAAAGAAACTCTAATAGGTGTGTGACAAGTAATGGGTAAATGACAGAATTTTCATTTTTGGGTGAACTATTTCTTTAACATTTCATTTCAGCAGTTTAATCATGAGCGGTGAGTTGAGAATGGTAATACTAGGCCAGGGATGGGTAATGTTTTGATCTAACACTAAATAAACACACCTGAACAATCTAATCTGACGGTGCACTCTAAACGAGATATATTGCTCTCCAAAGGAAACTTTGAAATAAATCACGGCCACCATATTGAAGTGTCATTCCAAACCAAAGTGATCAAAACTGGCCCCTTAGAAGGGCCCTTTGGAAAGACTTTGAAAAACACAACTGATTGACACTTCGAGAAATTATTCTTTGGAGCAGGTGCAACCCGCCTGTCCTACACCACCCAACCTGCTCCAATCTGGGATCAAATCGCTGACTCTTCACATGGGAGTCCGTTGCTTTAAGAAGGAGGCTAAAGACCATGGCCTCTAGCATCTGTCGCCAGAGCACCTTTTTTAGGTTCAGAGGGGTAAGGTTTACCTGCACAGCCCTTCACTAGCTGGCCTCTGTTACACAGGGAAGTTGTTTTGTGTCACACATTGCACTCAATTTGGAAGGGCTCATCCGTATGCTCTAATCTGTTCAGACGGACCCTCCAAAGGGATTAGGGCATAGAGATGAGCCCTTCAGAATGAAATCCACCCAGTGTCTTCAAGATCTCTATAAAGCTTTAGGCAGGTGTGTTTGATTAGGGTTGGAGCTAAACTCTGCAGGACACCGGCCCTCCAGGAGAGAGTTTGCCCATTCCTGTACTAGACAAAACAGTAGTGCATGCAAATGCTTCTTGTGTCTACTTGTGTTTGGATTTCATCAAGTCCCTTTGCTCTTATTTCACCACACTGTACATTGCGCTCCTGCTGAAGTGCAACACACGTTCTACTAAAGAAACAAGCCTATGTTACACAGCTTACTACTGAGTAAAAAGAAAAAGCGAATAAAAAAAATAATAAAATAAAATTTAACAATAGGTCCAACCCAGGCTCATTTTTGATACGTACCCCTAAATACAAAGACCGCGAAATACGTTCCAGAAGGTAAATTTGTTTGTTTATTTTTTAGTTTTTATTTTCACGAATCCACTAGAGGCCTCTGTGCATGCTTTTTCAGACATCAAATTTTGTTCGTGCTTGCCATTCGCGCCTGCTGTTCTGCCGTAAATCCACCAGATGCCGCTGTCAACTGACTGTCTGATCGAATCCCCCACCCACCCCTATCCTAAAACCAACCGATAGTGTTTTCAAAAGCAACGATTGACCTGATCACCCCTTCCCTAAACCCAACCGACAGGGTGTTCAAAAGCAATCCAGAAAAAGAAAAGCCCTGCCTGATTTTTATCATGTTTTCAGATCTTACTAGGTTCACACCCTGTTATTTAATTGTTTATTTTAGTTTTTGTCTTTCGTTTTATTTTTATCTGCTTTCTGGAACTGTTCTTTGCTGGACTCGAACCCCATCATTGCGGTCAACTCCTCTCTGAATCTCAAGTCCGCTGATGTACATGGCGAGCTAATGGGTAAACTAGTAACATCGGAAAAGCCTTCGACACGGAGGTAAGCTGGTAGCAAAAAGTTCTCTTTAAAGACAAAATGCAGCTCTACGTAGCTGTGGCTACATAATTTGCACTCTCCAGCAATTTATATTTTGTATGTAAATGTATGTTTCCACAATTTTCACCCAAATGTTTGATCAATTGGGTGTTTACACTTTAAACTGGATGCATTTTGGCTACTTGTAACTGCATTAATTGGGACAAGCCCATAGCATGTCAGACTGTACGCATTTCTGTCCACTTTGTGATCAGATTGACAAAAAATATTGTAACCGCATTAACATTTACTACCAAAATAATGCCTACTGTCAATGCCCTAAGGACCTGTGGATGGATATTACATCACAGAAGCCACATTCAGGTGGGAAAGGTTGTTTTACCTTTTCACATGCTCATTCACTTATTATTAACATTCAATTATTAACGTCATAATACAACAAATTTATATATGGTATATAACTGTCAAAAACTATGTTAATTAAAAGTTTATTTTGTGATTTAACTGTTTTTAAATTCCACTACAGGACATTGATTTCTGCTCTAGTAACTGTTTTGGTCTTTTAAAGAAAATAAATAAATATATATATATAT
>CAIGQZ010001108.1:16579021-16614330 GCA_903798205.1 Danio tinwini
AAAAAAAATATTCATTGCAATCAATGTTTTGCTCTACATCTTATTCCTATAAGCTGTGATGGAAAATAAAAACTATGAATGGGGCAAATTTGAACCCAAAGTTAACATCAGCTCTATTATTCATTCACCACTACAGATGTTTATGCATCTAGAATGACAACTAGACACCACAAAACATAAAAACCAGGTCCATTAATAGTTCAGACAACATCCTTGATTTATCTGAATGTAGCTTGCGCTTTTATTGATTCTCTATACTAGCAGACGTGGTCAATCAGCAGAACCAACCATACATTGCAAGTGATTTGATCTAAATGCATGCAGAGCTCCAGGATTCAACATTCTGATCTCTTCTCCAAACATGGACAGTGATGTCCAGGTTACAAGCAAACTGAAGGAAAGCCTTGCATGAATATAACAGAAGAGCTTACAGTATGCTAAAAAGTGGTCTAGAGAGATATGTAAACAATTACAAGACACCAAGCAAATCCCCTGGCGTTTGAGATGAAGATGACGATAAGGACTTTTAATTTAAGGCTTGTTGAGCAAGTCCTGATGAGAGCAACGAGCTGATGCTATTCATGAGGTCACGGCTTCCCAAGATGACAGCCAATTCTCACAGCCTAACAGTGTGTTAAATAGGGCTTCAAGAGCGGTTGTGCAAGAGCGCCGTTACATTCAGTGCCCCGCGCTGAAACAGGATCACCAATGAAGGTTTCAAGCATTAAATCCTTTTGCGAAAAAAATTCAATGTGTGAAAAAAGTTAAACCCATTTTCTTTTCTTTCTGGCATTCACGGCCAAAACAAAGTTCCCTTGGAATGGGCACGTTATATCCTTTGACCATAAGTGGAGAAATGACTCACTCGATAGACTCCACACATCCTGCAGCTGTGCCACTGCCATGTGAACCACCGCAACTGGAACCAAAACGCACAACACGATGATGTTCATACGCATGAACTGTAGGATTTTTTTGGGGAGGGAGAGTGGGTGTAAATGAATGCTTCAGCAATGAGGATGCATCAGATTGAACATTTAAATTGGTACAAAAAGATTTCTATTTCTAATAAATGCTGTCAAGTTATTTTGAGCTTTCTATTCATCGAAGAAAATATGATGAGAATAAATTTTTTCTTGAGCATCGGCATATTAAAGGGTCATGAAACCCCCTCTTTCAGTTCAAGTCTACCTCAGAATTTTTTTAAAATGCTTCATGGTGGGCGTAGAGCTCTGAAAGCAGAGGGAGGAGTGGGCATGGCCAGCAGATCAGTTGGCTCACAAAATGAGACACATTTCTCACAAAGGAGACGTATAATTTTATAGTTTACAAAGTTAAAATGCAAAGAAATAAACAGCAAGTAATTTAATGCCCTGCTACATTTGTTATTCGTAATTTCATATACACATAACTCCAATTAGTTATATCATTATAAAGATAATCATGTTGATATAAACACTATAATTGAGGAGGACTTCTCTCCTCCTCAGTCCCCGTGTCTGAATGCAGACGCAGTGGATAGCAGTGGAGCTGCTAATAATCTGGAGGTTTTTAAACATACACTAAAAAAATGCTGGGTTTTTACGCAATCGATTTGTGTTGGGACAACATTAGGAAATTAAGTTAATTAGTTTTTACAAATTTAAGTGGATCGAACATAACCCAATTAAGATGTCCCACAAAAAAAAAACTAAAAAATTGTGTTGTTTCAGGCCATTTTAAATAAGTAGTTTGAACAAACAGCAAACATCGTTTTTTTGTTTTTTTTTTGAGTGTAGGCAAACACAGCAACACAAAAATCACAGGGAAAACATGCAACAAACACTGTGAATCATGGAAACAAACACACGACCCGTGCTGTGCAGACGTGGTCTCACTCAGTCATTGGCTCACAACTTGGCAGGTCTGCCTTGCTTTCAGAAAGCACGTGCTCTCATGAATAATTAAGAAGCAGGGTCTTCTCATAGGATAAGAAAACTCCGCTATGAATAATAATGAGAAACAGACACGTCATCACTCTAGCAGTGTGATGACGTGTCTAGCAGACTAGCAGATTCGCGCTACATCACCGATTTTGATCCCACAGCAAAAATTATTTTAAACCAGGAAGATGAAATAACCTGACAAAGCTCAAAATTATCCAGTTTCACCCACAATTAAAGCTGACAGGTGCTAAAATTATCTAAACTGATGCACACACACACAAATCTGTTCAAATTAAAAAAATAAAAAATAAAAAAAAAGTACTCCATGGTGTCCTGAACCTTTAAAATGTTTCTAAAGGGTTTCTTCCATGACAGGCTGCTATAATTTAAATTTTGCTACCAGAGAATTTATAATATAAATAACAGCTATTGTACTTTTATTACAACGTCATATTACATAACTACATTGTAAAAACAAAAAATGCAGAGTTCCACACAACTTATCCATGCTGTACCAACACAAATCAATTAAGGTAACTTTAATTTAAGTGGATTAAACATTAAAATTAAGTTGTTCCACCAAAAATTCTCAAGCATTGTATTGTTTTAGGTCTTTTTAAATTAGTTTGAACAAGCAAGGAAAAAAACTTTGAGTGTATTTACTGTGTTTCGAATAAAACTAATCAAGGCTCGATGAGCATAAGAGGCTTTTTATTATTTATTATTAAGTATTTATTTAGTACTCATTATTAATCAAACATTAATCAAACTGATTTCAATTAAAGTAATAAGTGACAGTGAAATTATAAAAAAAAAAAAATAAATGATTTATCAAAAGGATTTCTGGATTCTGTGACACTAAGACTGCATGGGTGATAAAAAACAGTTTTGCCACCAGAAGAATACATTACAATTTAAGTGAAGTTTATTTATAAACTAATTTCGAGAGGATCACATAATTATGATTGAACACGGCTGGTCATGCATTAACCATGTATGACCAACCAATCAGACGATTTCTAACCCACTATAAAGAGCCAGGGTTTCTTTCTACAGTCATCTTCGTTTGAAGAATCCCCCCTTCCACCCCTACTCCTCCTCTTTTCCTTTCATAGGGCGGCATGGTGGCCCAGTGACTAGCACTGCGGCCTCACAGGAAGAACGTCACCGGTTCAAGTCCTTTAACAGACTGGCTGTCGTTTCTGTGAGAAGTTAGCATGTTCTTCCCTTGCTTGCGTGGGTTTCCCCCGGGTTCCCGGTTTCCTCCCACGTTCCAAAAACATGCACTACAAGTTAATTGAACTAAATTTAGCACTAGTCAAACTTTTATCCATCAGCATATCTCTCCGTAGCAATTATTTTCTGTCATCAACTCTTACAAAAGGGGGGAGTTCTCGAGATCTACCTGAGCTCAAAGCTCCCCTCTCGCCCTGCAAACGGGAGGGAGCCCAGTGCTCAAGGACCTTTTGAGCTCAGGGCTCTCTCCCGGGACAGCATGCCAAACTTGCTTATAATCAATCATCAGCTAAGTGTGAACTCTTGAAAATGTATGAAAACAGAAAAGCTTACAGTGTCATTTGTAATAATTGTAACACAACATAATTGCATTTACTATATTTCAGATTTCTTTTAAATGCAACCTTGGTGAGTTTAAGGGCCTTTCATAAACATTCAAAAACATATTTAAAAAAAAGAATAGTAATTCTTACTAAGTAAGCGTGAAAGGAACACTGGAGATAAAAAAGATAATGAAGACTGGAGTAATGGCTGCTTAAAATTAATTTTGCCATCAAATAGATACATAAAAGAAGTGTATGGTTATTCAAAGAGAAATTATTATTTAAAATGACAAAATTACTACATCTATTATATATTTTGATCAAAAAACTGAGGCCATAGTTTCATAAAGACTCAAAGAATCTTACTGACACCCAACTTTGAAATGAAAGTCAAGTTAATTTGTGAAGCTAACATTTTAAAACACAAAACTGCTTAGGTCCAACACAAAAAAAAGGAACTGCAAGTGCAAGTAAATGCCCTCAGTGTGTCTGAAGAACTACAGGGAAAAGTGGGTTGAGTGGCGGAAGCATTTCCATTGTCACAGGTGCTATCTGTATGATAAGAGGTAGCAGTCACGGAAGCTTCAGCTCTACCTCTTTATCTGGAAACCACAGACACACACACAAAAGTCCTAACATGATATGTATTGATGTTATCTGTCTCTGCATATAAAATTCTGGGAATTCTGCTTAGGGAAACTTGGTGCAGATAGATCAAAAGCTCTGAGAAGAGCATAAGACAGGCACAACTAAAGCAATATTATGAGATTTATTAGAACTAAAAGAAAAAGAATCTGAAAGCTAAGTTTTCTGAAAAGTATAAGCTCAAGAGATTTTGCAACAGAAGCTGGAATTTATCAGAAAAGGCACAGGAATTTATGCACTTGGCAGATGTTGTCTAAATGTTTGAATTATCACGACATGCATTACTTGGGTATCAAACCCTTGACCTTGATGTTGCTAGCAGCAAAACACACTACAAAAAGTATGTGAAGTAGCTTTTTTGAGTGCATTTGTACACAATAAACACAGGAAAGTCTTGCAGCTTAAATATAAACAAAAAGACAAATTACTGACTTTTTAGGAGATCTTGCTATACTTTTCTAAGGTATTTCCTCAATTACTTTTAATCATCTGTACCCAAGATCACTTATGAAGTTGGTTACTCTCAAAGCTTAAACAAACAGTAACTCAATGATAGAGATGAGCGGACTAAAAGAACCAGCTGATTTATAGATTGGTTTCATTTAATTGGCACACAAACTGCAATTTAACAATTATATAATCATAAAATAAGTAATGGAAAAGTAAAAGATAGGTCAAAGATACTGTACTGACACAGGTGACACACAGGAATGGCCGTAAAATTTGTATTTACTTAAACATTTTACTTAAACATACTATACTAACCTAAGTTCAAACTTGTGCTATTTGTGATGTTTTCAACATTAAGTAAAAAAAAAAAGTATGTATAAAACAAATGTTTATTTGGGCAGTTTTTATTACACTGTAGCAAATATTGAAAGTCTGGCTTGGAGACTTATATTTTAAAGTCTGGGGAAAATAATAAATAAAAAATAATAATTTTAAAATCACCAATCTACGACAAGAGTAAAAATCTGCACTTAATATACTATACACACTGCAAAAAAGGCTTTTCTTACTTAGATTTTTTTTTCTTGTTTCTAGACCAAATATCAAAAAATTCTTATATCAAGAAACATTTTCTTGGCAAGCTAAATATAATGTCTTGTTTTCAGAAATAGTATGCCAATAATAATATGCTGATGTTTACAAGGATGGTCATCCTGATGATGCATTAGCAGCTTTTGAAAGATTATTTTATTCTTTGGTGAATAAACATGCACCTATAAAGAAACACACAGTGAAGAATATTAGGACGCTATGGATTGATAATGAACTGAAGAGCATAATGGCAGAAAGAGATGTGGCAAAGGGTATAGCAAATAGAACTGGGAATAAACAGGATTGGGAAGTCTATTGTAAATTGCATAATAAAGTAACTAAGATTAATAGAAAAAAGAAAAGGGCGTTTTATAAAATTAAATTAAGCAAAAATAAATATGATGGAAAAAATTGTGGAATATAGTTAATGAAATAATGGGTAGGAAATCAGGTCAAACTTTCTTTTTTTATTGAGACAGATAATTTATTTTTAACTAAATCAGATGAAATTGCCAATTATTTTAATGATTTTTTGTTTTATAAATAAAGTGAATAAGCTTAGAGAAGAAATGTTAACTGATAATAATATATCAAATGAAAAGCTAATTGCAAAAAATAGTAAGTGATAACCCAGCTCTATGTTTTGAATTGAAGGAAGTAAATGTACAACAAGTGGAACAAAAATTATCAATGATAAATATAGATAAACCATCAGGAAGGGATAACTTAGATGGTCGCCTTGTAAAATTAGTGGCCAGTTGTTTGTTGGAACCAGTCTGTCATATTTTCAATGTGAGTATTAAAAAAGGGATTTCCCCTTCAGCTTGGAAAGAAGCAAAGGTTATTGCTTTACAGAAAAATGCAGCACTGAGTTTTAATGTGGCTAATAGTCGACCAATAAGTTTATTGCCACTTCTTAGTAAAGTGTTTGAAACGATAGTGTGAACAAATTCAATTATTTTTAAAGAAAACAATTTATTCTGACTTTCAGCGTGCATATCGAGTAGGACATTCAACAGGAACAGCATTAACACAAATAATTGATGATTGTTTAGCACAGATTGATGATAGTAATTTAGTAGGAACAGTATTGTTGGATTTTAGCTCAGCTTTTGATGTACTGGATCATAAATTATTGCTTGAAAAATTAAAAATGTTATAAATTTACTTCTCAAACTGTGCATTGATTTAAAAGTTATCTGACTAGTAGGAGGCAATGTGTATTTTATAATGGAAGTTATTCTGAAGTGAAAGAGTTGCAATGCGGTGTGCCTCAAGGAAGTTGTTTAGGACCATTGTTATTTTCTATTTTTACCAATGATCTTCCTTTGGTTTTAAAGCATGCAAGGGCAGTTATGTATGCAGATAATACAACATTATATCCACCAGCAGCATCGATTGAAAAATGAGCTGCTGATTTAGATGAGGAGTTACAGTTAGTGGTAAAGTGGGTACAGAATAATAAAATGGTTTTAAATTTGACAAAAAACAAAAGTATTGTGTTTGGATCAAACTTTCAATTTAAAATGTAAACCGCAGTTAAATTTGTCTGTAATGAGTGTGCCTAATGAACAGGTAGAGGGAATTACACTTCTTGGAGTTATTCTTGATAGTAGGTTAAAGTGGTCAAAACAGATAGATAGGATGGTAATAGTTATGGGAAGAGGTTTATCAATTATTAAGAGATGTTTAAATTTTTTACCACAGTACTGTATCTCTCAAATTGTTCAGGCAATTGTTCTTTCTTATTCAGATTACTGTCCAGTGGTATGGTCGAGTGCATCAGGTAAAGACTTTAAGATAAATTACAGTTAGTCCAGAATAGAGCTGCCCGACTAATTTTATACTGCAATAGAAGAGTTAATATTATGAAAATGCATATAACTTTAGGTTGGTTATTGGTGAAGGATAGGGTAATTGTTTCTCTGCTGTGTTTCATAAGAAATATTTCTGTCTCAAGAGTCACAAGTGTATTGTATTGTCACCTTTTGTATAGTAATGCTAGTCATAATTTTAACACCAGGCACGTATCAAAAGGAAATTTTTTGCTTACTGTTTCAAAAACTAATGCAAAGCAACGGACTGTAATGTATAGAGGAATGAAAACATGGAATGAATTGCCATCAAACATTACATGCTTTGTAACAAGTAAAATGAGGTTTAAAAATCATTTAAGTAACATTTGATGTCACAATATTAAGTGTATTGTTGATCTGGATGTTATGAATTAATTTTGTAATGTTTTTATTAGTCTTGTTGTTATATATTAATGTAACTTTGTTTTGTGTTCGTCGGACCCCAGGAAGAATAGCCACTACCTTGGTAGTGGCTTATGGGGATCCTGATAAATAAATAAATATTAAGTCAGTTTTTCCTTAAAACAAGTTAAGAAATCTGCCAATGGGGTAAGCTAAATAATCTAGTTTTTCCTTTTAACATAAGATTATTTTGCTTACCCCATTGGCAGATTATTTTTACAAATTGAAGCGAGGAAAAACTTGCTTCAATTTGGCATATTATTTCTTAAAACAAGACCACATGTTTTGCTTGTCTAGAAAATTTTTCTTGATTTAAGAATTTTTTGATATTTGGACTAGAAACTAGACAAAAAAAATCAGAAAAACATTTTTGCAGTGCATGGTCTTCATTCACCATACCTGAGCATCCTTTATTTGTATAAAATGGCTCTGATTTTAAAACCTACAAGCAGAAAGTGTTTAATACACATCTAAATATATGTGTCTAGCTAAAGCAAGGCTAAATTTGGCCTGTTGGTGAAGGTAGAAAAGAGACTAGTTATCAAATACAAAGGAATGAATGACTACACATGAAGTCTGTCTATTTGATGACTAATCTATTTAGACTATTGTTATGTAGCTGCTTTGTTTACAGCAATAACCATGGAAACACTGTTATTCTTGATTCTTTTTGTTTTTTTATGTTTCATGTAATTTTACAACGCTAACTAAACTAATTACTTAAATCACTACTTGGAAATGCTAATGTACTGTATGAGGGATTTTTGTGTGAAAATATAAAATTAATACATTTTTACTCTTGAATGTATAAGAGTAATGATAATTTACCATCAAATAAACTACTACACAAACATGCCTAACATTTAAAAAACCAGAAAATAATGTATTTATTTCAAATCTATTATTATCTTTTTACAAGATGTAGTACAGTATTATTATTATTATTTTATATTATATAAATAAGGATGGGGCAACCTCAAAATCAACATTTACACTTGCTGCTGCCATTTTTGCAACAATCTGATGGTTATTCATCTGCCCTGCCTTTTAAAAAAAAATTCTGCCATGACGAGAATGAGGTCAGTGACGTGAGCGCTGATGAGCGTCACCTGTGTGCACCACCTGTCTCGAGTTCCACAGCAGAATTGGAAGTGTAAAAGGAGGAAGACAAGAAAGTACCAGGCTCAGAGTTTGTGTTTTGTTTGTTTGTTTATGAGTTTACAAGCAGAGGAAGATGCATGTGTGCACCTGGGTTATACAGATAAGTAGCTCTACAACATAGGAGGTAAATCATGTAAGGGATTGCTGCGCACACGTCACAACAGCTAAAATATATACAGATGTGGTGCGATCTCTATTTTTACAGTTTATTGGTGTGATCTGCACGGGTGATGGTTGCAACCATTGTATTTCTAGTGTCTTGAGCTGCCGCGATGCTAGCGCAGCAATCAGCCTTATCTTATGTCCAACCGTATGACCTCTCCCAAGCTCAACGAGTCTCCCGCATATTATCTTTTATTTTCTGTAAAGCTGCTTCTGTCCACACTAAATAGTTAGAAGAGACATGTTCAAGATTATATGCAGTAATATTAATGTATAGGATTATATGCAGCATCCTTAGTTTATTATCTTAGGTAAGGAGAGATCTCCACTTAAATATCATACTAAAAGGGAAAATGTGCTTCATGCAATGGAAAGTTATATAAAGCTTAAAGCATCAGAAAAGGTACTCAGTATTGACCAATCAACATGACAAAAAAAAGGTACTCGGTATCAGCTGCAAAAATTCTGATCGGAGCATCCCTACTTTTATTATATTAAAGTAGAATTTTCACCTGATTCCCACCTCCTTCTTCTCGATGGCCAAAGAGCCATCAAACATTATTACAGTTTCAAAATGATTAACATTTCAACTCAACATAGTTTTCTAAAAAGAAAGTGAACATTTCCCCCCCCAAAAAAACAGCACCACCTGGGGTAAAGACCACATTAATCCATTAAAAAAACAAGAATTTCAATAGACTGCTTGACGCATTTTTAGTTACCCTTTCACCTCTGTGGCTTAATTGGCATTTTATTTTGTCAAGCCAATCAATGCAAGCCTTTGATAACAAAAGTTTAAGATGAAATTCAGGACAAACAAATGTACTGAGACAGACATCCATTTGTGAGAAAAAACGTATAAAATCATGTACTGAAAGCCAAACACCTAGTGAACTGGCAAGGTTATAAACCTTTTATGAATCTGCTCTTGTTAATTATCTTCACAGCCTCTTTGTGTTAAGAGAATTGTATTACAGTCAGTATCTGACATGTTTAATACTTCTGCTTTGAAAGGGAGAAGAAAAAAAAAACACCCTTGTAAATGTGGGAGCCTGCATTCACGATCTGAATCGTCCTTAGTGATAAATGGCTCCCCTTCCTAAGGCATGCCTCCCCTGCCCACTGCGAGCCCTCCTGTGTGGTCATGTGACCCAGTGGACAGCAGCACGGAATGGAAGGAATGCGATCGTATGACTGTTTACCCAACCAGCGTCATGAGGAATAGACCCCACTTTCACACACACTCGCTCACACATGCACGCTTCGATGCACACATTAACATGCTACTATACATGAGCACATCTTCTCAAGCGTGTATTTATTTAAAAAACACAACAGAATGAGATTAAATCGGCAAAGTTTAATATGTGACCTCATAATAAACTATTTAAAATTGAGATTCAGCCGCACCTGATAATTGAATAAATAAGTTTTTTTGTGCCAATGTATAATTTGTTAGGATATGATATTTAAATTGATCCAAATTAAGTTCTTAGCAATGCATATTACCAATCAAAAATGAAGTTTTGATATATATACAGAAGGAAATTTACAAAATGTCTCCATGAAACATGATCTTTACTCAATATGCTAATGATTTTGAACATAAGAAAAATCTTTTTGACCCATACAATGTGTTTTGTGCCATTGCAAAAATATACCACACGCAACAGAAGACTGGTTCAGGGTTACATATTAACTTAGGCAGCATAATATTCTACCTAATGTTTATTTGATAGTCTGAAAACGATGACTGATGCCGCACTAATGCTTTTCATTTATCTGTAAATACCCTCCTTTCGGACCAAACATTTTCTTTCATTCAGAGAAATAATGACTACCCATTGAGATCCACTATCATTTACCGAACAGCAGTGATGATCTTAATCTCTCTCTCTCTCAAAAAAAAAAAAAAGGAGCTTACACAAAACCCAACGGTCATCTCAAGGATTCTCACATCCTTTTACCGGCAACGTTCACAGATGGGAAAAACACAGTGAATCGCTGGCAATTATTTTCAAGGGCTTTGAAGCTGTTCTTTTTATTTAGGTTTTTGTGTAAACTTATGTAACCTGCATTACATATCAGATGTTTCTTCAAAACCTGCATTACACTTGCACCATTTTTTGTTTCCAGGATAAAAACTGGCTGATTTAGGAGAGCAGAGAAAGGTCTGCTGGGTTCACTGTGGTTGGTGTAAGTCTAAGTTTAAAAAGCTGCAGTGCATAAGCTGCAGAAACCCAAGTGGGAGCTGGTGAGCTGCTGAAAAAAGCACTGTGGATGTGTTGATCACTGTGAGGAAAACATTTCTGGCTTTGCTTAACAGCAAGCTGTCTAACAGAAGCAAGGGAATAGGATCAAATGTGATTACAAACAGTAGACCATTAATAAAAGTTCAACTATGTTAAAAATATTCTCCAGGCTCTTGGCTAAGAGGTCTTTGGCAGAGCTTGAATGTTCTTGGCAGTTTGTATGTAAGCAAACAAGTCAATTATCAACTAATAGAGGAGGGAATGCAGTGATCCATTCAAGTTCGACTGCATACTGTGTCTTTGTGAAAAAAGAAAACCACAAACCTGCTTTGACATTTATACTGGCTGTCCCACTTGCTACTCTGAGGAATAGTGTAAGGAATGAGAATTCAGTCAATTTATTCACACTCATGTCCTTTCAAATCAACATGGAGCTCTTTTGTGCAACAGAAAAAAAATATATCTATCTTGAAGAATGTAGGCAACCAAATATTTTTGGTGACCAATGATTTCCACTGTATGGACAAAAGAATTGATTGCAAGAAGCCATATATGTTTTGAACTGCACGGCAATGAGTAAATCATGACAGAAATATTGATCATTTAAATAGACAAAAGTGAACCCATCCATTTTCCAAACGACCCATCCAGTTCCCGTTGTCCATCTTTTCCTCTCCCTTAGACCCATCAGAGATTCTATCCCTGGACGAGCCACATGCTGATAGATTTTGACAGCTGTTATCCAGGTCACAGTATCCCTGGAGTCCATGTGTACAAATGCTGAAGTCAAATAGCCATTGCAACACAGAACACAGAGAACTAAGTTCTATCAGCTTCATATAGACACATAGATCAGTTTGTGGATTGCCACTGTACTTGCTGAAGGTAGTCAAACATATAGTACATGCATACCTTTTTTTCAATCAGACAATAATTAAATCACATTCAGGTCTCAGTATATAAAGAATGAAATGCATGACAGAGATCATTCAAAAAAAATCTGTCAACATTTCCTAGGGTCATTAACCTGCGGCAGACCTTTGTAAACACTGACAGGAAGTAGGATAATGAATAACTTCCTTGTACAACCCACATTTCCTTCTCCTGAAAATGATTCACCTAACCACTGACCAGCAAAAGCAAGCAATGCAAAATACATTATAAATACATGTCTTCATTTTTGGAGGTGAAATGGGTTCAAGCTAAGCCAGGACATAACATTTGTGCATATATATATATATATATTAGGGGTGTCAAAATTTATTGTTTCTTCGGTGCACCGCGATGCAGACGCAGACAATTCGGTATCGGTTCAGTAATAATCATAACCGGTTATTATGCACTGACGTCATTTATCTCATATGCGTTGTGTCGCCGTAGCTTACTATAGAGAGGAGAGCGAGCGAGAGTCTTAACAACACTCCAACTACTTAAAAACGCAGAAACTGTGCACATTGTGTGTGTGTTCACTACATGTGTGTTTGCTGAACAGTCACTAACACAGCAGAAGCACCTATTTCACTGCGATTGAGAAAATGAAAGTAAACTCCCATTTCTCTCTTTCACTGTGGCCCATTTGACATGCAAGCATGACTTTTCCTCTCCTCTCGGCTGTTACAGCGATACTTCTGGATACAGACATGAGCAGGTGTCTGCAAAGTGAGTTTTCTCCACCGCGTCTATCATGAATCAGCTGTGATCGCTGCTGCCGTTTATCAGTGTCACTCATCGGTGAACAGCGCCAGAGCGTTTGAGCCAATCACAGCCCTTTCTGTTGACCGCGTGACCAATCATAGGGGTGTAAGAAAGAACTCTCTAGACAAGGCTCCGATAGAGAGCGGGATATTTATATTTGTTTATTTGCTATAAATGCTCATGTTGTTCTGTGCATGTCCTTGAGTTTTTAAAGGTACAGTTTATATATCTGACTGCTTGTATTAAAGGACAAATTTGTATTACAAATAGTGTATACATATAAATATATATTTATACATTTTAATACAAGAATTGCTGTGCAACTATAAAACTATGTATGGAAAGCATCGTCAATGCACTGTGATGCACCAAGATATCGAATTGATCCGAATTGATGGCATGATAATCGTAACCGAACCGTGAGACCAGTGTAGGTTCACACCTCTAATATATATTGTGTATAGGTGTGCCTTTATATGACAAATATCTAAATGTGACAAAGCATAAAAACAAAGATTGACACACACCATGTAAAACTCCAAATAAAAAAGGAAACCAAACAAAACAAATTTCATAACTTAAGGGAGGATTAAAGTAGAAAATAAATCATAACTGACAGGTCCTATTTGCTGCTATCAACCTGTTGTTCACAAAGCAATTAGCAAACGACAAGGAACAAATCAATTCCGGATCAAGTTCCACCTTACACCTTCGTTCTTTTTTTATAGTTTTTTTTTCAGCTTTAATGTTATAGGAAAGGGGAGATTATACACAGGAATTTTTGGGAAGTCAACAGAGGGGAAGGATCAGCAAAGGACCTACCTCCAACCAGAAATCAAACTGTGGTTGCTGTGAACACGATAGTGCCATGTGTCGATGAACTTACAACTTGGCTATTGGTGGCTACCTAAATTCCATTCTTGTTTGAGTAGCTAGTTTAGTAGTACTGGGGTTTCACAAGTCTGTGTCAGTTCACCTATTCTTTATACACTTTCTACAAATGAAAGTTCAAGTAAGCATTCACATAATTTTATTTATTAAATATTCCGATGACACAGCCATACTAAGTTTACTTTATGAGCATGATGATATTAGTGTTATCTACCAGTCAGAAATTAGCCGTTCATTGATTGGCTAAAAATAAATACTAAGAAAACAGAAGAGATGGTATTTGACCCAAAGTGTATAGGTGACCATCGTCAAGTGGTTGTACATGACCATCCTATTACTCAGTCAGAGACCTATAAGTACTTGGGCATTTACATTGACAGTTCTTTTACATGAAAAACACACATAGAGTTGGTTTGCTCTCGTTTACACCAGAGATTTTGGTGTTTTTTACGCAGGTTATGTCTTTCTGAAGCCAACAAGAAGCTTATGGTGTTGTTTTATAAAGCTGTTCTTAAAATCATTATTAGGTATGGTATCATAGTGTGGTTTGGCAACCAATCTGTACAGTGTAAATCTAAGTTGATGCACCTCTTAAAGACAGGGAAGAAAATTGTTGTGCACATTGAATATTTTAATCCTCAAGTTTTATATGAGAATTCTGGATTCTGGAAAAGGATTCTGAATGATCCCACTCATTTTTTTGTTTCCACATTATGAACTGCTTCCCTCTGGTAGGAGATATAGAGCCCCTAAGTGTAGGTTGAACTGATATAATAAATCCTTTATCTTATCTTAAATAGCTTATCTTAATTAGCATTATAATTATTGTCACTACTGTATTTTGTATTGTTTTTATTGTTTGTTTTTATGGAATGTCTGCAGCAATATGGTGATGCCCATAACAAATTTGCTGTCAAGAACAATAAAGTTTACTACTGCTACTTCTACTACTACTACTCAGATACAGGCCGCAATGTGGACAAAATGCCAACATTAAGGGCCATTTTCACTAACACCAGTTTATAACTTCAAACAAAGGGTCCTTAAATCTTTTTTTTCCCCACATTTATATTCTACACACTTAAAAGAATTGCTTTTCTTCTCGTTTATTAGATGAGATACAATATAGATATTTCACTTGATAATTAATATTTCATTATTTCTGCATATTCCATTCCACATTAGGGTGTAATATAGCAGTAACTTAAAAAGATATACCAAAGATAATTAAAAGGCGGATTTATACTTCTGAGTCTACTGATCACCATGACCCACAGCGCTAGCCTTGCACATAGTCGTGCATTTATACTTCTGCATGCTGTTTGTGTTATTTTTTGTGTTGCTTTGCAATAACACAGCCGAAACACTAGCTGGCAGTAGGCTTTTATGTTGCTCTGTGTCAAGTTTCTTAACAAATGTTTTTAACAAATGCTACTTTAAAATGTACAAGCAGCTAAAACTCACTTATTCAGAGGCAGAAACTGGCAGACGCACAACGACTTTAACCATAAGATAAACAAAAGTTTCCATCTGGAACTCTTTCACGGGGCTCAACACTTGAAAACACTCACTTCCCATCAGGTTCGTGGCTCTCAACACTCGTCACAGCTACCAAGCCGACCAATCACAGAGCTTGTGCTAAACGTTGCAACGTTTAGTTACATTTTTTGAGAGGTGCACGTCAGTGTCGGTGTCGGCCACGGCGAGGGCTATGAGACCATGCGAAGGCTGCGCCGAACCATACGTATAAATCAGCCTTTAAGAGTTTCTGAACTACACTTTCTCTACAGATGTTTCTATTGACAATATTACTTAATGGTTTAATAGTACAAGACAAATTTCTTTCTTTCTATCTATCTTTCTATCCATCTATCTATCCATATTTAGATATTTATAATAAAAGAGATTCTTTAAACAATATCTTCAGCTTTAAGTGTTTCTACAGTGTTTTTAAGTTTCTTTAGTGTGTAATAATGATGTTTGAGCCTGAAAACAATCTTCAGCTACAATGCACAAAGTCCCTCCAAAGTGAATTACATATCAGTAACCACTGTTAGCCTTAATTGCCTAGATTGTAGTTTTGAGATTTCTTAAAGCAGCACACGTCACAATGTCCAAAATTCCCCCTGCAGGTTTGGACAATCCCACCCTCAAGCAACATTATCTTATGTTAACGTTACTGATAAGTTAATGTATTTGTGTGCACTGAACCAAGTATCTGACAGGTGATTGACACAAACAACATTGACTCAACATGCCATCTGAGAGACAGTATTGTGTGCTTGATTCCTGTCTGTGTGCTCAGAAAAACTGTATATCAGGAGCTTAAACTGACTTTAAAAGGTTTCGTTTGTTACTGCTTGAGTAACTGAGACATGAGCTGTAAAGGCTCCACCTTCTTCTGGAAAGAGGGTGGGAAGCAACAGCTCATTTGCATTTAAAGTGCCACAAGCAAAAACTGTTTTGGCTATAACCCAAATGGGAGGCATTTACAGCATGGTATAACAAATAATATGTGTGGTATTTTGGGATAAAACCTTACAAACATATTCCTGGAACACCTGGGAGTTGTTTTACACCTCAAAACAAAAAAATAACCCTTTAAGAATCACCAGTGAGAGTGAGCATTAACGCCTGTATATTAATATAACTACAGTGACTTCAGGAGCATCTGCTTCACTCTACAGTGTGTGCAATTATTGAAAAACCCTTCATCCCTCTCAGGGGCATTAAACAATATTAAGACTTGTTAAAGAAAAAGGAAAATGAGGTCATGAAGGGATGCTTAATGGCGGTAATGGCAGAAGTGCTGCAGCAGTGCTAGAGAAAGATTACACAGCACATCCAGTGATGAAGCTGAAAAAAAATGCGATGGAGCACAAAAAAACTAACTCTTTCCTTTCTGCGAGACAGACCTTGTTGCGCTGATGTGGTGATGAAAACATTGCTAGCCCCCCAGGAGGAAGCACAGCATTGTAGCAGGGAATCACGGGTAGGAATAGCATGCCTGCGAGACCATGTGACAGACCCTGTAAAACATGCCCTCTGGCCTTAACGCTGCTTCTATCTCTTTTTTTGGCGAATCTTTAAAAGCAGACAGCTGTACATGGATTTCTAGGAGAATGCTGGAATGTTAGACAACACGGCGGGAAGCTTTGCATGAGAAAGCAAAACATCAGTTTTAGTAGTAGTAGTAGTAGTAGTAAAGGAGCAGTGCATCACCCACCACTTTTCATCTATTCACCAAGAGTTTACAGATATTTTTTTATGTGTAATTTCTTTTGAAAAAGCAAAGAGTTTATGAATCGAGAAAGAAAGAAAGAGACAATTGGCTCTACTTTAACAATCTAGGCACAAAGTCTAAAGGGCATGGCTCAAAAGCATTAAGAACATGTCTAAATTTACTCTTGCTATTTTAAAGGACAGAAAAATATGGTTTGCGCTACGACACATGGTTTAACAGGGTTGTGCTTATTCTCTTAATGAGTTATGGGTGTGTTTTGAGCATAATGTGCATTAAACCAATCAGAGTCTCACGTCCCATTCCTTTTAAGAGTCAGTTGCGTCGCGTCATGGTACATTTGCCATTTACATGGCGGACTTTGTAAGTGGAAAAACTGAACGTTTCACTAGCGAGAAAACAGTTAAACAAACCATTTGCAGAGTGAGGATAAAGAACGAGCCTTCTCCATTTTGCCTCTTTACTTTCTCTTTATTTTACTTTTTACTCCTTTACTTTAGTGGATAAGGAAACGGTGTTGTACGCACTCCACTGAAGACATCCATTAGTCTACATATTTAATTTAGTTTGTTAAAACCAGTTAAACTCCGCGGACCCGGTGGCCCAGTGACATCATCGACTTCCCTTTTAATTTTTAAAGGCTGCGGGTTGCGCAACACCCCGGAAGTGGCTCCGTTTGAGAGTGGAGAAGCTATATTTTATGCACATATGCATCACTTCGGTTTTTATTTTACTGTACAAAAGTTATGTACACTTAAATACACAGTATACTGGATACCCGAGCTGGGTATTGAACATTGGTTTATTTTCATATCTTAATAGTCATTGACTAATTTTAATATAATGTTATGATGCCTAGAATGGAAAGTAAAATAAGTAAAGATAAAAAGAGTAATGTCAACTCATGTTCCTATAGTTATTATCATCTAAAACTAAGCAGAAGCAAATATGTACTATTTAATATGAATGATCAAAAAGTTATTTCCCCAGTGTTCAGTTGAATTGCAATAGTTTGGTCAGAATACATGCTAGAGATCAAATTCTTTTTCCTAGTGTTTGCTGCTCTCTGCTGGTTTCAAGCAGAACTGTCTGGAGTAGTCTAATTCTGTAAACAGATAATCTACAACCTTTCAAAAAAGCATTTTAGAAAAAAAATTTTTGGAGCCACAGGTGCATAACTAACGCACTCTGCGCTGGATTTTAGACCTGCTTTTAAGGCTCGTTTCCACTGACTGGTACGGTCTGGGTCAGTATGGGTCAGTACCGAACCGTACCATGCCACTTTTTTGGGGTACCAAACACGAGAAAGGGTACCAAAAGGGTCCCAAAGGCGGAGCTAGACGCACAGCTGAACGCTATTGGTTTACAGAGATACTTCACAAGCTCACGCAACAAGCCAGAATGAAAACAAAGGAGCCGCCATGTTTTGACAGCCAGAGACAGCCGAGAGACTATATATCCATATAATAACAAGCCCTGTTCGATCTGGGCTCAAATGAACATTGTCGTCATCTTGATGAACAGCCACAAAGCCAAAAAAGAGCAGATTTTACCCTGTGCCCCGTAGTTTTTTACGAGCCAGTCTGAAGCACGAGCAGGTTTCCTGCTTGCGCTCGTCGCGTTTCTTTATTTGAAATAACAAACTTCTTGAGCTAAAGATCATAACGTGCGCGTGATTATTGACGTGCTTTTGAAACCTGATCCTAACGTGAGAGTGATGCGCCAAAAAACAAAAGGAGAAGCCGAAAAAAAATAAGCACATTATTTTTTCAGCAAACGTGAGCAAACTGCCATGTTTAACCATCACCTTTTGGACTATTATGAAGTCAGAATGATGAAATTACTTTCTAACAAGAGGCTACACGTGCTGCTGAAGATTACGGACACATTTAATCATAAGAGGTCTGCACTGACTGGGCTCTATTTCCTGCTGTTTTGAACCTAAATAAGGACTAAATGTATGCTGTGTGTAGTTTTTCTGTAAGTGGTAACATATCGGAGACTGTAAGGGTCTGTATGTGTTTATACATGTTGCATTTATTTATTTATTTTATATAATTGCAGACGTTACAGTAGGCTATTTCGCACTGTCATTGATCTGCAGTTATAATCAACTCATGTTCATAGAAAGGTTAGTAATAAACATTTATACAGAAGTATTTATGCGTGTAAAGCATCTGTTTTGTGAGAAGTGATTTTCATATGATATGTGAACGACCTGTACAGCTTTATTTTAGACATTTTCTCGAGCGAAAATGATGCTGACTGCAACTTTCTGTCGTACACCACGCCCACCAAAAGAGTACCATTGGTACCCTTTTAGCAGTGGAAATGCAAGCCTGATAAAGGTGACCCGTACCATACCATACTGTACCAGTCAGTGGAAACGAGCCATTAGATGGTCAATGGCGGAGTCTATTTTACTTCTTCAAAATAGCAACGTTCCAACGATGCACCTTAACAAACCTCTATTTTAGACCAGCTTGCCCATGAGGCCACAAAGTGGTGCAAATGGATTTGCTATTTAAACAATGCAGTGCAAAACATGAAAATTAGGGTTGTGCTATTTTCAAATAGCAACAAATCACGCCAAACACCTCTTGCGCCTTATTGCGCCGGGCGTATGATAGGGCCCATAGATCTCCCTAAATCACCCTAATAATTCTTCAGCATTACTTACCAACACACATTAACATCTCTTCATATCCATCTCTGTAGCTTTCAGTAAACCAGACACACATCCTCAGGAAAGCCTTAGGTGCATATCTTACTGGACAGGAGGGAACAGTTGCAGTAAGAAAACAAGGATGCTTTATTCATGGCTTTCACAAAAAAAATAAAACATACAAAATCAACCTGATCTATCAAAAAAAAAAGAAAAACTTTTACTTACTCTGACAAAAGATCTATTTGCTCCACCACTCAAACCTTCTTCAATTAATGTATTTGCTTAGAGCATCTCTTGCGGCGACACCTGTCAAAATATTGCACTCCTCCACATCACCACCTGTCCATAATGGAAGTCCCAAAACATCTCTGATTTCTTTTGTTATCATAAATCACAGGTGCTCAAGTCAGCATTTCAGCTGATTTTGATTTCCAACAACAACTATAGTCTCGTGTTAGCAGACTTTCAGACTAAGGACAGGTCTAGAGTCCATTGCAGCTTGCATGGCCAAAGACCACCCGAGGGGCCACACTCACATATGAAATAACCAATCCCATTTCTATTTGTTCATAATGGTCATGATAAAGGTTGTTAAAAAGTATAGTTGACATTCTGGAAACTACATACCTGCATACAACCAATAAACCATTAATTCAAGAATGTGATGTACATTCAAAAAGAGTCTATATCCTGAACTCCACATACTTCTTATAGTTTTGTGGTTAGTCAATCATGAGAAGCGATCAGTGGCACAAGTGCAAAGATTACGGCTTGCTTTATCCATTAGAGGATTGTCACCACAACAGCTGACGAGATCAAAATTTCAAAACTCTGGAAGCGTTTCCCATTTTGTGTGCCTTCATGGACCAGGCGTTTAGCCAGTGGTCCATTGGAAGCTGACACTAATAATACCACAACAATAACTTTCAGTTAACCCTTGAAGATTATATCTAGCAGTTAGTGGTTTAATCAGATTTCATTCATTCATTCATCTTAACACTGGTTTATAGTTCTGCATCGAGCGATCGTCATGACCCACACTGCATGCCTTGTGCAGAGTCGTGCATTTATACTTCTGCGTGCGGTTTGTGTTACTCTGCAATAACACGTCCAAAATGCTAGCTGGCAGTAGGTTATGTTATAAATATTTGTTATGGTTATGGTTATAAATATTTGGTTATGTTAGCTCCTCTGTATCAAGTTTCTTTTGCAGGTCTTTTATTTTTTTCTGAATGCTACCTTAAATGTACAAGTTGCTAAAACTTGCTCATTCAGAGGCGGGAATCGGCGAACGCACATTAACTTTAATCATAAGGTAAACACAAAACAAAAGTTTCCATCTGGAGCTCCTTTAAGCGACTCGACACTTGTAAACACTCGCTTCATTGGGCTTGCAGCTCTCAGCACCACCCACACTCGTCACAGCTACCAAGCCGACCAATCACTGAGGTTGTGCTATGCGTCATTGCAATGTGTAGTTACATTTTTTGTAGTCAGCGCCAGCATCAGCCACAGCAAGGGCTATGTGACCGCGCGAAGCATATGCTTGAGTTTGATGCAGAAGTATAAATCAGCCTTTAGTACGTTATTTGTCAGGGGTTGCCACAGCGGAATGAACTGCCAACTATTCCAGCATGTTTTACTCAGCAGATACCCTTCTAGCTGCAACCCAGTACTGTGAAACCCCATACACTCTCACATACACACACACAGACTCATACACTACGGCCAATTTTGTTTATCCAATTCGGATAAACCGCAGCACCCAAAAAAAGATCCACGCAAACAACGGGAGAACATTGCTATTGCTGTGAGGCAATAGTGCTAACCACTGAGCCATCATTTAACACCATAAAAGAAGATTTAGGACTTTCAGAAGATTTGAAATGTCTATCACTATTTGGCTTTTCCAACTAAGACAAGTTTGACTTCAAATTCCATTGAAAATTTCCTCTTCAAGAACTATTCTAGGATTTTAGTTGTGGCTTAGCATAAAGAAATTGTTCACTCGAAAATAATGAATTCTGTTAAAGTTTACTGAGACTCCTGTCATTCCGAACCTGTGTAACTTTCTATCTTATGTGGAACATACTATATTTGAAGATGATTTGATTTGTCCATAAAATGGAAGTCTAAGGTAATCCAAATGTCTGAATACCAACTTTCATAATATCCTAAAAAGGTAATATTCATAAAGGGTAGGAATAAGAAAGTGTGAGAAATTAAGGACCAAAAATATCCCTCTGTGGGATAACTTGCAAGAAATGTTTCATTTATTATTAAATTTGTTTTTCTGGACATTGTGTTGCAACAATTTTTATGAATTCACATACAGAGAATGAGTGCACATCTGTGGAAGCTGTGTGCCAAGGCACTCTTACCAAACACAGTCACCCATCACTGACCCCACTACCGACCCATAGGGACGAATAATATTTAATAGGACAAGCATTATGGTTTGTTTGCGACTAGTAATGGGAGATTTCAGAGTTAAACAACATAAGTAGCCGTTGACTAGGGGCAACGAAAGGTATATGGGCAATATTAGATCTTTATTTTTCTGTCTATTTTTCTCATCCAGCACAAACCAAAAGAGACAGCAATGCATTAGTGCAAATATTTAATAATTTAACAGCAATCTATTGAAGGATGTTTTCCCTTTAAGAGCCCTGATTGTAATTCTTACCACAGAAAAAAACAGAGGTTTCCTCTGTGTTATTATAAGGGAATTACAGTTGAAATCAGAATTATTCAACCCCCTGATTTATTAGCCCCCCTGTTTATTTTTTCCCCCAATTTCTGTTTAACGGAGAGAAGATTTTTTCAACACATTTCTAAACATAATAGTTTTAATAACTCATCTCTAATAACTGATGTATTTTATCTTTGACATGATGACAGTAAATAATATTTGACTAGATATTTTTCAAGACACTTCTATACAGCTTAAAGTGACATTTAAAGGCTTAACTATGTTAATTAGGTTAACTAGGCAGGTTAGGGTAATTAGGCAAGTTATTGTATAATGATGGTTTGTTCTGTAGACTATGAAAAAAAATTAATAGCTTAAAGGGGTTAATAATTTTGACCTTAAAATGTTTTTAAAAATTAAAAACTGCTTTTATTCTAGCCAAAATAAAACAAATAAGACTTTCTCCAGAAGAAAAAAATATTATCAGACATACTGTAAAAATTTCCTTGTTCTGTTAAACATCACTTGGGAAATATTTAAAAAGAAAAAAAATTCAAAGGGGGTTCAATAATTCTGATTGCAACTGTATATTTTTATCTTATATATTACGATATGACCACAAAAACAACCCCAGTAGCTATCAGAGAGAACAGATAGTTACTTCATGAACCAGCCAAGCATAATCTACAGGTCTAGCATGCAAATCCGCAGGGCACATGCATTTATCTTAATAGTGACAAATATAGGACAATCACCACGCTGTATGAAGATAATAGCGAGCTGCTAACTAAAGATAAATGACAATCAACTGTCAAAAAAAACAACAACTTTGGATGAGAACCACAAGTTGTATTTTAAAATATGTCTAATTATAGCTAAAAGAAATACAAATGATACTAATAATTTAATAAAACGTCAGTAAAAAGGCAGGGAAACCGAGCACCCTAGCAGTCCGAGCACGAGTTTGAATGCAATTGATCACTGTAGGTTCCGCCCCGCTGTAAATAATCTGCACTGGCACTAAAATCGTTAACGGAGCTCAAAGATAACACTGTGTTTTGACCGCTGTGGTTGCGTTTATTCTTCCCAGCGGACATCGGTGAGACGAAGGGCATCTCTGGGTGCCAGGAGGTGCCCATGTGTTTCAGTGCTCTTCTTTGTTATGTAAATAAGGTGTATAGTCTTTGGATAAGTCGCCCTGACCACTCCCCACCCCTTTTTTTCCTCCAGCGCCTGTGACTGAATGCGAGTGGCGGATTCCTGCCCGAGGCTCCTGCACTGAACAGCGCTCAGGCTTCACGAGCCACATCCAACATTTCTGCTGCCTTTGATCTCATTGCCATACAGTTTGATAAATATATGCCACAAGATTATCTTAAAAATGTGGGTATCACAGTCTCAAAGCCCTGTTTTCAATACTAAACTATATAAATATTTGATTTACAGTCAAATTATGTAAGCGGCAAAAAAACACGCTAGTTTATTTTCATGTAACTCAATTTAAGTCTTATTTTAAAAAACCGTGCAAAATCACACAATGCCTTTCAGGGGGGTCAATTTCGGGGGGTATTTCGGACCAATGCCCCTAGTGGCCGACGAAAGTAGCTACCATAGCCCTAAAGCTATTGATTTTCATAGTTCTTAAGAAAATTCTGGTCAATATTTTAAAGCTGAATATAATATGAGGTAAATTATAACATGATCTTTTAAATAAAGTGTCAAGCAATTTATAATATCTTTCTCTTTCACCTGACCTCCTTTACATCTACAGTCAAAAGCACTTTGATCGTTTAACAAAAAAAAAAAAACACTACTCGGCTTCGTTTGTTTAAGTTTTTAACTAGTCTACTACAATTAACCATATTTATACTCTGTGTGCATTACATTTTAGATTCATAATCTGTTAAAAGTGGATAACTAATTTCTACTTTTTAAATCTTATTTTCAGTGTCATTAAATTGTAACCAATTAAACTTTTAATGGGCTAAAATAAATAAATATAACGATGTAACTAAATATATAAGGTAATATGTTTAGATTTGGTAATACGTTAAATCCTAACTATTAATATGACTTTTTTATATATGCCCTAATCACACTTTGAAGTCCACCAAGGGCTACAAAGTGTCAACATATGAGATTTTGGCAAACCATCTTTAAAGTCCACTATTTTAAAGGCAAAGGTTACTTTGGAAAAAATCCTGACGAACCTATAAATTGACCCCCTACTCAATATACGCCCCTCTGAGCAAACACTGCCTTGTTTTACTTTGTCTCTAATCTATTTGCTTTAATATCGTTTGATCATTTTACGTCAAATTAACCAACCCGTTACTTTATGCGCGCATAATATTGCTTGCAAAAGTGAGGTTCGGATGTGACAAAAAAAGTTGAGTCCAAAAATAAATCCCGTACTTCAGCGTAAATAGCAGCCTGTTTGCAGAAAACGTGAAAAAGTAAAAAAAAATAAAAATAAATAAAAAGCTCCACAACGCTGCAACAAGCAAGGTGCACGATTTCTCTCTCCAGCCCCTCTACTCGCTTATCCTGACAGATACAAAGACATACACAGACACGAGCTACCAGACACAAACACAACTTAAAATAAACATAGCACTGGCTGTTAGATTTAGCTTGTATTACCTTGCACTGATAATCCACAGTAACCCAGAGAAAGTAGACAGAAGAACCAGATATTCTCCACCGCCATGTACAGCGTTTGATTTCCAGCAGCGGGGTAAAGCAGTGCGTGCTTTATATGACCGCTACAGCTACATGCATATAATGGAATTCGAAGGGGGGAAAGATCTCTTCAGGTTTAATTAGTTGCGCGTAATTTCACGTAATTATTTCCCTGTCGCGCGCTTCCCCAACCTATGAACATAACGTGGTCGTATTAGTCGGGGAAGAGTCGTCGTGTCTCTCGGCGCCTCATCGCCATGTTGTGTCCAAATGTTAAGTGTGTGAGTGTGTGTGTTAGCTCTCTTTACACACACGCACGCACACACCAGCGAGTCCCGCTTTAGGTGTCCACTGGAGCTGCATGAAACGCTGCCAGTATCCTCACACACCCCCTTTTCCATGTACACGGCTCCACGCTAGTTTCCTGTAACCTACGAACGCGCTGCGCCAAATTCACGACACAACGTTAAATCAAAACTCACCGACTAATTTACACCTTCACATTTCCCTTCTAGTTTAAATTTGATATGCTGAAATGTTACTCGCCCATATTACAAATAAGTCACTACATTTATGTTTACATATTTTAAATGTCTACCAGGCACGCAAAATGCATTGTTATATTATAACAATATAAATAGCATTTACTTTTTCATAGTAGCCAGTGAAAGATTGTGCAAAACACACACACTCATACACGCATTAGGGTGGCAGGACCCCTCTATGCCATGACCTTCAAATGAGCTGAGAGAGGATTCTTGTCTCCTGGTGTCTGAGGGGGCGAGAGATCACATGTGCCTCAGTGTCATGTGCTCCTACAGGCTGAGGATCCCTGTCCCTGGCCACTGACACAGCCATGTGCACGAGACCCTAACTGTCTCTGAACACAAACAGCTAACTAGGGTCAGCTCAACCAGAGCCTCAGGGGACAGCACCGCAGTAAACAACTCATATCTGACTGTGTGCTTCCACACACTCTTTCTCAGATAAATGGTCTGTGAATTATGTATATACTGTTTCCAAATGTTAAAGTTTTGTTTAGATTTTTTATATTGGACTGTCCATTTATGCTATGATCACATGTCTGTACGTGTTGCACCCATATCTATCTATCTATCTATCTATCTATCTATCTGTCTGTCTGTCTGTCTGTCTGTCTGTCTGTCTGTCCGTCCGTCCGTCCGTCCGTCCGTCCGTCCGTCCGTCCGTCCGTCCGTCCGTCCATCCATCCATCCATCCATCCATCCATCCATCCATCCATCCATCCATCCATCCATCTATCTATCTATCTATCTATCTATCTATCTATCTATCTATCTATGGAACCCTATTAAACATAAGTTTAGTTTCTTTCTAATGGAAAAAAAGCTATTTGCATTATAAAAGAAAATGAAATAGTCACTGAAAGTTGTGACCAGTATTATTACGTTTAAAGAACTATTATGACCCACAAAAGCAGGGGTTTTTAAATCTTTTAAAGTTTTGTGGGATCCACAAACTCTCGGCAAACTCTGCATTTGTTAGGGATCTATCGAAAAAGGCTTTACATCAAGAGACACCAACCAATGGCAATATTTACCTGACTACAACATGTCAGTTCCCAGACTACAAGACTCAACAAGTGCAGTTTATTTATAAATTAATTCTGAGAGGATCATGTGCATATGATTGATCACGACTGGTCAGCTTCACATATTGTGCCAATCAGATGATTCTTAACTCACTATAAATTACCAGTTTTTCATCTCAGTCATCTTCGTCTTGAAGAATCCCCGCTTCCACCTCTACTCTCCCTTCTTCTTCTCCACTGCGGCCCAGTGGTTAGTACTGTTGCCTCACAGCAAGAACGCCACTGGTTCGAGCCCATACTGGGCCAGTTGGTGTTTCTGTGCAGAGTTTGCATATTTTCCCCGTGCTCGCGTGGGTTTTCCCCGAGGTTCCCTGGTTTCCTTCTACCGTCCAAAGGCATAAAATATAAGTAAATTGACTGATTCAAAATGGCATCATAAGTCAGCTATATCTCTTAGCTATTCCCAACATGTTCAATAGCAGGGAAGTTCTCAAACTCCCTTTTCACCCTTCAAACGGGAGGGAGCTCCAGGCTTGATATTTTGAGCTCATCTCCCAGGACAGCATGTCAAATTTTCTTTATTATCAACTATCAGCTAAGTGTAAACTCTTGAAATGTAAAGCAAGTGCTGTTCGAAAGCTAAAACAAGTGCTGACTAATGGCTGAAACCCAATGAATGTGTTTGTTGATGGAGTGTGAATTGGCCTATGTACCTTAAGAATATTACACTATACAAATGTATGAAATTATGTAAAGTCTTCTATGACAAAGTAACAAAAGTTACATTTAGACTGTGAGTCTTAAGGCATAGTTCTGATCTTTTGACCATAATAGATTTTTTGTTACACTTGTTTACATTCACATAGACAGAACTGGATATCTGTGTACCATGATTATTTGACAGCATGGTTAATTTAAAAGCTGTCATGATTGTCTGCTGAACACAATATAAAGTGATACATTGTCTTTTCTATGTTTAGCTGCAGTTTATATTCTGAAGTTAAAATAAAGTAGTGCAATAAGATTAACCTTTTTGTATTTGAACGAATATTAATAAATGTGAAGCTGTGACAAATATAATGTAGCTTTTAGTATGGCGAAGCTTGTACAATTCATGGGGCAGGGGTCGAAAGCAAATTTCTGTTCTCTTAAATGATTTTTTTGTGAGCACAATCTCTTACCAATTTATATAAATTTTCCACTGCAATAATGTGAGCGCATAAAGGCACATCTGCTTCATAATATGACTTTAAAAAGCTACAGTTCATGGGGAAATGTGTTGCTTTTGCATTGTGGTGGCTTTGAAATCAGCTACCTTAATGATTGACTTAATGACCACCTTAATGACACCCTAATGATTGACACCTTAATGAAATCAGCCACCTTAATGATTGACTTAATAATGACTTAATGATTTGGGGGCCCTAAGCAATTCCAGGTATGGGGCCCTAGTATTTTTAGAAAATAAACTGCATGTTAAAAAAAGTATTTAAATAAATACATATAAAAAGTATATAAAATATCTAAAGTATTCATTCATTCATTTTCTTTTCGGCTTAGTCCCCTTATTAATCTGGGGTCGCCACAGTGGAATGAACCGCCAACTTATCCAGCATATGTTTTACGCAGCGGGTGCTCTTTCAGCTACAACCTATCACAGAGAAACATCCATACACACTCACTCACACACATACAATACAGACAATTTAGCCTACCCAATTTACCTATACCACATGTTTTTGGACTTGTGGGGGAAACCCTAGCACCTGGAGGAAACCCACGCAAACATTGAGAGAACATGCAAACTCCACACAGAAATGCCAACTGACCTAGAAGAAGCTCGAACCAGCGACCTTCTTGCTGTGAGGTGAACGTGCTACCGACTGCGCCACCGTGAAGCCTATCTAAAGTATATTTTAATATTAAAAGAAATCTCTATGTTCTTAATGTAAAATTAAAAACAATAAATTCACAAATAAAAACAAGTTCACAAACTAACTATGTACAGCAAGGGTGTCCAAACTTGGTTCCGCAGATTTTAGCTCTAACTTGCCTCAGCACACCCGCAAGGATGTTTCTAGAAAGCCTTAAGCTTAGGTCACACTGGACTTTTCTCCCCATAGACTTCCATTCATACGCACGCAAATGCATCAGACCGGAAACACAAGCTTGTGCGACAAGTTTCGCAGTTCGCTGCTTTACAAAGTTCAAGCTTGGTGAACTCTGATCTGCAAAAATCACATCACTTGACTGCGTGAAACCAACCAAGGATTAAAACATGACCTCTCTGGACAGAAATATAAAATATGGACTAATCGCTTTAATGTCTAATAATCTTGTTCAATCCCGGCCCTTTCTGCAGCACTGTACAACAATATTTCGCAAGCTCAAACTCTAGTGTGACAGAAGCTTGAGAGCTTGATTAGCTAGCCCAGGTGTGTCTGATTGGGGTTGAAGCTAAACTTTGCATGACACCGGCCCTTCAGGACCAAGTTTGGGCACCACTATGTACAGTTAATTAGCCATTTTTGTGATTAGATTTTAATATTAATTACAAAAAAAGTAAGCAAATTTAATTCACAATCCATCAAACTAATCTTTTCACCGTTTGTCATATGAATTGAATAATTGCAGTTTGTGAATCGGCAACCGTTACAATGATCTGCTCTCAAGGCTGCAGGTGAGAGAGACAGCTGTGTGGTACTGGGCCGCCTGTGAGTGCTCCGAGGCAGGGGAGAGGCCGACACATCACCCACAGCTCATTAAGAAGAGTAGAAACATTACAGTACAAACACATGAGAAAAATCTCCAGTAACACCAAAAAACAAATAAATATATCTAGTCGCTATTTTGAAAATTTGGCACTAGGTGGGTCTGAAAAGTCGCTAAGTTGGCAACACTGGATTCGTAGTTTCACTACCTCACACCTTGCGCAGGTGCAGTACGGACAAAACGTTTCATTATTCGTGGAGGCCCCCGGGTTTGGTAAAGTTTAGATCGGATACACGACCGGCCGGAAGTGCGATATGCACATTAATATAGCGGCATTTTTTTATGACACTGTATAACAATAATGAATATTTTTACAGTACTGTGACGGTTGGGTTTAGGGTTGGGGTGGGGGGTAGGGGTTAAAAAATACAATGTATTGAGTAATTTAATAGATAAGATAAATAATACTCGATACAACTTCTGTTTTTATGCTTCTGTGACCGTTGGGTTTAGGGTTGGGGTGGGGGTAGACGTTAATAAAATACAATAAATCAGAAATTTCATAAATAACATAAATAATTCTCGTTAACCTCCAGCCGCAAACATATCCGATCTAGCAACAACCCCCAGGTTTTGAAAATAATTAATAAAGTTAAAATTTTAACAGTTATAGACAGATTTTACAACATATCATAGAAAATTTATAGAAGAGCTATTAGATTAGATTCAACTTTATTGTCATTACACATGTACAAGTACAAGGAAACAAACATTTACAGGAACAGAGAGCAGTCTAAAGCTAAAAGTAACTATGGACACAGTGATTGGCTGATAGGGACTGAAGAAATGTATTCATGGAAACTTTGTTGAGCGCATTTTGTTTTCGACTTAGTCCCTTTATTAATCAGGGGTCGCCACAGTGGAATGAACCGCCAACGTATCCAGCGTATGTTTCACGCAGCGGATGCCCTTCCAACCACAACCTATCACTGGGGGACACCCATACACTCTTGCATTCACACACATTCACTACGGCTTATTCAATTTAGCTTATTCAATTCACCTACTGCATGTCTTTGGACTTGAGGGGGCAACTGGAGCACCCAGAGGAAACCCACATGAACACGGGGAGAACATGCACACTCCACACAGAAATGCCAACTGACCCAGCCGGGGCTCGAACCAGCAACCTTTTTGCTGTGAGGCGATTGATACCCACTGTGCCACCGTGACACCCAAGTACAATATTATGTTGAAATATTTTAGGATAGTTTTGTGGTTTGTTCTCAGTGACTCAGGACATTTTACTGATTTAGGAACTAGTTTTAATGCTAAAATGCTTGAAAATAAAGTAACAGTTCAGAAGTCATAATTTTAGCACTGACACACCAGTTATTTTTTTTTATTTTATCCTAAATTGGCATGTTTGTTTGTTTGCTTAATTTATAGAGCACGTTTAAAAACAACAGATGTTGACCAAAGTGCTTTACAAAGCGACCAACATACAAAATCTATACTATAGAGCATGACCTGATATATAAAAGGCAGACCATTCAACAGACAAGGGGCTGTGACAGAAAAAGCCTCTTGATTTTAACCGTGATTTGGGAACTAGCTAAAACTGGTTTTCCGACCTAATGGGCCTCAATGAAGCGTGCCAGTGAAGAAGCTCACTAATGTAAGTAGGTGCCAGATCATTCAAACCTTTAAAAACAAATAACAATAACTTGTATTAAATCCTAAATTGGACTGGGAGCCAGTGAAGGGATGATAAAACTGGTGAGGTACTAGATTTTTTTTTGTCCCAGTTAAAAGACTAGCAGCTGCATTTTGAACCAGCTGCAATTGAAACTCCTGAATAGAGTTGCAGTAGTCCAATCTGGACATAATTGATGATGGTTTCCAAGTCCCTAAAAGACAGAAAAGGACTGCATTTATTTGCTTGTCAAACTTTCAGTTTGTCAAAGTCAGTGTCAAAAATAACTCCAAGACTTTTTGCATGGCTGTGGACCTTAGGCTTAAAGGCATGTTAAGAGCTGCTTTTATCATGAAGTTTTATATCTGGGTATAGGTCCAGATCTCTAAAAAAAGAAAAGGTTTATACAAATAATAATAAAAAATATTATTCATTACCCACAGAAGTACGTTTTATGGTACAGACTTTCATTTTTCATAGTGTATGCGCATGTGAAATCAGCCTAGAGCGAAGCGTGCACAGAATGAGCTGAGATTTTTTTATCTCTCCCAACTGCAAAGCTATGGGCATCCTGGGGGTAGCCGTATCCAAACCGCAGAGGGACTGAACCAGATCAAACAATGGGGATGTCCCTCCTGCAGCTGCTGTCTCTCCAAACAGCACTGCTCCTGTAAGCAGAGTAAATATCTCCTGCCTCTCTTCGCTGTCGTGACTCTAGATTGCTCCGCTTCCACCACATCAAAGGCACTTTTGTCAAAGTACAATAGAGTGATTGTGAGCGTGCACTTGTCGTTTTTAGGGTGGGCTGTTTTCACTTCAAAACAAAAACATACACATGGAAAAATGATATGCACTTGTTACGCACGCAAAGAAAACATGCCAAAACAGAAATATGCTGTACGCACATCCCCACTTAAATGAGTTCATCGGGGGTAATAAAGATCATTTAGGTTTATAAACTGCCTTATGTGCACTGTAAATTTATGGTAATTAAAAAAAGAATTACTATAAATCTTAACTACTGTATTTTTTATAAATTTATAGCATTAATACAATGTTTTGGCATACTAACATTTACACATTGCATATTTGTTTCACAGACAAAACTCAACCAAAAGCATGTGGAAATGAATCATAGTCATATAATGAAATAATCCACATCCACAAGCACCTTACCTGTCAACATTGGGATGTGAAAATAAGGGATCCTCCACCCCCCAGATCACTTTAGATATTGTTATTATTATTATTATCATTATTATTATTATTATGTGTATATGTCTGTTCAAACACACACCCAAAACCCATAGTGTCCACTTTTGCTCCACTTCAAATCATGTGTAGAATCTGTCTGGGAAACAGCATCTATTTATCACTATGGAGCACGTCTGACAGTCACGTATGAACTGACTGTTTTGAATATTGCATAGGAACGGTGCCTTTAATGGACAGGAAGAGAATCCTGCCGTTGCGTATCGGGAAGGATTGGCTCTTTAATGGTTATTGCCACCCTTCATAGGAAGATAAAAAATATGGGAGAAATACGAGAAAATACCTTTACGGGATGATAGCAGAATAGAATTTTTTTTAAATGGAAGAATCCCGAAAAAAAAAGGGAGAGGTGACAGCTATGACAAGCACACTGTAAAAAAAAAGCTGTAAAATTTACAGTAACTTACAGACAATTTTGGTTGCCAGTAAGACTAAATTTACAAGCACGCTGTAAAAAATACTGTAACATTTACAGTAACTTACAGGCTTACAGGCAACTTTGGTGCAATTCAAATTATGTTTATTTCTATAGTGAATTTACAATGTAGATTGTGTTAAAAGCAGCTTACCATAGATGTTCTAGTGAATTGAAAGTGTGTCAGTCCAGTTTTCAGAGTTGAACTTCAGTTTAGTTCAGTGTGGTTTAATTTTCACTGCTGAATGTCCAAAAACTGAAGAGCAAATCCATCGAAGTGCAGCTCCACAAATCCTAAACCAAGCAAACCAGTGGCGACAGTGGCGAGGAACAAAACTTGTGAAAGTGAAGGAAAAAAAACCTTGAGAGAAACCAGGCTCAGTTGAGCATAATCATTTCTCCTCTGGCCAAAGTTCTTGTGCAGAGGTGCAGTCTAGGCGCCGGAGGCAGAAGAACAATAACTAATCGCTGCAGCACAATTGTATACTATCCATTCTAAATAGTATTCGAAAATAGAATTATTATGTCCCAAAACATAGCATATTGAAAAGAATACTGGAAGTACATTGTGGAGAAGCTAAAGTTGTGTGTAAGACACCGACGAGTGATCAGATTTGCCTCTGGGATCAATGCGAAGACTCATCCGTCACTGGGGTCTTTCAGGAATCGGTCCCATGCTCTCCACTCCTCCATGATCGCCACAGCATCTGCTCAGGATACGACCTGGTCCAGGGTTATGAATACCTCTAGAAGTCCTCTATGGTTGCCAGTAAGACTGTAAAAAATACTGTCAAATTTACAGTAACTAACAGTCAAATTTGGTTGCCAGTAAGACTGTAAATTTACAAGCATGATGTAAATAAATGATTACAACATTTTACATTATCAATTTACAGTGCACATGTAAATTTACAGCCTTACTGGCAACCAAATTTCCAGCAAGTTATTGTAAATTTTACAGTAAATTGTAATTATTCATTTACAGTGCGCTTGTAAATTTAAAGTCTCACTGGCAACAAAAATACAAGTTTCCAATAACACTGGCCAGTGTATTTATATTACCTTCATTTAGTAAGACAATCACCAAACAGGAGGAAAAACCTGAAATAAGTCACTTACCACAGCTGTAAATCAGTCTCCACCACTCTATTAGAATCTTGACTGTTGAAGATCCTTTGGAAATTTACAGCTAAAATGTGACATGACCACAGAATGCATCAAGCAATAAGCAAAATTATTAGAAATTGTCAACTGCAGTAAAAAAAAAATTTGTTGTAATTGTTACAGCAATTTATTAAAGTGCAGCGAAACAAACCAATAAATACAAGATGCCCATTGTCATTCACACAATTACTAAACACCACTATGCTAGCACACAAAAAGTGAAAGTAATGCAACAAAATTATTTGTAAACATTAGATTAACAGTATAGATTATCATTACATAACTGACAAGAAAAAAAAACTAAAAATAACTAAATCGCTGCAGCCCAATTTGCATACTATCCATCCTAAATAGTATTCAAAATAGAATTATTTAGTTCCCAAACCATAGAATGTTGAAAAGAGTATGCCAAAGGTTCCCGAATGGTTTATTATTTCCGAGAAAAATTTGAAATGTAGAAGTGTCTATACTCTAACCGCTGATATTTCCCACAATACACTTCACGTTGGCCGTGAATTTAAGTAGAACTACAAACTCTGGTAAAAAAAATGTAAACAAACTTCAAACATGGCGGACATGTGAGAGGCTTTCAAAGCTTGCATACTCTTCTGTTACACACTCAAAAGTATATACCTTTCCTTTACAAAAAAGTACACTTTTAGAGCGCAGTATAAGTATGCGAATTGGGACACAGCACCTGTCAATGAAAAAAAGTGTCATGCAGGGAATTCTGGGGAAGTCAATTTACGGTTGCTCACCATATACATAAAATAAACTTACTATTAAGCAGGTTACAGACTTTTACTGTAGCATTTATCATTGAAATAGCATGCATTTTTTTATCATTAAAATCATCGCCATTTTTTACAGTGTAGTGTGACTGAAAGAATCATCAAAGCAAGGCCTGAAGACATTCATCACTGATTGCATGTATGTGAAAACCAATGACACGTTTTAGGTCTTGTCTCACTATAAAAGATGCAAAGGCAAGCAAGCAATCAGATTACTTAAAGGAAGTCAGAGGAAGTGCCCTAAGGTTGATGTGAAAATGAGTCATCCAGTTCACTGCATGATGGAGAGAATGAGATGAACTTTTCATCCTTGAAACCACATGTAAGTGAATAAAAGCCAAGACATTTTATAAGTGTTTTGTTCCTGTTGGTATTACTCAATGAACTGTTTAGTTTCCATATCTGAATGAGAAAATCAATACTGTATTTTTTTTAAAGTGAAAGACTCTAAATAAGGCATAAAATCTGAAATGAAAAAGCTGTAGAAAAACGCTTTTTGATAGGAAATAAAATGTTTTTTTGCAGCGCATACACACATTTCTAGAATAAAATAGACTAAAGGAAAATCTCGGAGGCAGTCATTCAATGCGGTCGTGAAGGTTTCTGGGTACACTGCACTTATGCAAACGTGAATAGCATTTTTAAAGAAAAATACCAAAGAAATAAGAGCTTCGATTTTTCCGTCAGATTTGAATTTTATTTAAAGTATTGGCGGGAGCGTGTGAATTCTTGTTTATCTCATGCTGTATGACTGTCTGGGGGACCATTTAGTTGCTGTTGTGTGCATACTATAGGGACGGATTGATGACAAGTGGCC
>CAIGQZ010001108.1:16614730-16656647 GCA_903798205.1 Danio tinwini
ACACACACACACACACACACACACACACACACACACACACACAAATACAGTTGAAGTCAGACCTATTAGCCCCCCTTTGTTTTTTTCTTCTTTTTAAAATATTTCTCAAATGATGTTTAACAGAGCAAGGAAATTTGGTAATTGATAATATTTTTTCTTCTGGAGACAGTCTTATTTGTTTTATTTCGGCTAGAATAAAAGCAGCTTTACATTTTTTAAGAACCATTTTAAGGACAAAATTATAAGCCTCTTTAAGCTATATATTTTTTCGGTAGTCTACAGAACAAACCATCATTATACAAGAACTTGCCTAATTACACTAACCTGCCTTGTTAACCTAATTAACATAGTTAAGCCTTTAAATGTCACTTCAAGCTGTATAGAAGTGTCTTAAAAAATATCTAGTCAAATATTATTTACTGTCATCATGGCAAAGATAAAATAAATCAGTTATTAGAAATGAGTTATTAAAACTATTATGTTTAGAAATGTGTTGAAAAAAATTCTCTCTGTTAAACAGAAATTGGGGAAAAAATAAACAGGGAGGCTAATAATTCAGGGGGGGGGGGGTAATAGTTCTGACTTTAACTGTATATCTTTTTATTGTTAGCATAAGAAAATAAACAATAACATAAACAGAACAACAAAAAAAGGTACAAAGGCCATTCACAATACACAGTCGGGCACAACATAATACAATATCATCCAGCATAAAAAAAAGAAAATTGAATTAAATATAAAAAATAAATACATTTACAGAGAAATGTGTAAGCTCCACAACTTGACATATACCAAACCAATTCCACCTATAATGAGTTAGTCAGCATTACTGGTATAAAACGTAATTGGGTTCCAGATTTGAAAAGATATGTTTAGTTTGTTTGCCATCCCATATCTAGGGCCAGACGGAATCTGCAGACGTTTTTTGCAATTTCTGAGGAAAATTTTGGTAAAAATCTGCAGATTTCTGCAGAATTATTTTGGGAGTCTCATAACTAAAACCTTAATATGTGAAATATGTGTAATTTAAAAACTGAATAAATTCAGATTTACACACATTTACTCAAGTAAATAAACAGAATTATTGATGGGCTAAAAATCTGCTGAATTCTGCGCGCTCAGATTCTGTGTGGGCCTACCCATATCACATTTCTTCAATGGGCAACACATAATTTAAACTCCTAATGCAGGTTTCCAATTTTGTAAATTATTTTCTTTGCTAATATCATACACAAAGATACTGCGTGTGATATATATTTATCTCCTATTTCTGAGATGTCTTTAAAAACGCCCAATTTTGGCTCTGATAACAGATCAATCCTGTATACTTCAGATATAAAATTAAAAATGTTCTGCCAAAATGAACTTATTTTATGGCATGACCAGAATGAGTCAATGTAGCTTCAAAGTTTTTACATTTATTGCACAATAAGGATACATTTGGAAAAATATTATGTAATTTTACTTTTGAATAATAAAGTTTGTGGATAACTTTAAATTGAATCATTCTGTGTGTCACATTGATAGAACAATAATGAATTTTGGAAAGATAATCTTCCCATGACTCATCTGATATCTTTGGCTTCCGAGGTTTTCACGACAGTGTCGGCAAGCGTCTTTCTGCCAATTATTGAAAAATTTTGGCAAAATTTGAAAGAAAAACATAGAACAAATCATTTTTGCATCATAAAAGTATTTTTTATTACACTCAATATATATATATATTTTTTAGAATAAATTTGTGAAAGTATGCAAGTAAAATCTTACATTGCTGTGACTATACCATCTTCTAGGCTACAAGATGGTACCATTTTGAAAGATGTTTAAAAAACCCCACAGTGACTGCTAGCCAGTTTTGAAGAATACACGACACAGCAGGGTTAAGCTGCGGTCACACTAGAGTTTGTTTGCAAAATTTGGTCATACGGTGCTGCAAAAACGGGCGGAATTAAACAAGAGGATTAGACATTAAAAAAAGCAAGCAATTGGTCCATGTTTTAAATTCCTGTCCAGAGAGGTCATGTTTTGATCCTCGATTAGTCTCACACAATCATATGATGCGATTTCGCAGATCAGAGTTCACCAAACTTGAACTTTCCAATGCAGCAAAGTGCGAAACTTGCCGCACGACCTTGCGTTTCCGGTCTGACGGATTCATATGAATGAAAGTCTATGTCGAGAAAAGTCTAGTGTGACCGCAGCTTTAGTTGTAACAGGGTTTTACAAATAAGCCACACACTGTTGGACATCAATTGAACAAACAAAATAATTGTTAAATTTGGAGTACAATGTTGAGAACTTTTTATAGAAAATATTTTTTAATAGAAAAAAATTATTTTATTGCTAATAATGAAAATAAATTGTAACAATGGATAATATTAATGCAAATGTATGTATGTATGTATGTATTTTGTGTTGGCCCCTCTTTGTATAACCCTGAGTTACTTTTGGGTTTGCCATCTGTTTCTAAAAAGTCTCCTGTTTTCGTAAGTGCAGACTAGTTTAGTAAACAGAAAGAAAGAAGAAATTCACGCATGTGTTTAGCGTTTTTCCTTATCACAAACACAACAGTAACCTGGTAGTGATTGCGTTGATTTTTTCAGGGCTTAACTATTGTGATTTTCCGATTGCAACAGAGAAATGTTAGGAAATGTCTCTGGACTGATGGCATTTCATGCTGTTCAGCCTTATAATCTTAAAATGGGAGCAAAATCAGCTGTTTTGTCATCACTTTAGACATTATGCTAGAGAATCATTCAAATACTAGCTCTTAAGTGACATTTGTGAAGTAGTAATGGTCTCTGCTGTTCTGACGTCAGCTGCAGATGTGACTGAATGGCGGAAGAAAGTAGTTCCTCATACAAAAGGATTTTCATACTCTCCGTGTTTGATTTTCTTTTTTATATACATGATTATGCCATCGAAGTGTTTTTATAAATGCAATATCACAACTGTAGCAGTGCGATGTGGCTGTATATCGTCACTAATGGGACACACCGCATGCCTCCCTCCAGTGCCGATATACAGCCATATATAACATATGTATCACATACTCGTGTGATATTGCTCATATAACCAAGTTCCTATAACTATTCAGTGTGAAAGCAGCCTTGAGTCACATTTAACATGCAATATTTTTCACGCTCATCGTCAATGCACCAGCACAACTTTGATATACACACTGCGCAACTGTCATTCACATTAAACAAGCACTATATTACCTCAATGATTTTGAGCATTTGTAAGCAATTTTCACAAAACTATTAGTGTAGCAAGTGAAAATCAAGGCTAAAGCCATGCTTTGTGTTTCCAATATAAGAATATGCCTTGCTATCAGCAAAATGACCTTTCACATACTTAGTGACCCAGCAGAGGCAGTCCCCAAATATGACAGTGTTGTAAATAACTGCCCTGCCCAGTTACTACCCCACTCTTCTGCCATCGCGAGGGCACCAAATGTATGCTTGGCACGGTCAACATGTCACCATGGTTACTGAGACTCAGGAGTGGCACATAGGCATTGGACACAAAGCTCAGCGGTACAATTGGTGTTCCAGTGCCACTTGGATACACTGGCATGCAGCCCAGAGAGGGAGACGAGAGGTATGTAGGCTACTACTGTAAGAATGGAGATGCATCCAAACAGTAACGTCAATGTAACGTTTTGAAGGTCTAGCCTTGATGGAAGGTTAACTCTGGAAGTTTTAGGATGAACTATTTTTTATGGCTGAGATAGGATTTAATGTCTTTTTTTGTTGGTTTGAATAATATTTAGCTCACTTTCTTAGTAGTTAATTGCTTAATTGTTTTTATTTATACAAAAATGTCATCAGATTCTAAGTCTACAGGAAGTTTTACTGTATCTCATACATAAGTTAGTGTCAGTCCTTGAATTCATTTGGCCAAGCAGCCTTCCTAGGCTATTGATTTATAGGCCCATGTCCAGTCCTTCTAAGGCTTCAAGGCTACAGTCCTGCTCAGCAGTAAATGCAAGAATGATAATCCTTTAGTGCATATGACTGTCATAAATGTTTTCTCTCCTGTAGTCATGGTCATGGGACAAACAAAATATGCAAGTTATTGTATTAAAAGATCATTGGTAATGCAGTTATGTTGGGTCTTAATACTATCTACAGAATAAGGTTGATATTGTGGGAAAAAAAACTTGTATGAAACTGCTTTGCTTTTTTTTGTTTATTTGCTCAAAAAGGCACAGATAAGCAAAAATGAATTGTTTTAGAGAATTAATTGTAGTCAAAGACATCATCATACCATAGGAATGGTTGGTTGAATGGTTTAAAAAATATTGCAACAGGGTCAATGATATTACGCAGCACTTGAAAATAGTCCCCATAGCAGCACTGTGTAATATCATTGCACCTGCTGCAGTCATGGCATGCAGTCAGAGTACAGTTTCCATCAATTTTGACCTAAACTTTGCAGCTTTTAATTTTCTGTTTTCATTTTCATTTCACCTCAGTCTTGGTTCACAATGTAACTACAGAAGAGTCAAGCTTTAAACAGGAAAATGATCAAAACTATTGTTTTTTTAGGTGTGTGTTTTTTTAACATAATGGTAATGGTCTAATCGACAGACCCAGAGATTGGCTGAATAGATTCAAAAAAGTAAAACTCAACTGTTTAACTCTAGGGGACATGTAAAACAAGCCTATTTCCAAAACGTGGATTGTTCCTTTAAAGTTTCGGTAGATTAGATGACATGTAAACAATCTCTTTTTTTATCAAAGTGCTTAGATGGAGCAGAAAAGAGCAATGATGAAAATGTTAACTATTTTGACTAAGACCAAATTGTATTGGTAAGAGGTGGGGTGTTTTTGGCCAGTGATGAGGATTCGCCAACTGCAGTGTGATTAGAAAGGACAAGCCTACTGATGCAGGTGCACAACAAAGGGTATCCTCTTCTGGCCAGACCCAATAGAGGGTATACTGTGGAATTATTCCCCAACCCTGTCCCTGAAGGCACGCAAAGAGTACACATTTTCAACCTCTCCCTACGCAAACACATCTGTATCAGTTCATCAGAACAAAAGAGACTCCAAAACTTGAAATGAATAGGTCACGCAAACAGAATTTGCATGACCCATGAATGCCTCCACGAACAGGGTTGGGAAAAACTGTACTATAGTACAAATCACAAAAATTGTAATCATTGGTATTGGAACAATTTATCAATGCATCACACTCTGCCATGTATTGGGCTGCATAGCCTAGATTAAGGTCTATGATGACCCTTGGCTGCCTTCAAAAGCACCACCAATAGACACACAAGTGCTGGACCTTGGAATATAGAGCATTGGCAGAAGGTAACCTGGGTTAACCTGGGCATAAAGAGCACCAAGATGCACTACTAAATATCAACAAGCTAGTAGAAGGGTGTCATCTTCTGGGAAATGTCCTGAGAAACCTTGGATCTGGTCATTCATGTGGAGGAAAATCTGAAGCATGCTACCTACCTAAACATTGTTGTAGGCCAGGTACTGTACATAACTTTATAGGGAATGTGTCCTTGGTAATAGCAAGACACTTGGACAATAAATGAGTAGGAAAGACTGAAAGCAGCAGCGGATCTGTTTCCTCACGGCAAACCACTCATTAGACACAAAACTCAGATGTGTCCAGACCTACCCATTACCCATTTGGAGATCTGTCCTCGAAGGGATTCTCCTTGATGGCCTGTCAATCAATTCTAGACCTGCTACAGTCGCATAAATCTACATAGATTTAAGCACATTCTTTCTTCGCATAAAACCGCATCACATTCAAGAAAGGCATTTGATGGAACCAAGCATAGCTGACCCCCTTTTCCCCCCAGTATAGTGAAGACGAAGTGGACAGTGGTCAAAAGGAGGAGGCTCTCTTATCGTAATGAGCATAAAAGTGGATTTTAAATGCTTGTAAATGGCTGCATGCATGGGACAGAAGGGATGGGTCCAGTGTGGCTGACCACCGTGCCATCGTGAACGTCCCATAAATGGGAGCGTTGTTAGCCAGCCGGGGGGGGGGGGACCCTTTCCAGGAGTACACTTATCTCAATTTGGACTCTCTGCTGAATGTCATTAACAAACTGCTTCGAACAAGAACTGTGAAGAGCAAAGTCCGACTTAACCTGATGAATATTCAGCAGCTGTACACGGAAAGGGATGAAGGGTGAGCTGGGGACTAATGGGAAGAGAAAGACTAAGAAAGAAATGAAAGAAAACCCACAAGAAAGCAGAGAATGATTTGTGTACGTTGTTGCGTAGACATGAAAAGCAGTGACACATCTGCACACAAAATAGAGTTTAAGAAACGTTGTAGGACTATTGTTATACAGAAATAAAAATTAGACACGAATGTGTGTCTGTTTTTTTAAATATGATTATTGGTTTCGAAAGTTTGAGGTATTTAGGTAATAAATGTATAGAAAACGTTCAATTTCACATAAACACTGATATTTAGAATTTTTTTTATTAATATAATAATAAACAACAGAACTGCTTTAAACACTGATGCCAAGTAATACAAAACGTTTCTTGAGCACTAAATCAGCATATAGCTTTTTCAAGTGACAATAAAGATTGGAATATTGATGCTGAAAAATTCACTTTTTAAATTTCACTTTGAAAATACACTTACCGGCCACTTTATTAGGTACACTTACTAGTACCCATTCTGCTTTCAGAACTGCCTTAATCCTTTGTGGCATAAATTCAATAAGGTCCTGGAAATATTCCTCAGAGATTTTGGTCTATATTGACGTGATAGCATCATGCATTTGCTGTGGATTTGTCAGCTGCACATCTATTATAAAAAAATCTCCCGTTCCACCACATCTCAAAGGTGCTCTTTTGGATTGAGCTCTGGTGACTGTGGAAGGCATTTGAGTAAAATTACCTCGTTGTTATATTCAAGAAGCCAGTTTGAGATTATTTGCGCTTTTTGACAGGACGCGTTATCCTGCTGGAAATAGCCATCAGAAAATGGGTACATTGTGGTCATAAAGGGATGGACATGATCAGTAACAATACTCAGGTAGGCTGTGGCGTTGACACGATGCTTAGTTGGTACAAATGTGCTCAAAGTGTGCCAAAAAAATATTCCTCACACCATTACACACCACCACCAGCCTGAACCATTGATACAAGTCAGGACGGATCCATGCTTTCATGTTGTTGATGCCAAATTCTGACCTTACCATCTGAATGTCACAGCAGAAATGGTCAAGGCTCATCAGACCAGGCAACCTTTTTCAATCTTCTATTGTCCAGTTTTGATGAGCCTGTGTGAATTGTAGCCTCAGTTTTCTTAGCTGACAGGAGTGGCACCCGGTGTGGTTTTCTGCTGCTGTAGCCCAACCAGCTCAAGGTTTAATGTGTTGTGCATTCAGAGATGCTCTTCTGCATACCCTGGATGTAATGAGTGGTTATTTAAGCTACTGTTGCCTTTCTATCATCTCGAACCAGTCTGGCCATTCTCCTCTGATCTCTGACATCAGCAAGGCATTTGCTCCCATAGAACTGCCGCTCATTGCATATTTTCTGACTGGCACCAACAATCACGCCATGTACAGTCACTTAAGTCACCTTTTATCCCCATTCTGATACTCTGTTTGAACTGCAGAAGATCGTCTAAACCATTTCTGCATGCCTAAATACATTGAGTTGCTGCCATGTGATTGGCAGATTGGAAATTTGCCTTAATGAGCAATGAGTGTATATTATCATGGAAAACATTATTATTTTTATACTGTAAATAAAAAATGACATTGTTGTTGTATTTTTGATTAAATAAATGAGCATTAGAGGCTTATATTAAAAACAAATATCTCCAAACTTTGGAATATGTGAAGCTTGTTTGGATTTCAGTCCCACTGTGGAAAGTGAATGAGAGAGAAACCCAAAAGCACTTTTTAGGGGAGAGTTAAGATAACTGTGTGTGAGTGCTTGACAATTGGCACATATGATTTGAATTTCTGACTTGCTGTGTGTAACTCACTAGTTGAAAATCAGCTGACCTCAGCAGTTTCTTGCTAACTAGGGATTGGCACCAGACTGGCATGTCACTCCTTCCCTTTTTTAGCAAAGCAGTCCTCAGCAAGTGTCTCGGTCAGTCAAACAGGCCTTTTGTCCTGGAGGAGATGTGAAAATTGTCATGTGTGCTTTTTAAATGATCATATCAAAGATGTTATCATGAACATGGCTCACATTAGAAAATTGCTTGTTAAACTTTATGGCAAATGTCATGTGAATGCAATAGGGAGCTTGTTTTTGCCTTATTTAGTGGATTGTGGAGAATGGATGCAGAGTGGATGCAGAGCCCCCTACAGACAAAATTACCAAAATACAGCCAAAATTGCATCTCCGAAAAGCAGAACTTATTTGCATCTGATAATGTTTTACCTGCATGTTTAATAGACCAAAACTGTTTAGTGACATAATACGGTATACTGCATTATTTGGTAGTACTGTTAAGCATATTGTGAACTTTGTGGCCAATGTCTGAGAAATTAATACAATTCTACAAATATTACATTCATAGATACAAATACCTGACAGTCGCTTTTAGATTAGGGACCAGAAAATGTTTTTGAAATAATAAAATGTTCATCTGAAAAGATAACATACTGTAGTAATGTGCTCTTCTTGAAAAATACAAGTATGCAATTAAGATGTCATTATCACCAGTCATAATAACACCACAGATATGTCAAAACACATGGATAATTTAATACATACTAAATGGTTGACCATATTTTCACTGTTTTAAATAATGACTGTTAAAGTCATTTAAAGAATGACTGTTTTAAATAATGGCTTACACATAGCACTGTTGGTTTACAAACAAATCAAACAAGCACAATCCTGTTGCACTACTACACTTGATTTTGGTTTTACTGTAACAAAAAAAAAAAACAAGAAAACATGTTAAATGAGAATTTGAAATATTTTATGAAATACTTAAAAAAATTTAAATGATTTAGTATTCAAAAACGCTTTATTTTGATTACTCTTTATATTTGTCATGGTTTATGTATAATTATGAAATTATGAAGAAATTATGATATGTGTTGAAAAGAAATGCATTGAGTGTGTTAACTAGCGACATTAGGAGTTAAGAAATGCAATTCAAACATTTTTTCCTGGTTGGGCAGTTAAAGGGTTAAGAAAACATTTTTTTTTTAGTTTTGCAATTTTTTTCCAGACATTTAAATATAAATTTGTAACATTTATAAAAGCTAAATGAAACAATGCAGGAAATTAGTCAAATACTGTAAGAGAGTAAAATTAAAATTACATTTCTTTATTTGTATATTTCAAGTGACCTATCAGATATATTTTCACTGTTATATACCACAGAGTAGCAAAAATGACAATCCCTGTGCAATGGACCCCATTGTAAAATGTAAACGGTACCTACATCAGTTTTTACTGTGAAAATAAAACACATCTTATAAATGGGCTAAAAATATTATTTGGAAAATATTTTGTTTCGATTCAGTCACATTAGATAAACAGAGGGAAAAAAATGTAAAACTTTTCATTCTGAAATTGTTTGTAAATATTTAAATATGACATATAGGAAGACTTTTCCTCCAAATAACTCCTATGTTTTTTAATCTACAAACTCAAACTTTTTTCTTTATAATTTTTTAAAATATAAAATTCATGGATTATTTATCAGAAATTTCTTTTTATTTAATCCATCAGGATGATTAAAGTCAACTCAGGGAATGTTCAAAACACCTTTTGTCTTCAACAGTAGAAATAAACATACACGGATTTTGAACAAGTAAACTAAACCTTTAAGAAAACGAAAGATTATCTTTGGCAAAAATTAACATTATGCCCTAAATTTTGTTGACTAAGCTAAAAGGGATAGTTCAACACAAAAAATTTAATTCCGTCATCACCTACATGTTCCAAACCTTTGGGTCTCTTTCTAAAATTAAACACAACATAAAACATTTTGAAGAATGTAGCAATTAAACTCCATAGTATAAATTTTGGGGTGAACAATCCCTTTAACTTGTACTAAACATAAAAAAATCCTTTCACATAAAATGCATACATTTGAACGAAATGCAGACCTGAAATACACAGAATGGATATGATAAAGAGAAATCAGATCACTCTCTTTGGCAATAAACATGTTTACTTGTTTGTTTGTTTTTTCTTTTTAGTAAGTGCTTGGGCAGTACAGCAAAAGCATTTTTAAAATGCTAAAAGGGGCTATAATCAACTGGGTACAGTACATACATCAGCGAAACATATTCTCTCAGGGATCCACCAAGAAGCACAAGACCGACACAGAGTTGAAAACAATAACAAAATGATGGAAAAGAAGATTCATATAAATAACTCTGTAACAACTAAAACTAGATTTGAAAAGATGACCTTTTTTTACCAGACAAAAGAGAACATGAAGCAGGTTAGATATCAACAGTTTTCTCGAAGCTGGATACTCGCACACTGTCATCTTGGCATAAAAAACCCTGAGTAACCTATGAGATCAAGTCACAAAATAAGTTAATTCATTTGACTCTGGGATGTGATGTATTTCGCAAAAAGTGGCCTGTCAATGAGGACATGGAATCATCTGCGGTTCACTTAGAATTCAGTGACCATTGGCAGTCATTTTTGATTACTTAAAGCGATAGTTCACCCAAAAATTCTAATAAATTTATTCTCCCTCACATAGTGTTAAACCCGTAGTGAGTTTCCTTCTCCTGTTGAAAACAAAGGAAGATATGATAACACTTTACTTTGATGGTCCATTTGAGTATCTGTCTGCTTAATATCTGCTGATACTGCTCCTTAAACAGACTGACCATAAGAAACTTTGCAGGTACATGTCAACTTACACTAACCCTAACCTAACAGTTTACTTCTAATCTAATGTGAATTAGTTGGCATGTACATGCAATGTAACCTAAATTCAACAAACGGACCATCAAAATAAAGTGTGACCCAAGATATTTTAAAGAATGGGAATGGGTGGGAGAACAGGTTGCTCAATGGGTCCCAGCAACCCAACTTTCTTCTTTTGTGTTCAACAGAATAAAGAAACTCAAAGGTTAACAATTAAAAGGTGAGCAAATGATGACAGTATTTTCATTTTTGGGTGAACTATACCTTTAATATCTAAATTGAGCAATTCCAGCATTATGGATGTAATGCCGATTTAAACACTAACAAAATTACTGTAGGTACTGTATTTAAAGTGACAGTTCAACCAAAAATGAAATTTTTTTTGCATTTACTCAGCCCCACGACGTTCTTACCCCACAAAATGTAAAACCAAAAATAAGATGTTTTGAAGAATGTTAGCAAACAAACAACTGATGGTTACCAATTTTTCTACCATGGATCTAACTGGCATTCTTACATTTTTTACAAAACATTTTTCAAAACATCTTTTTTGTGTGTTCATCACAAAAGGTTTGGAAAAACTTGAGCAAATAAATAAAGAGGAAAGTATCTTTTTTGGGTGAACCATCTATTTAATGTGACATGGACTTTAAAACATGTTTTTTTTTTTTTAATTGGTGATCTTTAAGATGCAAACATTAGACATCCACATTGTAAATATACCGGATAGGATTAAACACAAACTCCTGATGCCTGAAAGGAATCAGTGAACATTAGTTTTTTTGGGCTAGCTCAACTAGCTAGCAACTGTCACTTCAATAAAATAAATAAGTGCAGAAACATGCGGTTTTGTTTCAATAGTACATAAATAGATATGCTGTGTAAAAAATGGTTATGTCCATGACACAGAACACTTGAAAAGTGAGAAGAGAACCTACTAGTTAAATACGAGCAACCTTGACAAAGGTTACATGTGCACAGGAAGTTAGAATACAATCCCATATTTGCTTTTTATTTTTTTTAACACAGGCTTAAAAATTCACCTGCTCGTATATGTTTGCACTTTAAACCAAAATGCAATTCAACTTGTTTGGCTACACAACGGCAAAGTCTGTACATGCCTAAATCATCATGAATTAAAAAATAGTTTTACATTTCTATATTTATATGTATCTACATTCTGAGGCCGACTGTAATGTGGAATTGCCCAATTTATTTAGAACATTGTATTAAATCCATTAAACTGAAGCAACCAAATTCTGTCAGATAAAAAAAAAACTCCCAAGTTTTCTAATGTACTGCATCATGTTTTGTTTTGTTGGATGTTGTGCTCGGCAGAGACCGTACGCACTACAGAGCAGATTCTAGATGAGCTGATGGGCAGGAGTGAGCAGTCCAAACTACTGTTGTTTACACTCTGCAGGCTGAGGATCCCCGGTCTGAAAGAAAGATTCAAGATAGAAATGGAGAAGAACAGAGAGAGAAAGAGAGGTGTTTTTTTAATTCTGTAACTCTATACAATTTCTGCAAGCTGAGGCAGGAGGAGTGCAGCAGAAAGAATCAGAGATATATCTTCATCACAGAAGAGTGGCTAATGAAAGCACTTTTACACTGACACATCTCTCCTTTAGGCCTTTGTGGGATCAACAATGCGCATACAGTCGTTAATTAAGATAAAAGCGCAAAGATATACTAAAGCGAATCGCCACTCTTTTGTACTGCAGATACATCACATAATGGGAGAAACCACAGCCCCATCCACCCAAAGTACATGTGCTATACATAAAGGATCGCTATTGACAAAAAATATTCAGAAACTTGCTTTCTGTTGCAAACAGACGATTTAGTGAGGTAACAAGCTGCTAAAACTGGTTGTTGTTCCACTTCAAACCTAAAATATTGACAAGACTGATATAATTTTCAAAACTCGTCTTATCCATTCACAGCAAAGGGACTGAGACCCTGTTTACACCTGGTATATAGATGTGGGAGAAACATTCCCATTTAAACATGTTATTTTAAAGGCGCAGTATGCATTTTTTAACCACAAGAGGGCAAGTATTCATAACAAACAAAGGCATAGTTTGATGACATTGTGAATGATTGTGTAAACATGGGAGTTTTCCTCTTCATTACATCCTACTGGACTCTACTGAAGAAATCTTGTTCATGGATGAGCTAAAGTATTCAAAACTTGTAATAATGATAGTATGAAGCAGAGTAAAGTTGAAAGCCTTGTACGCAAAATGACTGTTGAAGTAATTGCTGATGGGAGCCGATATTTTATTATGACAGTCAATTGCTTTCAGTTCTTCCCTATGTTTGTTGTGAATGTGCCATCTAGCAGCAAAAATTACATACTGTACCTGTAATATTTTTTGAAAACAAAAAGGTTTTTTTTTTTTTTGCTTTTGTAACAATGTAACTTCCTAACGCATCCTTGATAAATTAAAAATTTATTTAAAAAAAATCATAAACTTACTAACCCCAAACTCCAGTTTGAGGTATGTAAACAAAAACAATGGTCCCAATGTATTTCCTGTTTTACATATTTAATATCTATAGCTTCCCAGAATCCAAAAAGAGCCACATATTGATGAATAATGTTGTTATAGCTGTTTTAACATTAAGTTATGATTGAATTGCCCAACAAGCAGGAAATGTTCATGGGCCAATGAAATAGTCACCACATTAAAATGGTCTATAACAATCTCTTTAATATAAGATAACGTAAGATAAGCAATCACAACACACTCCAGATTCTGGCATTAAATGTCACCGTAGACCTTATATCTTTTTTGTCAACACCTAGTGGTGTAGTATCACCTTAAATAGGAGGATACAAAGTAAATTACAGCAAGATATTATGTATTCAAAGGTGGATGCCGCATATCTAAGCTGGAAATGTACTTGACCTACTAACTACCATCAATAACTATTAAGCAAGATTGAGAGAAGAAGACTACAGGGTAAACATTACAAGCAAAATGGATGGAAGAACCTTGTCCCAAATTCTCAAGTACAGCAGTCACAATTCTGTCATCTTCTCTGCTATTTTCACGATAATGTACTGAGAATTTGGACAAAGTCTTAATGAAATGAGATAAATTGCTTGGTAAATTGTTACAGGGTCACTGGTTGCATGGGATTACAGACATAAGAAAAGGAATGAGACTGGATAAAACGTGCAAAGACAGAAGGTTAGAACGGACTCATGACATTTCTTTCTTACCTAGAAATGTATGAGGTGAGAATGACTTATGCCTGTCACTAAATCAGAACAGGAGGTAGAAAACAACCACAATCACTATTAATCATCAAACATGCAAATAAACCACAGACACTCGTGAAAAAATAAATAAATAAATAAGAGACAGTAAAAAATAATAGTTACAGAATCTGGAAAATGTTGAATGAGACAATGCAGCAATTCCTCTTCAAATTCAACCAGTTCAGATTAAGTTATGAATCACAATACTGACCTTTGAATCTCCCTCCTCTTCATCCTCCTCCTCCTCCTCGTCTTGGTCCTGTTTCACAGAAAACACAGAGTTAACCATAAACTATTCTAACAGAATATCCTATAAGGCATAACTGGTTTAAGGTGGGTTTCAACTCACCTCCTCTTCACCCTCTTCCAGTTCTTCCTCCTCAAACTGACAGAAATACAAAAAAAAAAAAAAACATTACAAATGAATCCCAACTTAAACTATTCTGGTGAAGCATACAAATGTTCCTTCGAAATACATACACTTTCATCATCCTCCAGAGCCTCTCCTGTGAAATACAGAACTGCTCTCGGAACGATTCTTTCCCTGAAGAAATGACCGATTTCAAAATCTGTGGCTAAAGTGTACTCTGAATCCTCGTCCTGTAGGGCACAAAAAATTAAACCAACTTTTCTGATAAAATCCAAATCTAAACTAAGTATGTAAAAAAAAATAGGAGGAATAAAAAAAACAAACTACTCACCAATTCCTTATCTGGTGAAACTAAAAGGGAAAAAATATTGGTGAGTTCATGAGATTGCAAAGGAATAAATCCGCAGTATAAACAACATCTGAGTGACAAACCAAATCACAAAATTTTAGAAGAATTTTTTCAAATTTTCAAGATTTTGGTTTCTTTTTCACATTATTTCTTTACTAGGTTTAGAGGGAGTCTTGTGTTCTAGTTTATGTGGCTGCTGGTTTTGTTTAGTTCTTTGCTTTAGTGTCACTCTAGTTCCTTTTCCCTCCTGTAACTTTTGGTTTGATTATATATTTTTGATTGCTTCTATTTATTTTCAAATGCACTGTACAAAGCTCATACAGGCTCTTTTGTTGGCTTTATAATTTTTCCTTATAAAGGAATAAAACGAATTAAGCATTACGATTGTCTGTCCTTGTTTATTTCCATCCATTTCTCCCTAGACACCTTACTGAATCGTAACATATAAAAAAATAAAATAAATAAATATCTTCTGCCCACCAAGCCTGCATTTATTTGACCAAAAGTATAGCAATAGCAATACAATTTTTTTAAAATATTTTTTTACTATTTAAAATAACTGCTTTATATTTGAATAGATTTCAAAATGGTAATTATTTCCTGTGATTTCAAAGCTGAATTTTTGCATCAATCACATCGTCAGATGATCTTAAAAAAAAGTTAAAACAAATGTATTTGAGTGCTTTGCACATCAATTTGGTACATAAGCTAATAAGAAACCTAAAGAAACTGTGACACTTAAACTAAACCAGAATAATCATATTCATTTGCAGTATGGGTGCGCAGTATATTGAATAATTATTGTTATCGTGATAATGGTATTTGCAGTATTCATATAGCAGAGAAATACAAATTTTTTTACATTTTAAGGGATACACCAAAAATCTGGGCTAAACTTGGGATGCCTGAAGCACAATGCATTGGTGCACTGCCCACAAGGCTATCGCTACTGACTGTTTATCCTAATTTGACTAATCAGATGGGGTCTTAGTATCTTTTTACCCACATACCCAGTAGGTGCTGTTATGCGATAAGGGTTGAACAATACTGGAATTGGGTACAAATCGATACTGAAATAATAAAAAAAAAAATGTCCATTTCCCGCAGACATTTGAGCGCTACTGAGCATGTTCTTAAACAGCGCTGATTTGCTGTTGTGTTCACATGCTCAACAGAAATGACTGTGATTGGCCTGTGAAGCTCATCAGTTCACCAAACTCACCGCTATTTACTGAGTGTAACCCCAGATACAGGGACACTTGGGCGTTATAAAGCTGCGATTCAACAGCGGATCGCTCGTATGTCAGCTTATAGACAAACCAGCTTCTAGCTATTGGTTAAAGGTGAAGTAGATGGGAATAGAGACGAGAGGAGAAAAAAACAACAGCCAATAGAAGTCAGAATATCTGTCCAAATTTTTATTCATTCAGTGTCTAAATGTTTGTGCCTTGACAGCTTTTTAGATCAGAAACGTTTATTAAATTAGAAAAATATCCATTATTAAGGTTTATTTTAGTATGATTGTTAAATAAATACTTTAAAAATATCAAAATAGCTTTTTTCTAGGGTGTGTCATTTCACAAAAAAAATGCAATATATAGTCCATACATTAAAAACCAATTCTAAGGTAAGTGTGTGAATACAAGTGTATATGGGTGTTTCCCAGTGTTGGCAGTTCATTCCACAATGGAGACCCCAGATTAATAAAGGGACAAAGCCGAAAAGAAAATGAATTTAAGTGAAAGAACTAAGAACTGAAACCAGCTCAAATGTTCTTGAATAAAACATGTTACAGTAATGTACACATGTACAAATATGTAATGTCTGAAAAACTTTTGGAGAGATGTTTTGACAGTTCAGAGCCACTGTACAAGCGAAAAGCTAAGTAAAGATAGTATTTCTTAAGAAAATGTGGCATAAATTTGTCCCATTTGACATTCTAGATTCTTTTGAACACATTTAGGTGCTGCTTGTGAATCAAATGATTTAATGTTTGTTCTTGCTGTCAATTGCGGGAGAAATGATCAATGAAAGGTTTAAGATAAACTGCTGTGAGTTTGAAACTTTAACTGCAGGTGCTGCGTGATGCACGCAAAGCGGAGTCAGATTTGTCCTGGGAGTCAGATTTTGATACAACACCGGAGCATTGAGCACAGATGACTTTATGATAAACACAGTTTGAAAGAAAGATTGAGAATCCCTATGTTGGATTTAGTGACTGGCACTTGTCTCCCCTGCTGCTGTTTGGGGTGCTGTGAAGGCTCTGTCAGCTCACTGTATGTGTGCGAGTGAAAATAGCCATCACGTGCACTCGATAAAATCGTTATAAATATGGAGATCACACTGAATACAATCTTACATCCACAACACATGGCAAGCAACGTGTTGATAATAACAAATAATTATATTAGATTACAAACAACCCAACAAGTTGTTTAGCACGTGTGCATCGCTATTATGTTTACTCATGTAATATTTTTCCTGAGGCGATTTAAAAAAAAAAAAAAATGACACTCTATCAAACATATCTACAATAAGGAACATGATTACTTACTACTTACTGAGATATTAACGCACAGCAATACTACACAAAGAAAGGACGAACTTTAAAGAAATAAACAATGTCAGGAAAGCTCAGTTTTAGTGCACTGGACAACTCTGAACAAGTTCGTCCCAAGCATGCGTGAGGCAGGCAGTTCTATACAATTATGTAATCTATCAGCTTAAAAATACTGGCCTAATTTTGACATCGGACCGATAACAACAACATTTAAAATAGCATTTATCGGCCGCTAACAATATGGCTGCCGATATATCGTGCATCCCTACTTTAGTATATTTTCATGTGAGTGTCTGACAACTGAAAATAGATCTGGTAGCAGATATCGCAGCCTCTGTTACTTTTTACCTTGCACTTTTTTGTTAACATTTATTGTTATTTCCTTAGGATATGCGTTTTCACATTCTGATTCTAATACCTAATTATTAAATTGTTAAAATGACTATAATTACGTGAAATATTCTTAAGAATAAAATATTATTTGTTCTTTGTAAGAGTGTACTTGCATTGTGGTGATATTATACTGTCATTCTGACATTATATAATGAGTGGCATAAAATGGTCTTAAAATGACTATAGTATCGTTTATCGCAATATATTTTGGTTCAATATATCATACAACAAAAATACATATCGTGACAGGCCTAAGTACACCACCCATGATTAAAAGTTCCCATGCAGATCCATAATGCAGCTTACCTTTTATAGGGTTGAAAAAGTTGAAGAAGGAATCGTTGGGCACTTGTTTGGTGATGACCCTCGCTGTCCCTCTGCCTTTGTGCTTCTGCTTCTTCTTGATCGTTTTCACTGTGACATCTTTGCCTTTCTGCCAATCAATTTCACACCTGCCAACAGGAGAGATGAATAATGAAAAGGTGTGAAAGACTGTTGAATGGGAGCAGGTATTGTGTGCTTACCCGTCACAGTCGATGATTTCTGGTCCCTCAAAGGAAAACGGATCATCTGCATCTGGCTCCGACTTCATCTTGTATACCTTTGTGAGGACTGTGTTGGTGAAGTATTCGTTGGGTTCAAAATGGAACTCTAATGTGAAGCTCTGTGAAAATAAGAGTTCAATATTTATGATCATTATTCTATTATTCTTTCTTGTTATAAGGTATATTTTAGTCTAATACTTAAAGTCCCAATGAACTGGAAGCTGCAACCATTTTATTTTTTAGTATTGTGATGCAGTTCCTAGAGAAACTGAATTTTAAATGAGCAAACAGTGGGCGTGGCTTGTTTTTTCTACCGTGGGCTGAATGGATGTAGTAAAGTTGGCATATCATTCAGAAATATGGGAAAAGGGGTTTTAGAGGAGTTGCTATAACCAAACAGACTCCTCCTCACCATATTTCTGCTTGTCTTCAAAACTGACAGTTGAGTCAGCGTAGTTTAGTATGTTAGCCATGCCCATTACCTCAAAATCACGCAATCTGATCATTTAATTGAAAACAAACAGGAAGTACATTTTCAGATCAATTAAGATCAGAAGGGCAAACATTTTTTTTTCTTAATGACATAAACAGATGAATTTGTTCACCACAAAACTGGCAATCTGAGCTAACAAAATCATAAGGTTAGTTTTGATTTCTTAGGGACTTTAAGTCATATACAGAGAGTAAGAAAAAGAGAGAATTGATTTGAGAGAGTACACACACACACACACACACACACACACACACACACACAGACACACACACACACACACACACACACTTCTAAATTCTTATAATTAAATAATAAAATGCTGATTGTTAAATATACTGTTAATTATTGTGTTTTTTTATTACTACTACGTCATTGTTTTCATATGTACTGTTTAACGTAAACATCACAAATGCTTTAGCAATACATATGCAACAACATTTGTTAGGCCAACAAAGCAAATCTGAATTAAATTGAAAAAGAGTAAGAGAGCAAAAATGAGCGAGAATGAAAGAGATAAAAAAAATTTTTCTCAGTTTCTCTGGATTTACTAGATAAACTTTATTTAATTTAGTTTAAATCTATAAAGGTCTGATTGGGCCCTGGTTCACCCTGGTCCCACACCAGATGACAAAAAAATAAAATAAATAAAGGTTATCTTATTTATAACTGAGAAAAAAAAAGAAAGAAAAAAAAAAAAAGAGTATAAAATGTGACTGTGATCTTTAAAAGCATGCTTTTAGCTAGCCAGGCTCATTTCCTAATCAAATTAAAAATTGCAATTTTTAAGCAATAAAAGAGAACTGAATTTGGTGCAGTGCGTAGATTTTTTTGTGCACAACACTCAAAGCAGACATAGAAGCATCTGAGCATGCCAATACCGAACGCACTTCTGTTGTAAACTGACAACTGAGTAAGGCCCCGTTTACACTGGCGCGGTTTAGTTTTTAAAACGGCATTTTAGAATGAAAACGATTCAAGTCCACACTGCCGTTTCATCTAGCGTTTCTGAAAAGCTTCCCGGTCACACTACACCACTGAAAACGCACATCATGTGACCACACACACACACATGCACTGCAGCGCATGCGGACGTCTGAGCCCCAAGCAGTCAGCGGGTGCTGAAAGCACACCTATCCACGTCAGACAGTTCATCAAGGATCTACCGCTGGATCTCATCTCACTAAAGTTAAACATCATATTTAATTCACCTTGTCTATATCAAACAACTCTTTAGTCTTTTGAATCTATTACTTGTTCTAAGATAATGTGTTTTAGCTGAGCGCAAAGATTATATTACTGATTCTGCACATTTGACTGATTGCTTGCCTTTATTTCCTATATTGTATAAACTTTTTGTACATTAAACTTTTATAAATGGCCATTATTGATTATTAAAACTGATATTTACCAAAGAGACAAGGTATGTTTCATATTTTTCAATGAAAATAAAAGGAGTTCTCCACAACGACAATATAATTATCTATTATTGAATATTTACACAATTCTAGAGATTTTGCATCATTGTGAGAATATGTTTGGCAACCTTTTATTATATTTTATTTTATACTTATTTATTTCATTTATTTATTTTGATGAGGTTAATTTAATATTTTTATATATGTATATATGTGTGGAATGGATGTATTTGTGTTTAAACATGTATATATGTATGTACTTATGTATATATCTATTATTATTTTTGTTTGTTTTGTTCCCACTGATTGTATGTTCCTAAAAAAAAAAAAAAAAACTAAGTAAAAAATAAATAAATAAAGGAAAATAAAATGAGGCAGTTATGTTATGGGCTCCATTTTTGTTATAAATATGCATACAGTGAAGATAACGGCCATATAAATATGTAGCTAGACGATGCCTTAACATTTTTAGTATCTGTTAAGTTGTTAATATCAAAATAAAAATAGGCAGTTCCTTATATCATGTTGAAAGATTTGACGTGTCCTCAGGAGTTTGTTTTCCATATAAAACTTGCGAAGTCTAAACTTACAAGGAAAAGATGCAAGACTGAACTTTGTGCACTCAATATTGAGAAAAAGCCCCAATCAAATAGGCAAATATCTGCAGCTACGCCTCAGTTTTCAGATGTCTCAGTTTTCCCCCTTTCACACTGACACATAGCAGCAGCATTTTAAAATGAAAACGGCCTCTTCAACATTTTCAAAACGCTCCATTTTCAGGACTCCAAAACTCCAGGGTAGTGTGGGAGGAAGGCGTAACCGCAGCAAAAGTTATGCGTTTTAAAACTAAAACTTACTACTTTAAATAGAGCCTAAAGAGAAAATTGTTAAGAACACAAACAGTCAGCAACATTGAGTGAGAACTAAACTGGCTGTGCCACTTTACCAAATTGGCATTTTTGACAAAGAGCAAAAATGTCAAGTTCACAATGCAACACACAGAAGCAGCAAATCGTAGATGGTTTCACACTAGTGAGGTTAGTACACTCAAAATTAAACCACTTGGGCATGCTTTGTTGAATTTATTGTAAACACTATTATATGCATTCAAAGCAAGTAGTATTTTATTTTATTTAATATAAATATTTTATTTTATATAACTGTTTCACACACAAATAAACCATGCATTTTTGAATTTTTTGTGATTGAGAACTAAACTATTGATTCTAAAGTTCAAACATTGGCTTTGTCTAAAAATAAAAAAAGAAATACATGACATTTTTATTTACATTTGGACATTTATTCCAAATGTAAATAAAAATGTCATGTATTTCTTTTTTATGTAAAAAAAAAACTCAAGGCATAACTAATGAATCAAGGAAAACATAGTTTTTTAACACCAAGTCCTTACCATGGGCTGGTCAGGGCCAGAAAATATCACTTTAATATCATGAAGATGTTTAAGTATTGGTTCGTCATGCTCCTGTAGAGAAAGAACACTACGTTCAGTTTTCGTTTAATTTTAAACAATCTGTAAAATATGTGGTGTTTGAATACACATAAAAAACCTATTTAAAATTCAGAATATAAAGTCATGCAGCCCAAGGTTACAGGGCGAGACCAAATATTAAATAATCATTACTCAGCATACAATAGAAAATATCTGATGTCTTTGTTGAATATCTGATGTTCACCTGCAGCATATCACTCAACATGTCCACACTGCGGAAGATGGTCAGCCAGAACTCTGGAATTCCCTTAGGTTTCTCCTCATTAGCATCTTCCGTCTTTTCCTCTATAGCAGCTTTCTTCTTCAGGTCTTCCTGGAAAAAAAAGAATGGTTTGCCTTGGAGGACTATTGTTCTGTCAGCAGCAGCATCAGGTCTGATTTCAGTGTGAGTGGACAGATAATACTCACTGCTAATGCTGCTTCATCCTCATGGTCGCTCTGCCATTCACACTCCTCATCAGTGGGTTCTACTTCTCCAGAGACAACTTTTCTTCTCTAGACACACACACACACACACACACACACACACACACACACACTTGTGAAAGAATATTACATTACCCATGCAGACAAATGAGTTGAGTGTTCACATTGAGCTCAAGAGATTTTTTGAGTTTTTAAGCCTTGCTAAAACTAATAGAACACTGAAGCGGACCAGTGTTTTACAACAGCAGGTCAACAATCAGATATTTTTATTATGCATATAAAGATGTTTTGTAGTTTGGAATAATTATTATAAATAAATGTTCATATAATAAATATATTTTTTTAACTATTTATGTACAATACCATTCAATAGACTGGTAAATTGTTTTATGTTTTGAAAGGAGCGAGATTGCATTTATTTGATCAAAAACAAAGTAAAACTGTAAAATTGTTTTAAATTATAAAATCTAATTACAATTTTAAAAACTGTTTTTAATTTTAAAAAGGGCACCTATAATGCAATATCAACTTTTTTAAGCTGTTTGGACAGAACTGTGTGTAGATATAGTGTCCACAGTCATACTGGAGTGACAAACCCGACAAGTTTCTTTTTTAAATTTCTTGACGTCAAAATAGATACCAAATTAGGATTAAAAGATCTGTTCCAACTCTCTCTGATCAGCCGGAACTTAAGAATGTACAAGAGTTGTAAAAGTTAAAAATGTTTTTAAAACAGTACATGTTTGTAATAACGAAAAGACAGCAAAATCACTAAGTAATTCATAATTGCTGGAATCACAACAGTCACTGCATAGTGTCAGTACAACTATATACAAGTACGCTTTAAACACACAACAGGACTCCTGGTTTGTGAACGTTAAATCTGATTTATTTTGTACACTTGTATATAATCATAGCAGTGATATCCTGTGTATCCTGTCACATTTGCCGCAAATGGATATGCAAACCAGTGCAAAGTTAAACGTGTGTGTGTGTGTGTGTGTGTGTACTGGGAACTTTGTAATGGCATTTGTGTGTAAAAAAAAAAAGAAAATAATAAACTCCTCTAAAAACATGTCAAACAAACTTGCTTGCTATATTCGACTCTTAAATTGAATCCTTCCTTCGTGTCCGTCTCTGTCACTAGTGTGGTTTATCTGATGTCATGCAGTAGAAGCAGACAAGCATGTGGAAACAGTGGGCGGGGAGAACCAGCTCATTTGCATTTAAAGTCACAGGCTACAACAACAGCTACACTGTACACTCTGACCCCAAAATGGTAATAATCTGATGAGCTGAAACATTACAGACACATTCTGGAGACACCAAAGGCTTATCTTACATTTTGTAAAGAGGTAAAATAGGCACTTTGAAATATATATATAATATAATATAATATAATATATTTTTCCTGTAATGCAAAAGCTGAATGTTTTCATTAATGCTGTTCATATTGCAAATTGCAATATTTAATAACAAATGTCTTATCTATAATTCTGGATAAATTTTATGCAATTTGCTAAAAGAAACCTTAGCAATTACTAGTAACCTTAGTAATTAGTAACATTATTAATAATAATAATAATAATAATAATAATAATAATAATGTTTTTGTTAACTGTGGGAATATTTCTTAGGTTTGTAACCGTATTTTCAATAACCTTACTCCAACCCTATGCCTCACAGGAAAGAGTGTACATTTTTACTTTCTGTAAAATAATGTTTCCCATATAATTTATAAGTCTTAACTACATGGCCAATGTCCTCATAAGTCCCCTTCTCTTTGTAATACCCATGCCATACAATGTTGTGCCCTGAAAGATCACAAAAACACACATATACAAAGTTGTGCAATCATATGTAACACACAAAAAAAATCTCACTCACTTTGTCAAACAGTGGCTGGTAAAGAGCGCTGTACTTTCTCTCCAGCTCATGCACCTCTTTGTAAAACTTGGCTTCGATGTGCGTGCTGGTAACCTGAAGATTCCTTAAGGCATTGACTCTTCTTTTCACAGACTTTGGTAAGCTGCGGACAGAAGTTGAGAGAAGACAAGCATTGTGTGAGCAGATGGGTGCCCAATAATGCACATCTGGACCGATGCACTTCCCTGCTCTCTGGGGTCAACAGATGGGTTTGAAGAAAGAGCATGAGATACAAGATCCCTGTTCAAATCACAAGGCAACACACAATGCGCAAAGACACACACATGTTATAATGGTGTTCAAGTGTTTCTTTCCAGTACCAATTCAAACGGATTTATGTGGCTTTGTGGATATATCGTTATCATTACCCCCCCAACTACAGCCAAACTCATGGAATATTTAATCCTCAGGCATGCTCAAGTTTGCATAAACAATCTTGGATTGTGATCATTAATCCAAAACATAACTTGCCCTCAAGCAGGTTAACCGTACAGCATAGACTACCATGGCAACAAATAGCAAAGCCAAGCTAACTTCATGGTACCTAAAACCCAGAACTAGTACAAACTAAACATAGTTAACTGGCTAGCAAGTTAACAATTGTCAATCAGATTGGTACATGGACAGCACTTTTCATCTTGCTGTATAAATGTTTAAGTCTTCATAATGTTCAATCGTTTCATTTTTGACTGTGACACTTGTGAGAAGTTAATCAAGCTATCACTGTTTTGAGGCATGTGATTGGCTGTTTGGTTTGGTTTTGGCCACTCGAAACTATTCCTGACTATGTTGAGCCACCATAATGGTGCAGCAGAATTTTCTATCTTCTCTGATAACTGCAGAACTATGCAGAACAGTGTAAGCTTGTGCTTAAATCAGGACTGGTAAGAGAGCTTTTTATCTGTTTCTTTTTCATTTACAATTGCAAACAGAAAAATTCATCTAGCTAGCTCACACAAAATGTCCTGTAATGATTAGGAATTCATTCAGTAAGCAGAGTTGCTTGTCAGCTTATGCCTCCACACTACCTGACAAAGTCTTGTTGCCTATCCAAGTTTTAGGAACAACAAATAATGACTTGACTTCTAATTGATCATTTGGTATCAGAAGTGGATGATACGAAAGGCAATATGGTTTGTAATGTAATAAGCAGCCCAAATGTCTTGATACCTCAGGCTGTTGTTGTTGCCATCCACTCTGCAGATCTCTCGCACACCCCCATACTGAATGTAACCCCAAACCATGATTTTTCCTTTACCAAACTTGACTGATTTTTGTGAGAATTTTGGGTCCCTGTGGTTTGCAGTAGGTCTTCTGCAATATTTGGGATGATTGGGATGCAGTTCAACAGGTGATTCGTTGGAAAAAATCTACCTTCTCCCACTTTTCCAAATGATCAACTAGAAGTCAAGTTATATTTTTTTACTCTTACAACTGGGATCAACGACAAAACTTTTGTCAGGTAGTATACTGTTTACACTATAAAATCCAATCATTAGTCTTATTATCTTAATAATATAATATTATCTTAATAAATTATTAATATAATATTATCTTAATAAATTATCTTATCTTAATGCTAGTTGTAAACAGGGCCAAAAACATTAGAGGAAACCAAAGTCTTGGATATACGCCATTTATCTGTCAAAAAGGCACTTGGGAGAGAAACTCTGGTAGAAATGTCATGGGAATTTAGAATAAATTAACCAAATCCACTAAATAGGCTAGTATGTTCAAAGGATTAACAGTAAATGGTTGATTTTCTGCATTTGGCAGGTTGGCATTTGTTAATTTTAAACTCTGGTTAAAGTGTAACATGCAGAGGCAGATTTTAGGTAGTAGACAGATGGCCCGACTATACTTTTTTCCCCTTCAACAGACGATTATATTACACTGACAGGGTAACACAATGAAAATGCAATGTGCAGTTTTAAAATTCCACACAGGAAACATGAGACATATCCAGTCAGGAAATAGTTTTCAAGATTGTGAACAATAAAAATCACGAGGCCACGACCAGGAATAACCAGGTACAATATTATTGTTTGCCTCTTAGTCCCTTCGGTTTGAAGTTATTAGTTTGGTTTGTAAGAAACAGGCTTTTATGTTTGTCTTACCTGTCCATGATGGAAGCACTATGTGAGACACTGTCTAATTTGTCCTGAAGAGCTGCCAATGCCTGTGGATTCTGCATTGCCTGGTCACTCACCTTACCTGAAAATAATATGCCATCATAGGGATAAAAAAAATATCAATGTCCTGAATCAACATTCATCAGAAAAGATTGAGAAACCAATGGTATTTATGACTCTGTAGTAACGCATTTGAACTGCACACAGTAGACATCCACCTTGAAGGAAACAAAATGTTCAGCACACCATTATTGTTTTACAGTTGTTTAGACTTCGGTATTGCTCTCAGTAGACTAATTTCTGAAGATATCCTACAAAACAATCGTCTCTTTGAAATCATTGGCAGCAGTGATATGCTGAAGCTTCATAAAACTTTTACACTGAAATATTGTACTGCCTTTTGTTTTGTCTAAGCAGCACCCTGAACATAAAAATATATATTTATTTTTAAGACAAGTTTAAATAATGTTTTCATTACAAGCTCATAAATGTGTCAGGATTTCAATGCTTGACAATCTTTACAACATTTGAAGTTGCTAATCAAAAGACAATAGGAATTCACAGTTACCTTTGGCTTCGTTGTCAGCCTCCATCTTGATACCACAGCTCAAATATTCTGTAAAAAAAAAAAAACATAGCTTAAGTAAAAAGGTTCTGTCCACCAGTAAAGATAAAAAAATTATTTTAATTACTTAGAAATTTTAATCTTATTTTTTAGAATAATTCACTAATATTAAAAAGAGAGGATGATACAAATGTGTGATAAACCTAAATGACAACAATAGAGATTCAGACATTACATTAATACTCGTTTTAGTAATTTATAATAAAAAAAACAATGTGTTGTAGATAAATACATTTAAATGTGAATTAATTTAATTCAATAATTAAAGAGTTGATTTTTTTCTTGTTCTTTTTAACTTTCTATGACTAAAATTCATAATAGTGATTTCACTTCATTTCCTTATTGTATTGCTATTACACAGACTAACTTATGGTAAAAAAAAAACATGTTCACATCAGTGGAACTTAATATCACCTCAATAAATGGCTTGTTTTTTGTTTTTCTGTTGTTCAGTTGTAGCCAACAACTTCTGTTAAAAGGACTACCAATGACAACTAGTCTTTGGGCTAATTTGGGTACACTTACATTCTTGAGGAATGTTAAATAATGTACACTGTACAATAAAAAAACATAAAAAATTCAATAATAATACTTTTTGGCATTATTAGCAAAATAAATATACTTTTTCATGATTGATAATTTTAAAGATAATGTGTCATCTTTAGAAAACAACATATAGTATTACTATTATCATCATCATCATCATCATTATTATTATTATTATTATTATTAACAAGAACAAACGGAACATCTCTATTTTGAAACGTGTTAGCTAGATAAAGATGCCACATGCTTTATTATTATGGCAGAAACTTTGCTTACTGAAGTTGGTAAGACAAAGCCAAACATTCCTAGTTTCAAATAACGCGTAAATCTGTATAGCAAGCAACAAAACTACAAAGATAAAAACCAACAGCTCAAAGTAAAGCTACAAACAGATGTGTTTACGTTGACGCCCATCAGACACACACATTCCCGCTAGCAGCTAACACGCTAAACTAGCCTCACCCTGATGATAACGGATTAAATCAGATCTCCATATCTCTACAACTACAGAGTTTAACAGCAGTGATGAAGAGGGTCATACCAGTGGCAGAGCGGACGCTGGACGATCTCCAGACGAACCCAGAAGACGTCTAAAGTGTAAATGTCACAGGGCTAACAGGCTAACAGACCCCCACAAAACACTCCGGCTCGGAGCTTTGACTAGTTTTTTTCCGCGGTTAACTGCTCACGGGATCATCGCTTACTAAGTGGGTTGTATCGAAGCTGTGCCAATTCTTAAGTCACACGTAACTTTACCAAAACAAAGATGATAAGCAGAACACAAGCGACACACTCATTTCACACACTTACACCCTCGGAAGTATAATCCATTCCGCACGACCTACATTGGATACTCGTAAAATGTCATGTTTTAAAGTAAAATTCCCCGTTTATTTTTCAAACGTTTTATTTTGTGAGATCAATTGTTGTTACCTGAATCAGCGGGTGTTGTTCAGCTGATGGACTAGGCAGTAAAGAAGGAGAGCATTGGTCCAGTAATTCTCCGCCTCAGCGATACCGATGGATTGAACAGGTTGACATGCATTGTTCGAAGGAACCGATTCGTTGAATTTGAGTTGGAGATAGATTCGGTGATTCCTTTTACGCCCCCTTGATATATTTATTGCAAATTCATGCATTTTAATTTGTTGCAACCATACAGACAAACAAAATATTTAAAAGTTTAATTACACAATTGAACAATATTGATATTCGTTTTCGATTAAAGAAATGGTTACACAACATGGAATATTTGTTTACTCATCCTCAGGCCATCTGCTTCAGCAGAAATGTAGAATATTTTTAGCTGAAACTGTAGTTCTTGGTCATTCATAAAACACAAGTGATAATTCCAGCAATTACTTTGAGTAAAAACAAACAGGCAAAACATACCTGTGGCTCCTAACCATATGCTGAAATCTCATAAAGTGAAATGATTGGTATGTGCATCAGTAAATGGTCCTGAGGTTATGCTGCAGATTGTTTCATTTGAAATAAAAATCTCTTTAAAATACTTTAGAAGCTTCAATGATACACTTATAGTAGGTTTTATATCTGCTATCAGACAGTTCACACAATATTTCTCGATTCTCAGTCAATTGCTATTATTTCTGGCATGCCCCAATGGCATTTTTCCCACAAATGTGTAATTGTAAAACGTGCAATATTTGCGTTTGAACAAAAGTGCATGCATATTATGATTATTCAATAAATAGCTTGGGATCTGCCTACATGCCATCTCTACTAATCATGTTGTTTAGGTAGGAAGATTATTATTAAAATTAGCTGAAACAACACAATTCCTGAGTTTTTCAACCTAATTGTTAATTTATTCATTCATTCATTTCGGCTTAGTCCCTTAATTAATCAGGGGTTGCCACGGCGGAATGAACTGGCAACTTATCCAGCATGTTTTATGGACCCTTTCCACCTGTAACCCATCACTGGGAAACACCCATACACACTCATTCACACACATACACTACGGACAATTTAGCTCACCCAATTCACCTGTAGTGTCTTTAGACTTGTGGGGGAAACTGAAGCACCATCTAAAGAAAACCTACGCGAACACGGGGAGAACATGCAAACTCCACACAGAAATGCCAACTGGCCCAGCCGAGGCTCGAACCAGCAACCTTGCTGCGCTACCCACTGCGCCACCGCCACCTTAAATGAATTGTTTTATGTACAAATCCACATAAAATTGTAAAAAAGTTAACTTTATTCGTTCAAGTTGTCCAAACACAAATCGATTGTGTGGAAACTAGCATTTTTAGCATATATACTGCATGTGTGTAAACAAACCTGTTCAAAAACGTTATTGGAAACAAACAGGCCTCATACATTATTCAAAATCCTTTTTTATTTAGATATTTCATGTTTTTGTAAAGAGTATGTTAATACTAGCAATAACAGGTTCTCCTATGTATGCCTCTGTTTTTTCCATTTATAATAAACCTACCAACCTGAAGTCCCTTCGTTCCTGTATCATCAGATATTTTGATTCTCATTTATGAAGCAATATTTAGCACTAGCTGATGTGTGAACAGTGTTTCGGAGAAAACGCCTACTTAACCAGCCAGATTATTTAAAAAAAGAATCAATGAAAACATAAGATGTTTCATCCATTTTCCACATAAATGAGCTAAATAGTTCTTGCATACTTCATATAAACCACCAAACCCACATTAGAAAAACTGTGATATACTTGCATCTTTGTCCTCTGTGTGCAAAAAGCACACAAAATAAAGTGTATATACACTTAACATCAGAATCATAAAATTCCTCCCAAAGTCATGTTTGCAGGAAAAACATTAACCTTCCAATCATGATCAGAAGGACTTGGGAACTCTTGCTAATATTTAGAGCCAAAACTCAAAGATAAGGTCTTTTCAGTTTTGCTGCCTTTTCACAAAGACAAGACGACAAGTTCACAAACAGACACTATGGGCGGATCGAATTAGACTCGACGCATTGTGTTTTCAGCTCCCGTTCTGAGTCGACTGAAGGTATTCATTATGCAGCTTCTCCTGAGTCTCGTAAAGCTTACGCAGCTTCTTGGTTAGTCCCTTACTGAGCTCCTTGCCCTCAGCATCATGTGTCGGGAAGCCCTGTATATATACAAATAAGACATACAATTAGCATTTTTTGAATAGATGTGACCCAATGATTAATAATTTAAATGGACTCATGCATTCCCTATAGACCAAGAGTCACCTTGAAATGGATCCAATATACAGTAGCGAGACATAAAGGTGTGTATCTTATAACAAAGAAGAATGAATGGTTTGCCTTACCGTTTCATCAAAGCTGGAGTACTTGTCAGTCTCTGACCGGAACATTTCGCTAGGTTTGAGCTTCATCTTTGCCAACTTTGCCATCTATCAGTAAAAAAAATAGACAAATATTAATAAAACAAATAATTCAAAACACTAATGTAAATAAACTACTCTAAATGAAGCTAAAAGTTTTAACAACAGGATGTTTCGGAAGATTCTTAAATCACCTCTTGTTCTTGTTTCTTCCTTGCAGCCTCTTCTTTTTTCTTTCTTTTGTCGTCCTCCAGCTTGAAACATAAAACAAATAGTGAAACATCATCAGGGTGCGAATTATAAGGGGGTTAGGAGGGGGATGAACCCCCCTAATTAACGCTTGATCCCCCTGAAGGATGTCAAAACAAGATGTCAGCCCTTTAATAGTGAGGAAAAGTTTACTCTGATTTGTATTTTAAATAATAATGTTAATAATGATTAAAATAACAGATAATATAAATGTACATTTGACCACCCCAATAATGGTTAATACCACTGTGAATCCATAACCGTGCCAATCTGTCTATGCGAGCAGATCTAGAGCATCGATAGACATTGTAAGTGTTCACAAGACACTTTTAGGTAAATTGGTGTTGGTATCATTAAATAGCCTAAAATACAGTAAAAAATAGATGTATAGTTTGTATAGTTTGACCTCCAGTAACCTCTGAAACAACTAAACAGATGATTCTGTAGGTCAGACACTAAGTTTTCCTCAAAACACTGAACACTTAAATATGTTTTATTAATAAATTTGATCTAATTAAAATAAATACACTAAAGCTTGTATTACACAATCTACATTAACTACCGAAAAAGTTGACCCCCTAATCGTTAATATATAATTTGCACACTAAGTATGATGCATAAAGTAATATTAACAAGAAACAACTCAAAGCAACCACTCAAAAAGAAGTAATAAATTAATTAATTAGTTATTATGTATGGGTTTAAGGAAAGAAATGTGATATTTGCTTTATTACATAACGGTTTGATACTGTTAATAATGAACGGTCTTCCCAATTTAAAATAAAAATATAATTAACATTTTTTTTTGTGGACAAATGGGAGGACAAATGTTTTTGTCACAAATGCTTTCATGTGTTCTTAACTGAAACAGCACAACTTTAACCAGTACTTCAAGAAACATCAGAAATGTTTCCTGGGCACCAAATCAGGATATTAAAATGAAACATGTGACATTGATAATAAAAAAAAAAAAGATTGATACACATTTAGCTTCGACATCACTTGGATCAATAACAATTTATACTGCATTAAAGCTAGAGATGCGCTGAATTTTCAGCGTCCAAAAACAGAAATTAAAATCCAAAAATGGGCGAAATTATGAGATGGAAAACACTTATGCTGTGTTCAGTGCGCTGGTTTCACACTCCCTCCAGTGGTAGTCACTAGCTATGTTTCCATCCAAAGATGCAAATTAAATGTATATACAAAACTGGATTATCGCATAAAAGACGTGCGAATAAAGCAGTGTTTACATTCAATTAGTTAAAGAGAACAAAATAGTCACTTCCTGATTACTTGCGCCTCAGAAGACATTGCCGACGTTGCCGTTTAAACATGTTGGCGTTTAACACATGGTGACGTTTAAAGGTGTGAGACGTGGAGCATAGACACTCTTGAAAGTTCTGAAGGTAATTAATAATATAATAACACTAATACTGTCTAGTTAAGGCCATCTTATCGAATAAAACGTTTATCCCACTCGGTTATGCGCATATATTCTTTATGCACATTTTCAAAATGTATGCGCATCTTGGAGTTTCCATCAACCCTTTTCCAAACTGCACATAACATAGTTGAATGGGAAACATAGCTACTGAGAAATGAAACCCACTCATTGCAATGGTTTGTGCAGCACAAGGGCAGTTTATTGCAGAGCAAACTAAAGGCTGGTTTATACTGGCTCCGCAAGTTCGATTGGGTGCATGCATTGATTGTAATGTCACTGTGGTGTGAGCAAAAGTTTTCTTTGCGTGTGCGCAACATCATTTCGGCTGGTGGAGCGCACAACTTTTTTTGTAACCTTGTGCGCAGCTAAAATGCAGCTAACACAGGCAAAATGACACTTATTGACTCATTCACCATCAATAAAATGTCTTGGCTTTTTTTTCTTTTGGCATTGTTTTTGTATCGGTATAATTTGTTATTGAGTTACATTTAAAGAATAACTAATCATTACAAAGCATTTTATTTTATTTTCAGTTTTTAGCCTAGTGCATCTAGAATTTTCAGCATTTGTCCAGAATTTCTATGCCAAAAAATCAGATATTTAAACTGTAATACAATTAAAAAAAATCTCTATTCTTATTGTATTGTTGAGTAAATAAAGCTTAAAGACCTTAATGACACATTTTTTCTGAAAGGTTGTGTATGTGCTTATTTATTAATGATCAATACGAACACACACAATAGGCAAGTCTCAGAGACAGCTCCCATTCACTGTTTTCTCAATAACCTTCTCAGTTGGATCATGACTGATGTGCAGAGTGTGTCCAGAGCTGCAAGCGTGCAGATGAGGTTGAAAGGAGTAATTCTAAGAAGGCACAACAATTACCCGATGCAACCTGAGACCTTACAATATATTCTGAAGGTCGACATTTACACTCACAAGCTCAAAAGGCCTAAATACATTTTTCATGACCTGGTTTGCATCTGAATCATTTCTATTGTGACACCTGAAATGCTAAGAATCTTTTTTTTTCCATGGACAGAAGAAACGGATCAACTTACCCTGAAAGAGAGACAACTTTGATCTGATTAACGAGTAATTCAGACTTAATAAGATGTACTGTACACCTGTACGGCTCATGTGAAATGAGATCCAAAGTCTAGGTAGCTATTTATTTTTTTGATCTTCCCCATTAGATATTCTGTTAGCTAGAAGTTAACTTTAGCTAAATGTCAATAAGTCATTATTTTCAGCAGACTGTTTGCTTAATATCTGCTAACACTTTATTTTGATGCTATTATACTGACTAAAAGTAACTCTGCCAATACATGTCAACATATTCTACTTACTCTAACCGAACAGTTTACTTATTCTATTTATATCACCCTGCAGCCCAAGACCAGTTATTCACTGAAGCTAAGCAGGGCTGAGCTTAGTCAGTACCTGGATGGGAGACCACATTGGAAAACTAGGTTGCTGTTGAAAGTGGTGTTAGTGAGACCAGCAGGGGCGCTCAACCTGCGGTCTGTGTGAGTCCTAATGCCCCATTAAAGTGAAGGGGACACTATACTGTCAGTGAGCGCCATCTTTCGGATGAGATGTTAAACCAAGGTCTTGACTCTCTGTGGCCATTAAAAATTCCATGGCACTTCTCGAAAAGGGAAGGGGTGTAACCTAGCCAAATTCCCTCCATCTGACTTTACCGATCATGGCCCAATAATTGGTATCCACTGAATTGGCTCTATCACTGTCTCTCCACTCCATCTATAGCTGGTGTGTGGTAAGCGCACTGGGGCCGTTGTCCTGTGAGTGCCGTTGCATCATCCAAGTGGATGCTGCACACTGGTGGTGGTGTGGAGAGACCCCTTCATGACTGTAAAGCGCTTTGTGTGTATGGCCACACACAACGAATGCGCTATATATATTTATTAATTGCTTGCTTACTTGCACATAGCTTATTCATATGAAGTTGCAAAGTTACTTTTTGTCAACAGAATGTTTAAAGGTCCCGTGAAGTGCTTTGAAATGTGCATTTTTATTCAATGTTTGACGTAGTCCCAAGCGAAACATAAAGAAAGGGTGGGGCATAGTGTAGCACTCCCCCTTTAAAAAAACAGCCAATAGCATTTTGTTTTATCACAGCTCTGCCAGTGAGAGTGGTTGAGCCCAAGCGCATCAACTGTGAAGCATCTTGAAAGGGGCGGGGCATGTCAAAATGCTAGAAAGCATTTGATTGGTCATGATTTGATGAGAAACTGAAGTGAATAAAACAGTTGATCCATTTAGGCGAAGTGACAAACTACAAGCTTTACATGTTTATCACCGTTTTATATTTCATAAACGTCCATTTTGTCGGTTTTGTTGCTCACTAGCTTATACGTAGATTAGGGCAGCACAATATAATGTTTCAGCATCGATATCACAATGTGCTCGTCCGCAATGGTCACATCGCAGAATCTGTAATGTCTAGTTAGGATTTTCCACAGTTGAAAACACGTGATTTGTGGATGCACTGCAAATTTTTACTAAAGTTAACCATAAAGTTTATTTGTTTTTAAGATCTGTGAGCATTTCAAGTCAGTTTAAAACATTCAGGCAAAAAATTATAATGCTTTTAACTTTAAGAAAGATTAATTATATTTATACGGTGTAGACTATACAGTGATATTTTACATTTGTTTATTGTCATTTTACCAGCTAGACTCCCAGAAAACCTTAAAATTCTGTGCATTTCATTTGCATCTTTGCTTCAATGTATTTGTCAAATGCGAGTGACTGGTTTATTTTATTTCAAGCAGATGCACTAAACTACAAAATCATCCTAATCGATCTAAAATTATGAATTATTTCCAAATAGAGCCGTTCATTTCATCTTGTGAAAGTATACTCAATATCGCAATATGCATCACAAAAAAATTAAATATTGCAATGTTTACATTACAGCCCTATTATAGATATGCTAAAAACTATCTATACTGATACTAACATCTAAAAAAACATTATTTTAATTTTATGGGACATTTAAAGGCGAACATCAACAAAGTGTAGCCAGAATCTACAGTAATGACACCAAATAAATCAAGTAGAGAGATAATATGTGATGTTACAGAGCAATTCTGACATTACCTTTTTCTTTTCTTCTTTTTCTTTAAGAAGTGTTTCTTTGTCCACCAACTTCACAGATGTGGGGAGTCCTTAGACAAACAATTCCATATTTATGTTTCATGACAATCAGATTTAAACAACTTTTTGTTCACACTTTATTTTGATGGTCCGTTGGTTGAATTGGAGTTATATTGCATCTACATGCCAACTAATTCTCATTAGATAATAAATAGACAGTTTGGTTAGGGTTAGGCTTAGTGTAAGTTGACATGTACTTGCAAAGTTTCTTATAGTCAGTTAAATGTCTGTTTAAGGAGCAGTATCAGCAGATATTAAGCAGACAGTCTACTAACACTCAAATGGACCATCAAAATAAAGTGTTATCGTTTCTTCTGCTTACCATCGCGATCCTCCAGTCGGACCCCCAGCTCAGGTAAAGTATCATCCCGCAACTGGTCACAAAGCTGCAGCAATTCTGTGACTGAAACACAAGCAAAGTTTCCTAACGAATTCTCTATTCTGCATAAACAAATACTGTATTGTATGCAAATGTCTGCTTGGTATACAGCTGCAATACTCATAAAAAAGGTAATAAATTATAAGAAAACAAATAACTCGAGCTCACGCTGTAGCGTTGCAGATCTTCACACTAAAAAATAAAGCAATATAACACCCCTAGAGATTTACCTTTCTTCTCTCTTGCAATTTTCCTGACGTCTTCCCTGAAATCTGACAGCACTGACAAATAGGGCATGACTGTGCTCTCCAGCTGAAACAGAAAATCAAGCGATTAACAAGAGTTTAATGACAGAAGAGTCCTTATGGAGGACAAAGAACGTTCTTGGGCGGAATCTTTAATAACGTGTCCTCACAAGTCTGGCTTTGTAACGTTTTAATTAAAAAGAAAAGCTTTGATGAATCAAACATGTTCCCAGTGGTGTTGCTTACATCAGCGCTCTGTCCGTTTCCTCCAACAGGGAAGCCAATCGGATCGGTTCCCTCAATCGCTCCAAATGTCTGTCAAAGCACAAAACAGCTTTAGTAAGCACTTCAATGAGCATCCAATCTTTCAGTTTGTGTCTCAACATCTCAACTCAGACTTGCCTTTAAGATCAAATGTTGCCGTTTTAGTAGAGAAGAAAAAAAGTACATTCTCAGAAGGAAAATGGGCAAACGTGTACCCTCTAAGATCCCATGAAATTAAAATAACGTTTTTTAGAAGTTAGTATCAGTATTGTTAGTTTTTAGGATATCGATAAGCTACTGTACACCAAAACAGCGGCAAAATTCACAAAGCTTGTAGTTTGTTACTTAAATAGATCTAAATGGATCAGCGATTTTATTCATATCACTTCATACTTTAGTTTCTCATCAATTTATGACCAATCAAATGCTCTCTAATATTTGACATATTTGACCCCTTCAAGACGATTTTCATTTAATGAGCTTGAGCTCAACCACTCTCACTAGCAGAGTGGTGAAACACAAACACTATTAGTTTTTTAAGGGGAGGAGCTACACCATGTCCCACCCTCTCTTCAAATTTCGGTTGAGATTACGTAAAACATCAAATAAAAATGCACATTTCAAAGCACTTCATGGGAGCTTTAAAGGCACAACAGCTCATTTGATAGTACTCACTGTGGTGGTACACTTAATGGGTTATTTCACCCAAAAATAAAAATCATTCCCAACCCCTGAGACCTTCATTCATCTGTTAAACAAAATTAAGATATTTTAAGTGTAATCAGAGAGCTCCATTATCTTTAAAAGATAGCAACTGTCCCGAATCTGCCCCCATTTGTTCAAAGACATCCTCAAATCAAACTATAATGCCTTTAGTATTTCAAATGGATTATTATCAAGCTATGAGAATATTTTGTGTGCCCTTAAAACAAAAATACATTTATCCAACAATATATGTGGCGCATATTCTTGAGAGCGATCTGCTGTTTGTGCATGTCATACTCGGTCATGCCTCTCTCCTATTAACTCAGATGCTCCTATGCTTTGTTTCAAACAGAGGAAGTTGCACATGGGCATTCAGGGTGGGGGGCGGGGGGTATACATCAGTGCACAAAGCTTGTGAATGAGCACTCTATCTGCTTGTTAAGTGTGTCATCACGCGAAGTGGCTTCTGGGTCCAAGCGCTCTATCATACTGTGTGGGTAGACTCAACAAATGGTAATAATAAATGTTTACAAAGCAATGTAGTACTTTCGAAAATCACGATCGCAATATATCACACATGCCTAATATCCAATGGCCAGATTTATTTTTTATAAATTGTTAAAATATTGCTGTCTGTGATTCAGCAATACTGTTGTGTACACCAAGATGTTATATAAAATTCACTTTAATGTGTGATATGACTAAAAAGTCATAAATGAATATTTTCTCAATTCAAATGAGTAGCGACTTGGACCCGGAAACAATATGACATACGTCACGACTTAACAAGCAGATACTGACATTGAGGAGAAGAAACTCTTGCAAAATGTTGCTATTTTTGTTTTATGTGTACACAAAAGGACTTTCATAGCTTTTAAAATGTTCTAATTGAACCACCGAAGACAACACAAACTGTTTTGAGGAATTTATTTATATTTTTTTGCATTGCTGTCTATGGAGGGTCAGAGAGCTCATGGATTTCCTTTGGAAAATATCTTAATTTGTGTTCAAAATATAAATGAAGGTCTTGGGAGTTTGAAACAACATAAGGGGCACATGAGAAATTTTTGACAGAATTTTCATTTTTGGGTGAACTATCCCTTTAAAAGCACACCTAAATACCCCATTTACCTGTAAAAGTTCATAGGAGTCCCCTACGATTAAATTCCACTACTTAAAGGTGCAAAAATAAATTTTTTAGAAGTAGCGAAAGGCACAAAGATATCCTTTAAACAGTGTTGCCCCAATGACAAGGCTCCGATCAAAATCAAGCAAAATTAAACAATCAGACAAAAAACTTAGCTCTTTCCAAGTTTGTTTCAAGAAGTTTGAAACAGCAGGCTTTACTGAAACACTCGGGCTGTTAATCACTTTTGAAATACTATTGGTCTGTGAGATGTACATAATAGGTATGTGTGTGCTGAGGTCAGATGCTTCAAAATAAACACCAAAAACCTGCTTAATAGTAGAAACAGTGCTGTAATTGTTGTTAGAAAACAAGTCTGACACGGTTTTTACATGTTTATTTCAGTAAAGCTGCTTAGTACTATGTGCTCTATAAATAAATGTGGCACAAGAGTGGTGAATTAGAGAGCTTGTGCAAACATCCACTATTTTCAAATGCTGCTGTTTTGTCACTGCTGTCATTTTAGTTGTGTTTTTATTTTGTTATTAAGAGGAAAACATGCAGTACATGCCATTAAAGGCAAAATTATTTGGCCTCCTATAATTTTTTTATTCCTTTTCAAATATTTCCCAAGCGATGTTAAACAGAGCAATTTTCACAGTGTTTCCTATTATATCTATATATATTTCTTTTGGATAAAGTCTTATTTATTTTAGTCTGACTAATATAAAACTTGTTTAAAATGGAAAAAAAAAAACTTCAATATTATTAGCTCCCTTAAAAAATTATTTTTTTCGATTGGCAACAAAACAAACCAGTTATCCAATTAATTGCTTAATTAACCTAACATGCCTAGTTAACCTAATGGTCAGTTTCCACTGAGTGGTACAGTACGGTATGGGTCGGTACGGGTCACCTTTATCAATCTTGAGTTTCCACTGCCAAAGGGTAACAATGGTAGCTTACTGTAACGTCTGCAATTATTTATAATAAATAAATAAATTCCATATATATAAACCCGTACAGACCACTACAGTCTGATATGCTACAAATTACAAAAAAACTACACACGACATCCATTTAGTCCTTATTTGCAGTTCAAAAACAACACAAAACATTTAGCTCACAGTCAGTGCAAACCTCTCATCTGTGGCTTTAATCTTCAGCAGCACGACACCTCTGTTAGACAGTAATTCAGTCATTTCGAGTGAATTACAAAAGGTGATGATAATAGCTAAACATGTTTTAGGCTGCTGAAAGAATTATTTGTTCCTTTGTTTTTTCCAGCTTCTCCTTAGTTTTTTCACGCTTCACTCTTGCGTTTGTCCATTTCTGAAAGGATCAGATGTCAGAAGCACTTCAATAATCAAGCACATGTTATTATCATCAGCTCAAGAAGTTTCTTATTTCAAATATAAAAGCGCAGCGAGTGATTGCAAGCTCTCTGGAGAAAGTGAAACTGTTCACGCTTTAGAAGGCCTCATAAACAAAAACAGGACAACAGGTTTATTGTCTTGGTTTTGTGGCTGTTCATTAAGACAATGACAAGGTTTGTTTGAGCTCGATTCAGCCACGGCACGTTATTTTATGTATATATTATTACAGTGTAATATCTCAGCTGTCTATTTACAAAAAAAAGCTTCCTTTGTTTTCATTCTCCTGGCTTGTGCACACGGTAGTGATGTTTGTCTGTAAACCAATAGTTTTATATAGCTGTGAGTATAGCTCAGCCTTTTGGTACCCTTTTGTTTTGCTAGGTACCGTTTGGAAAGTGTACTCAAACAGTGGTACTGTACGGTTCACTTTTAGGTATCTTTTGACAGTGGAAACGGACATAAAAAGGTACTGATCTATACTGTACCATAAAACTCAGTGGATATGGGTCATAATTAATCTAGTTAAGCCTTTAAATTCCACTTTCGGCTGAATACTAGAATCTTTCAAAATAACTAGTAAAATATTGTTATCATCATGGCAAAAACAAAATAAATGAAAGATATATTTAAAAATATTTAAAAATCTCTCTGATAAACAGAACTTTTTTTTAAATGAATGAAAATTTCACAGAAGGGCTAATAATTTCAATTGTATTTAGATATTCATTTGTTGAGATGTTTGCTAACTATATAGAACTACGTATGGAGAATGCAAACTTCTCTATACCCCTAATTGAAGAACTGTAAAACATCTTCCCTATAAGTATACCACATCCTGATTTTTTTTTTCTGAATGTTTTGGTCAGAAGTGAAGCTGTGTTTTACAAATTTTCTGACTTGTTACCTTCAGCATTTCAGTCAAATACAGGGCGATGCTCTGCAGCAGCATGCGGTTTGGTGGTAGTTTTGCATTCCTCCTGGCAGCCATGTAGGTGTTACTTTGACCAACAAGAGCCCGCATCTCCTCCAGAGCTGAACGAGTGTCTATGTTATCACACAGTGCCTCATGAACTGATGTTTTCTTGTCGTAGAAGCTACATGAATACAGACAGGTAATGAGTGATAGAAATTAAAGTTTTGGAAGATGACAATCATGTGAGAATCATACAAGTTACCATTTGTTCAGTTCAATTTCCTCAGCTTCCCATTTCTCATATTGGCCAGTGATGTCTGTAGGACTCCTCAGAATATCCTTAACATTTAGGAAGAACTCCTGTGGAGACATGAATTATGTGCTATATAAGATTGTGTGCACTAAAGAGGACCTATTATTTAAAAATCACTTTTATAAGGGGGTTAAACAGTTGTGTGGCAAAAATGTGTGAATACAACCTCCTTCTAATGGTAAAAAATGTATCATTTTATTTTTTATAAATCACACAAATCTGCAGAAACACTTTGATTGACATTCTCCTTTTGTACATGTCATAAGAAAGGAAAAGCCTGCCCATTAGTGATGATCTTTTCCTTTGTTCCTCATTAGCATATAGCATAGGATGTTAGTATTGTTTTTAAATCTGCCACTATGCTGACACATAAGGATTTGTAGCTCTGCCCTCTTTTGAAAAGAGGACTGGGAGAGCAATCTTATTTGAGTCACCAAAATTACACAATTAGGATCAAAGCCTAAAAGGGCTGTTACGAACTGTACATTTTTTTTTTGTGAGTGTATGTTCTTTCTCTCTTCTTTATCCCAGTCACTTTAAAATTTAGGTAATGCCAACATTTGGAACACTATTGGCTGACAGGACTAAAATCCTAATCACCCTGTGATGACGCTTATTCCCTCTGCCAATCACAATCGGCGCAGAAACCATATCTTCCATCTGTCTGTCTATCCATCTAACAGTCCATCTATCCATCATTCTCTCAATCGTTCAATCTATCGTTCCATCTATATCGTTCCATATATTGTTCCTTCCATCTATCATAGATAGATGAAATCTTCTGTCTGTCTGTCTGTCTGTCTGTCTGTCTGTCTGCCATCCGTCTGTCAATCCATCCATCCATCTTTCCCTCTATCGTTCCATCTATTTTTCCTTCCATCTATCATTCCATCCATCCATCCATCCATCCATTCATCCATCCGTATTTCTATCTATCTATCTATCTATCTATCTATCTATCTATCTATCTATCT
>CAIGQZ010001108.1:16656657-16675803 GCA_903798205.1 Danio tinwini
TATCTATCTATCTATCTATCTATCTATCTATCTATCTATCTATCTATTCCACACATTTTAGCGCGCTAAAGCTCCATTCAAAACATGTGATGACTTACAGAAAAAGGAGACCTGGAACAGCATAGTAAGTCACATGACACATATCTTGCCTCCAAGCTTTTTGTATAGACATGCTAGTTTAGCGAAGTGCGCTAATTTGTGTTTTTTTGTTTTTAGTTAAAGAAGGTTCATCTGTGCTGAAGACCTTTTCTTTTTATATAGTTTTTTTCTTATTTAGATGATTGGAAGCAAATTATGAGGATATTTTTGTTATATTTCTTTCTCTGATTTTTGTAGCATAACTTTCAGTACCCCTCTCTCTCTCTCTCTCTCTTGCCACCTTTTACCATTAGTTTATTCTTTTGGTCATCTCAATGTTACTCTTTTAAATTTCTAGACATACTTTCATCAGGGGTCGTAACGGGCAAATTCAAAGAGTTATTAATTATGAGTTATTTTGAGCTTAAACTTCACATACACACTCTGGGGACAGAGGCCTATTTTTAATACTGTAAAAAAGGGTCCCCTTTAAAGTATATATTTGTTTCAGGAGTCTTTGATGAACAAACAGCTTTATTAGAATATATTAGAATACTTTACTCTTACTGACCATTTTATTTTGTCTTTGCTGAAAGAAATAATAATTAGTTTCAGGTTGTACCATATTAATGTGTTACAAGATTGTACTAACCCAATATTTTAGAATAATGGAGTATTTTCTGGTGTAATAAACCTCAAGCCACATGCTGGTATTGATAGAGCTGGTATTTAATTCAGCATTTTTAAGTGATTTGTTTAAATCGAACAATATTTTTTATACTAGGTGTTTAAAAAATCCACAATCCATAAAATCTAAACAAAAACAAAAAAAACCCTCAAGGTCTAAGCATTATTATAAATTCTTTTTTATTCATAAGCATCTTCCCCCGAGGCTGTTTGGCTTAATTTATTTTTTTTTAATGCTACTACTGCTAGACTTTTATGAAAAGACAGTTTTTATAAGAGTAACATTTCTCACCCTACAGACACTTAATAACACCCTCGGCTTTTTAATTGACTTAGTTTGAATATTTACAGCTTATACTTCTAAGTTGGGACCTCAGAACACCTATTCATCTCCAGAATTATTTCAGCCAAAATCTGTGGAGGGAATTACACTATTATTGCATCACCTTCCTAACAAGCCGTCTTCATTTTTACTCAAGTACAGCCTTTGGAGGCGCACTGGGCTAGAGGAAAAACATGCTGTGTCTCGTTAAGAGCCTAACCTCAAGTTCGGGTGAGGCTGGTTTAAGAAAATATAGCGTGTAGGTCAGTGATAGGTAACCTTTGCATACTTCCCATGCTAATAGCGGTCTGTGAGTTTCGGGCACATTTGGAGTTCTGCCCATGTTATATTCCTTAGTGACAGAGTAATTGATAGGTGGGAAGAAGCGCAAGACAGAATTAATGCGCCCTGAAGGACACACGCTATTCTCCGACCTTCTGGATTCTTGAAGGAATCTAGATAAGCCTATTGTGCACTCACGAGCATACTGTGTGCTAATAAAAGGCAGGTATTAAATTTGGATAGACTATTATTCATTTTCTCATTTTTCCTTCGGCTTAGTCCTTTTATTTATGAGAGGTCGCCACAGTGGAATGAACCACCAACTTATCCAGCATATGCTTTACACAGTGGAAGCCCTTCCAGCTGCAACCCAGTACTGGGAAACATTTATACACACTCATTCGCAAACATACACTATGGCCAATTTTGTTTATCCAATTCACCTGTACCACGTCTTTGGACTGTGGGGGAAACCAGAGCACCCAGAGAAAACCCATGCCAACACGGGTAGTACAATGCTAACCATTCAGCCATCGTGTCATCCAGATAGATTATTATTTTTGGGATATTTCCCTTATACTGCTTATTTTTATTTTCTTACTTACATTTATGAATCGCTCATATTGGATGGCTGACTCCATTGTGTTGTTGGAATAATCCAATGTGTCCTTCCATGAATGCATCAGAAAGGCCAAACGAAGTTGTCTTGCTAAAAGCAAACAGAAAAGAAATGCACATAAATTTTTTGACTGACTATTGCAGTTAAAAAACATTGAAAGTTGGTGTATCCATATAGTAAACATACATTCCTTGAACTATAAATAAATATAGTTTACTTAATCCCCATTTTTATATACATTTTTGGCCGATACTGATGACCAATAAAAGTTTATATTTATAAACTGATATATAAGTCGGTATATTTTGGAATTTATGAGAATGATTTTTTTTGTCAAAATATCGGTAGCACTTTATAATAACTACACACTATGAATCATTTATTAAGCATTAGCAAATAGTGAATTCATTATCTGTTAGGCATTAACTCTACATTAATAGATGTTAATAAGCAGTTTATAACTGCAGCTACAAATGATGTATTCTTGACTTAGAAGCACCTATTATGTGCTTAATGTTTGTATTTTCATACTTTTTAAATTATTATTTATTCATTACTAAATTAAGTTTTGCATCATGTACAAACCAATTATTTGAGAGAAGTTGCTGGTTTTTTAAGATTATTCAGAAGGTGTAAGTAAATGATTAATAAACTATTTAATTGAACATTTATATATCTTACTATTCAGGCATATATTAAAAGTTAATTTGTATGTTAATAAATGCTTCATTAACTTAACTTCATCCAGTTTTGTGACCTAATCTAAAGTGAGGAGTATTTATGCTTCATAATTTATTTATGCTTTTTGTTTGAAGATACACAAATGAAACTGTATCAAATGAAAAATAAATCTTTGCAACCTTATCTAAAATAAAATTACAGTACAGTTTAAACATCGCTAAATAACATTGAAATGTTGTATCATAATATATTGTTAAATTATTATATTGTTGTTGTTTTATTCAAATTTATGTTATATTTTGACACTCCTGTTATTCCACAATGTATAAAGTTTACAGTAATATTACTTTTTAGATACGATTGCAAAGATTTATTGTCCATTTGATACTGAGCCTTTAATTGTCATTTAAAAGGGATTTATAAAGCATAAATAGTCCTCACTTTAGATTAAGTCACAAAACTGCATAAAGTTGAGATAATAAAGCATTTATTAACATACATAGTAACGATTACTATATATCTGAATAATAATATATAAATGTTGATTTGAATAGCTTCATAATCATTTACTAACTCATTCTGAATGATCTTAAAAATCCTCTTAAACACAAATAGTTTGTAAATAATGCGATAAATAATTTAGTCATGAAAAATTAATCAGTAACAAAGTATAAACGAACAATTAATAAGCACATTATACATGTGCTTATAAGTCAAGAATACAGCATTTGTATCTGCAGTTGTAAACTGCTTACTGACAACTTTTAATGTAGAGGTAATGCTTAACAAATAATGAATTCACTATTTGCTAATGCTTAATAGATGATTCATAGAGTAAAGTTATTGTCAAGTGTTACAGAAATATCTTGTAACATGTTATGCTAATAAATATAAAAAGCATATTGTAAATTGAAATGATAAAAAAAATTTAAAATGAGAAAAAAAAGGAGGTTACTGCAGACTTTTATTTCAGTATGATGATGTATTTCTACCTGAAATAGAACACTGAGGGGTAATAGGGGAGGGCCCTTCTACGTGATTGTTACGTAACTGCAACACATTTTGATGACCAAAGTATTGTTGTGACAATGTAACCAATTATGTCGTGACAAATGGAAAAATTAAGTTCCTAATTACGTCGCTACAATGTAACTTCACAATGTTGCCAGTTAGTAATTAAGACGCAGTGACAATGTCATGTACTGGTACCAATTTGGTCACATTCAGGGCAGACAATTACTTGTCCTTATTTGCCCCATAAAAGAAAAATATTTTATGAATAATGGACTCATTATTCATTACCTTCATTCAGGAGTATCAAAATTAGCTTGGGCTATTATTGGACATTTAGAACCAATAAACTCATAAACATCTAATTCTATGCTTTACAAAAATAAACCAAAAAATTATGGTAAGTGTAAGAATGGGATTTATATACAGTGGTTCGAACTGTAGTTTTGCCAAACGACTAAAACGTTATCAGTATGATGGTGAAAACTGTACATTTCCAGTCAAACCATCCTTCTGCAATCTTATACCAAAAACGGAAATAAGGGCAGCATTAATAGCTAAAAATAGGGGAGAGCATTGCCATTACATGATTGTATTGTATTGCAATATGAAGCAATTAAGTGTTGACATTTAATCAAAAGTAATTCACAAATACTTAAAAAAAATGATTTAATGACAATACATCTCTCTAGGTTTACAAATGAATTAGTCACAAAATGACTGTATAAAATGATAAAACATGAAATGATAAAAACATAAGATGATAATTGTACCTGGCTTAAATGTAAAATAAAGTTACCTGAGAGAGAGAGAGAGAGAGAGACAGGGGGAGGGAGAGAGAGAGAAAAAGAAAGTAGGCCTTGAAGAGAGCCTAATAGCAGTAGAGTCAGAGAAGATATACTCTAGAGCAGAATAAGAGCAGAGCAGGAAAAGTGACCAGAGCAAAGTTTTCCACCTGTTCTGTCTCTTTCTTGACCATGTGACCAAAACCCAAATACTCAGACATACAAACCGACCAATCAACATGTGACCACATCCTAAAACCCCCAAAGTCCACACACATATTAACCAGGCCTTGATCTAATCAGTATCTGCCTTTGGAATCTGTATGGACCTTCTTAGTGAGAAAGAAATGTTATGCCACATAAACAAGAGCATATGATAATTTGCCTTCCTACATAAATGAGTGTTTGGCAATGTCGCAAAAGTAACTTTGTAGCAACTAAACTGGGAATTTCACTTTTCCGGTTGTCACAACGTAATTAGCTACATAATTAGTTACGTTGTCACAACAAAACTTTGGTTGTCAAAATACCTTGCAGTTACAATCACACATTATGGTTTGCTGTGGGGTTTTATTTTTGCGCTTCTCCTCTCATCTTTCACTTGCAGCAAACTAATGATTGGATGGGTGTGGCTAGGCATGTTTTGCCCAAGCTGTTAAACTAACTAATCAGAAAAGAATTACCATTGCAGAGCAAAAGCAAATGGTTAGATTTGATAAAGGAGTATCAAATCAAACTGTTTTTTACGTTGATTAACTTCCATGGATTAATTTTTCACTTTAAAAATAACAATATGTGCTAGCAAAATAAACATTGTAAATTTTGATTTCGTGTGTACTTTACTCATCTGAAACATAGGCAGATGTCAATATATAATGTAGCAGTTTTCAAATAATCCTGTAAAAGTAGCATAGTTACCTGTATGTTTGGCCAGGGCATCTTTGATGGTGATGAAGTTCTTCAAAGATTTGGACATTTTGCATCCGGCGATGGTGAGGTGACCCGTGTGCAAGAAATATCGTACCCAGTAATCATTCTCAAAGTAGGCCTGTCAGAACAAAAACAAACATGTTTTAATGACACCAAGACAAAGCTTTAATATGCACCTACCATTAACTATTTTAACAGCATGACAAAAGAATACAGGTTCTGGATCTTTAGTCTTCAGATTTACTATTTAACAAAAAAAAACAATTGCTTACATGGAAATGCTCTTTGTATATATTGGTGGGATAGTCCTCCCTAACTATTCGGAAGCTTATTATCTGGCAGAGTTTATTTACAAGTCCATTCTTGGATTAATTCCACCATATTTTCATAATTTTTGACAAGAAAAGAGGCAGGAAGCTATACTCTTCTTTCAGTACATAGTTTTCTGTCTGTACCTCTGGTCAAAATGGAATTTGGTGAAAGTGCATTCTCAAACGCAGTTCTTTTTGCAAAGAATACTCTTCAAACGAAACTCAGACTTCAGTCAATAGTTTCCTTAGGCAGATATAAATCTTTACTGCATGATTTATTTACATGCATCATTATTCAGCTGCCAATGCTAAGGTACTTGCTTTGTTTATTTTAGTATAGTTTATATTTTTTTTAAACCACTATATAATCTTACGATTTTTTAAGATACACATTTATGATGTCTTAAAATAATGTATAATCTTATTGTGTATTTTAGTTCTAGCCTGGATATGTTTTGGTGGTACAATTCTATGATGTCTTTATTTAATTGTATTTTGTATAGATTTATTTAGACATGTAGTCGGTGATGTTTATCACTTGTTTGTCCAGGACACTCTTGAAAAAGAGATTACAAAACTCAAGAGGTATTCCTGGTAAAATAAAGGTTTTAATAAATCAAAAAAAAAATGCTCAAAACACCAAAATGAATCAAAGTTTGGCTTTAGATGACAGCAAAATATGTAATCACTACATTATTACACATCTATGCGAGCTTGCAAAAATGAAAAAAGCTATAATGAAAAGCATATTAAACAGTATCAGGGTTCTTGCACCTTTTCCAACTTCAAATTCCAGCACTTTTCAAGCACTTTCAAGGTGCATTTTTATGCTTTTCCAGCACCTAACAACCGCGGTAAATTACATTTATACATGCTGTATGTACTTTTTTACATTTAAATCCATTGTGCTATTTTAATAAAACACTATATGACATTTTACCTTAAATTGTTGAATAATTTGGAGCATAGATTTATTGGGATAGTTCACCCAAAAAATGTTCAGTTATTGGATGAAGCATTTTTTTAAGTTTGGTCTCTTTCTACCTAAAGTTGATATCTCAAAAATGCGACCATGCATATGCGACCAAATCGGTCATAATTTCGAGTCCTGCAATTTCAAATTCAAGCAGGTTCAAGCACTTTGTCCAAAATCCAAGCACTTTTCTAACCTTGAAAACGCTATATTAAAAATCAAGCATTTTCCAGGATTTCCAGCACCCGTACGAACCCTGAGTAATATGTGTTTAATCTCAAGTTTGATAGGAAACTTTCAATTATGGTAATTCTGACATGATGTGATTGCAGGATAATGTGTAGAATTATCATCTGAAATATAATAATGGCTTTTCAACAATGGCTGCAGAACATTTTACATATGAGTACCTTGCAATTTTCTCACCTCAGATTGTGCCAGCTCATTATCATGATGAGGAAAACGCAAGTCAAATCCTCCTCCGTGGATATCCATAGATTCTCCTAGTATGGATCCGGCCATGGCAGAACACTCAATATGCCAACCAGGTCTCCCCTTTAACAAAACCAGCAGAATAGCAAACATTTAACTTGGAAATATGGGCAATGCATTCAAAAACATTTGTGCATTTGTTGTACTTTGTCAAACCTACAACGTCAAAACCTCAAAGGGGACATCATTTCCAGTGGGGACAGGGAAACATGCAAAACCCCTTTCAAATAATTTTTTATGAATTATTTTAAACTGTGTGATGCGTGCCATCATTGTCACAGCAGAGCATGACCAAAGCAGGACACAGAGAGATTCTGTGTGTGACAATGTCCATGAATCCATGACTTTTTTCCCCTACATTTTAAGGTTAGTTTAAAATGCAAGTTTGTTTAATAATCCTAATTATTTCATGTATGTTGTATCACCATAGTCACTAAATTAATGTAAATGCAGGAAATGGCATTTAAATCAAAAACATTTGCCTAATTTTGTGTCCACCTACTTCTCAAACCAAAGTTACACCCTTGACTATGTTGGACAAATTGAAGTTGGTTCTTGTGAACCAAGTCAACAGGAAGATCCCAATGTACATATGCCATATGAGAGGTTATAAAATGTGCATTTTGGAGTAAAAAAAAAAAACTAAAAAAACGTAGTAACAAGCAGTGTCGGGGGTAATGCATTACAAGTAACATGAGTTACAAAATAATATTACTTTTTAAGCAACAAGTAAAGCATTACTTAAAAAAAAGTAATAATATTAAATTAAAACTAAATTAAAACTAACAGTCACGTTAAATCACGCAGTCAATGAGAGAATGTGTTCATCATTTTGAAGGCATTGAAGAAAATGAAATGGGGATTGTCTCAATGGACAGTGATTTTACATAACTAATGAGACAAACAGTACATAAGTAACCATCAAATTGCTTTAAACTTTTTATTAACCTGTATCTATGGCAAGCTTTGGGGTCAGGAAGTTCTCCGAAGATAACATTATCCTAAATTATTGTTATTTTTTGTGTGTTTTTTAAAGGTAAATGAAGGTGTAGGTCATGGAGTGCAGTGTTAATTGCAGAGCTCTTCTATTTACAAAAAGAAGAAAAAAAACCTGCAAGTTCTGAAAGAGATCAAGCCTCAGCAAAAGAAAAGAAATGTAAAAGTAATGCAAAAGTAACTAAACACATTACTTACCATAAAAAGTAACTAAGTAATGCAACTAGTAATTTTTTTGTGAAGTAACTCAGGATTGTAATGCATTAATAATAAAAAAATAAACTTTCCCCAACACTGGTAACAAGTATATAATGTTTACATTTTTCAAAAAATTACTATTTTCAGAATCCGGAAGTCCCCTTATTTGTTAGCCAGACTTTTTTTGAGGGATAATCAAAATATATGTATTCTGGACCATTAATAACAGTCTTGACATGTTGAGGACCATTTACTTGCATTTAATAGAAAATGAAAATCCTGTAATATTTTGCTCTAAAATATAAATTTCATTTTGATTAAGGAACATCAGTCATAAATATCTGTGATGACATAGGGGTCTTCATTTACCATTCCCCAAGGGGAGTCCCAGGATGGTTCTCCAGGCTTAGAGGCCTTCCACAATGCAAAGTCATTCTGTGATCTTTTCTCACTAAGTCTATCAGCTGAGATGCTCAAGTCTCCTGCATAAGCAAGAAAAGAAATTGAATAATAATCAAACAAAAAACATTTAAAGACCTAGTGAATATAAAAAGAAGGCAGCAGATAAGCAACTGCATCCTTCCCTAATTTAGTGTTATTCATTCATTCATTTTCTTTTTGGCTTAGTCCCTTTATTAATCTGGGACGCCACAGTGGAATGAACTGCCAACTTATCCAGCACATGTTTTACGCAGCGGATCATGACTCATTAATTCCAATGCTCATCATTGTTATGCATTATCTGATCAATGTGCTCTTTTGCTATTCACCAAGTTGTATTATATCAATGTTGCATTGCCATTCCACATCTGGTTTTCATAAATATTATAGACAGTTAAATAGCTGATAGTGACAGACCCATTTACAAATAAATAATAAAAGCAGAAACCATTTTATAGGGTATATTGCAGTTTATTCTCGTACCTTCTCCCTCCTGAAGAGCTTTCTGATCACCCACAGCCTCTGGAACCAGTTTAGCGTAAGAGTGAGCAGGGCAAGAATCAAACTTTGCCGTGTCAAAATATACAGATCCATTTGACTCATACCTTGTTAAAAAAAGAACAGAAATTCATTCTTATATATTCTGCGAAAAGCTCAAGGAAACATATCAATCAATGGAGAAAGAAGACAGTTCTATTCCTACCCATAACCGTTATCTACAATCTTTTTGACAAACTCCACGATCTCTGGCACATACTCACTGACCCGTGTCAGAACATCAGGAGAAAGGACCTGGCAATTAAAAACAGCGCTGCTTAGAATGGACATGTTTTTACAAATTTGCATGATCATGGATGTGACATTAAATAATGTTCATAGTAATGTTCAAATAGTTGTTCATCAACAAATCTTGAAAAATTTTATTGATTAAAACATCTAAAATCTGAATATTTAAATACATTTTTACAAATGTAATTGCTTTTCTGAAAATAAATGTACACCTGCATTAAGTAGATTGCATTACGCAGGGTTTATTTCACCCAAAAATAAAGTGAAATGAAAGTTATTTTATTAATTACTCATGTTCACGTCATTCCAAACCCCAGACACCTTTGTTTATCTTTGGAACACAAATTAAGACATTTTGGAATAAATCCAAGAGCTCCCTCATTCCCCACAGACGGTCCCGACTCGTTCAAAGTCCAGAAAAATGACAAAAAACATCCTCAAAACAGACCATATGCCTGCAGCTGTACAATGATGAAGCTACAAGAATACTTTGTCTCTACATAACAAAGTAACAACTCCATTCAAAAGTTTCTTCTCCTCATTGTGGGTATAGACCTTTTTTTGGCTGCTGCATGGAGGGCGCCATAGCGACCAGCGTCTTCCGGTGTAATGTTTAGAACTTCCGTTTACAACTGGTAATTTGCGCTCAAAAAATGAGTTTCAATAGCGTTTTGAGTGGATTATGGAGTGTTTTTGTAACACACAACAAGGTGTGTGTTAAAGCCGTTATCTGTCAGATGTGATTATAGCGGTTAAGAATATCAATTTTACTGTCTTTATTACAAACATGCTTTGTTTTAAAAACATTTTAAACTTACAAAACTTAGAAAAAAGATTCTTTGCAAAAAAATGTTCTGTGGACATGTGTATACATGTTATTATACTGTAGAAACATGGCACCTGTCAATCAATTCGGTGAGCGGGGAAAACCGCACTCCTACTTGAGCCGGTGGGCCTCAAAATTACTGGGATTTGGGTCCTATTTAACGTCAATAATTTTTTACATACACACAGATCTGTCCAAATGGCTCACAAAAGATTTTCATCATAGATGCCCTTTAAAAAAAGAGGAAGTCGCGTGGGCAGCTGGGGTATACATTAGTCCACAGTGCTCATGAAAGTGTGCCCTATACTGACACAAGGGGAGGAAACTATAAAATAAAGTCATTATTCTTGCTTTACATGCACACAGAAGTATTCTTGTAGCTTAATAATATTCCAATTACAGGTCCATTGTTTTCTATAGAATATATTTTGTTATATTATTATTATTATTAGCATAATAATAATAATAATTGTATTTTTTTAAATATATATTATTTTACTTAATTATTATTTAATCTAAAATTATTAAATTGTATTTTTAAAATGAACCAAGATCTCTGGGTTTGGAACAACATGAGGGTGAGTAAGTATTACTTCTTATTTAATAAGAAAATAAATAAATGAAATAACACTTCAGTGTGATAATTTTATGATTTCATAATCATTTTTATACTAACCCTAAACACTTTGAACAGCAGTATGTACACACAAACGACATAGTTGGGTCATTTGAAAGTGATTGAATATTCCATCAATGTTAGCTCACTCACATTCAGGGCTTCCATATCTTTATGGTACTCTCCTTCCCAGTACTTTGGCAGCAAAGAGAATATGGAGTTTTCTGTCACTTGGCTGCCAAACTGCGAGTCTAACCAATCTGACAGAAGATCCTTGGCCTCCTCCAGTAAGACCTAAAAAAAGACACAATAACGTGCAACTGAACGACATCAGCCGTATGTTTTGAACAGAATCAGTCACGTGCCGCTGACCAAACTGGGTCACATTAAACGTTTTTAAAGATGTACCTGTGCCTGCTTGTGAATCGAATCCTGTGCAGCCTTGCTCTGCACTGCCACCTGCAGGGGACCCAGAGCGGCTTCCACTGCCGCATCCAGTCTCTCCAGCATCTGTCTTTTATCTGGGTCAGTAGTCTCAGCAAGCTTGGCTTTAAAAGGCTAAACACAATAAAACCAAATTACATTAAAGCACAGTGATGTGGAAAGAGATGAAAAAAAGCTAAGAAAACATTTGCAGGAAGGTCAGTCGCTAAGAGAGTTTGAGTCGGTCATGCTTTTATTTTGTCTTCGGAGCTAGTTAGAAGAAAATCATTTGTTTTCATTAGTTAATGGCAGTTCTGTCAGTAATTTAGCAGCTTGTATGAATCTTTATTATTGTGCTAATGTTCATTAGAAGAATTTGCGCAACCTTAAGGGAAGGCCCACTAATAATGAGTTTAGTGGAAACTCAGAGATAGACCTGAGCAGACCTAAAGCCTGTATGAAATGAACATACAACTTTTCTTCACTATTGAGAAAACTATCAGAACTTTCTTGAATGAAAATAATAATATAAAGTTTGGATCATTGATATCTTTATATATGTGATCTATTCATATGAGTGACGAAACATACAACAAATACAACTAAAAATCTTTTTGAAAGAAAACTCATTCAGGTTTTTAAGTCTTTCATTCAGAATAAATGATAACAGTATTTTATTTCTGACCAAATCAGAAAGTGAGTTAAGTAGCTCACCGTTTGTGCTGTTAACACATCCTGCAGGATCTGAGCGGCACTGGGCTTCTTCTCTCTGTACTGCTCCAGCAGGTAATTCTGTCGGGCTCTTTTGATGATCTGAAACAAAGAGGTCACACTGGTGATTTTATCTCGAGAACACAGAGTACGTTCTAAAACAGATTATGCCTAATAAGCTGACAAAGACTGTAGTCATGCAAATGTGCTAAACTGGTTTCTTTTATCAGCATAACATCATAAAAAAACTGAAGCATAAACCAATCGGCGCATCTAGATTTTTGTCCGTTACTCTGATTTAGCCAGTATGCAGTGCACATGTGTAATGCGTGATAGGAAAGCATTTTCATGGCAGATTTAGGTGCATTCAACCACTAAAGGTTTTGTTTTTGTAAATACTGTATAATGGAAATTCTGAAAAATACCTTCTCACTTCATAAAATAACAGGCAAAAGGCTAAAACAGGTTTTGTTAAATACATATTTTATGTAATTTAATAAAACATACATCTTCCCCCGGTTTCACAAACAAGGTTTAAGGCTAGTCTTGGATTAAATTGCATGTTTGAGCTGTCTCAACTGAAAATAAATTGCAATGAGATGTCTTAAAATATGTCAGTGTCATTTTTTGTTTACAGGTGCACACCAGTAATGTATTTTTCTAAGGCTGTTTTTTATAAATGTGGCTTAAATAGCCTAATTTAAGGTCTAGTCCTGGCTTAAGCTAAACCCTGTTTGTGAAACTGGGCCTTAATGTTTTATTATTTTCATAACCTTAAAGGCACATAATGTTTGTTTTATTAAAGTTTTTTCACTTCAACTATCTTCTTTAAAACGAGACCCAGTTTAAATACCTTTAAACACCTTAAATACCGAATACCTTTACTCACATTGTTATTTGAAATGTGATTTGATTTCAGGCTGTATGACAAATAAGTCATTGTTTCAAAGGGTTATAATGATTTTCTATAGGCACTACATATGCATTAAAGCATTGAAGATTGGCAATTATTTAAGTTGAACATGTCATTTTCATGTAAGCAGAGGCCATAGTTAAGGGCTTAAGGTTCATAACTGTACAGATTCTGCACAAGCACTTCTCTTACTTTATCATCAATGTCTGTGATGTTCATACAGTAGAAGACGTCATACTTGAAATAGTTCTTCAGTATTCTCCGGAGTATGTCAAAAGAAATGTAGGACCTGAAAGAACAAGGACATTGAATCGTAGTCCAATACAGAGAACCCATACATAAAAACAAATGCTGAATGAGCCTTGGATGGAAAACTTGATTTATTCTTGCTCTCTTTGCTCATCAATCTGCATTCAAACACTGCAGCCCGGAGTGCTTTGTGATTTAGTTTACAGCCTCACATACACAAACGAACAATTCATTAGCCAGGCCAGAGTGCCTGAATGTCTGTTTCAGCCTTTTCATTGACCACTGTGCTGTGTCTATTGTCAGGCTGTAAACAAAGAAGAAACTCTGTGAATGGATGAGGAATATGTCACCTGGCATGACCCATGTGAGAAGCGTCATACACCGTGGGGCCGCAGCAATACCACAGAACCCTGTTGCCCTTCTGCGGTACAAACACCTCCTGTAAAACATAAAACAGCATAGATATTAATGATAATTGGAGTTTTTTGCCATTATACAGCATCCAATACACATTTTTGATGATTAAAAACTAGGGTTGCACGATATTGAGAAAAAATCTGATATTGCAGTATTTTATTACAAGATAGTTTGAATAACTCTATTTTGACATTTATTTGGTGAGTCTAACAGTATTCAGGTACAGAAATTCAATAATTACAATGCATAACATGCTGTTCATATTTTGCTTTGTCAACTGCAATGTGTATATTGCTGATGTGCACATTGCAATGTTGATGCTGAAAAGATATATTGTGCAGCCCTAATAAAAACAATAAAAAAAAACAACCTGTTAATAATTTTCCTTTTGTATTCTCGCAGTCAACAAAGATGGCAGATTCTTTGCAGAATATTCATTGCTAATGATGCAAATAGCAGTGCACAATCACTCTGAAAGTAAATGCCGCTTTTGTGGAATTCCCCACTAATGTTGCTTCTTTAATGTGTTATTTATGTTCAGGGTTTCATCATGTAAATATACTATTTTTTGTTAGTATCTTTACCCTGCACTCAGAAATGCTGCACAGGTAGAAAGTTGTAAGTGTGACATACTGTTCAATAGATTACTTATGCCAAACACATATACGCTAGACATTGCATAGTGCAAATGTTACATAATACAAGCACTTTGTGGATATAAAACAATAGTACTGTGCAGTTCTGAATGTGCCTCACACAACTTAGTGGGCTTGATAAACCACCTGTAAAAAAAAAAAAATAAAAAATAAAAATAAAAAAATCACACTCCTTTATCTCTCGGACACTTTAACTGACACTTGCACCAGTTTGCACCAGACACTTTATTACAATCACTCCATATCTCTAGTTTGCTTCACACAGGTAAAAGCACTCTTCTATCTAAAAAAACAAACAAATATAATATAAAAAAACTCCTCTGTCCTTACTCTAGCACTTAATTCTCTGAGAACTAACAGTTTTCAGTCTGATTTGTGTGTATTGCCTCTTCTTGTTAAACTGCTGAATGCCTCCTCAATTGTAAGTCACTTTGGACAAAGCCGTTTACTAAATGACTAAATGTAAATGTAGTATTAATAATAAAGAATTCATTTATTTAATTCTTATGAAACAACATTAATGCAGATTTTAATCTTTGCTGTTGTTTTCCCTAGACCAACATATGTTTAAATTAAAAAATATGTTCCTTGTCCTCGAAGAGTTTAGATGTAAAAACCTCTGACATTTTCATCAGGCTTTTGTGTATAGGTCCAGTATTTTCACTATTAGAATAATTTGCTGTTAAAGTGAAAGAACTAGACTAAAACATGCACTAAATATTGACTTAAATTGTTCTAATTTTTACTATTTATTATCACCAAAGCTACATTTGTCTGACTAAAAAATGCACATTTGGAATCATGCGAATATAATATTGTAATAACAAAACAATTACAATTTTGGTGGAAATTATGACAATTTAAAATAACTCCCATTCAAATGTGAGTGCTAAAATTTCAGATGTTCACTGAATTCAGTTTTAAGATGAATTTACTTCTTTGTTGTTGAAAATGACAATTAATTTATCAAATAAAAACATGAAATTATGCTTATGCTTATTATGCTACCAAAATAGTATTACACTATGAGTAAATACAGTAGAAGATAGGGTGTTTTACTCTTTTAGCAATGTGCTGTGTTATATATCTTTCACAATGTACCTTGGTGCGCGTGAGGCTGTTGTAAAGACGTAGCTTTGAAATGTCTGTACCCTCTGGAGGAGACCATGGTGGCTGCACCCGCTTTCCCTTTGCTGAAAAACAACACAGATTTTTTTTTAACCCAAAATGACTGTTTAGTACAAACATTTGTCACTTCATTTCTCTAGTGTGTGTGTGTAGAGACAACAGGTGCAACATGGGAAAAAGCTGTTGTTGCACACCTGCTGCAATATACAGTGCACTCCATTAGAATTGGTAAATATGAACAAAGAAGGCTGTAAAAATGTCTTCGTTTAACCTTTGCATCTTTTGCTTAAAACACACCACAGTATATTATTTGATTATATATTGTATAGATATGAAATGTATATATAATTTGTATGACATACATATATATTTTTCAAATATATGCATGCATGTGTATTTACATATACATAACAAATATACACAATACACACATCTATCTATCTATCTATCTATCTATCTATCTATCTATCTATCTATCTATCTATCTATCTATCTGTCTGTCTGTCTGTCTGTCTGTCTGTCTGTCTGTCTGTCTGTCTGTCTGTCTGTCTGTGTCTATACTCTTATTTATATATATGGATCTCGATTAATCTTTACCCAGCAATAAATAATAGCTATGTTTCCATCGTAAGATCAGGCTGAACATATGCATTTGAACCATGAGGGCAATAATTAAGAAATTCCAGTCAACAGGAAGTGCTTTGAATCAGCCTGAAAGATGAGGGTTTGAGAGGCCAAATAACCATTAGAGCACTGTATAAAGAGCCAAAAACCAAATATCATTATGAGTCATGAGCTGAAGGTAAATATACCAAACTATATTACATTAAAGTTGGGTAATGGGTAATTTGCTAATTTATTTTATAATATTTAAAAATAAAAAAACATTACTTTAATTTGTAATAACTAATGCAGTATAATTTTTTAAATTATAACTTATTGCAATAAAAACATGAGTGAACAGTGGAGTTCAATGCTGAATACACTAGTCAAGCAGAATCTGCCTTTGCCCTGATTTGCTTACCAAAGACTCTGCATTGTCCTCTTTCCATCAGGTACATTTAAACTAAATCTGATTAATTAACAATATTTAACTGAAACATTTCATTTCAATTAGCTTTTAACAATAAAGCAAACAAACAGACGACATTAGATTTGAAAAGACCATCTCTACTCCCTCCCTCTCAGATGGGATGGTGGGCCAAATCAAAGGTTACCTTGAGCCAACTTTGGCCCTAGTGTTGATGTCAGAATGATGACAATCTGACATCATTTATTATTTGATATACAAACTCTTGTATACGTTCATTTAAAAATAGATATATTGTAAAGTATGGAGATGATACAGCTTTGGTGAGCCTTTTAAATGAAGAGGAGAGAGAGCACGGGCCTGTTCTTTACTTCTTTTTAGACTGGTGTGAAAATTCAAACCTTCTTCTGAAAATTCTTAAAACTAAGGAGATGGTTATTGATTTTAAAGAGAGAACACAAAGCAAAACTCATCCCACATTAATTAATGGGACGCAATCTCAGTTAGTAACAAATTATAAACATTTGGATGTGATGTTGGACAACAAACTTAAGTGGGATGTATGGACTGACTGTGTAAGAAAAAAAGCTTCAACAGAGAATGTACTTTTTAAATAAACTATTGTCTTTTGATGTTGACAACACATTGTTGATCATGTTTTATAGGGCTTTTATTAAAAGTATTGCAACATTCTGTGTGATTTGTTAGTATGGAAATGCTTCTGAGGCCCAGATGTGGTCACTGGGGGAAGGTGGTAACAACAGCCAGTAAGTTGTGGGGAATAAAACTAAAGAGCATTGACAGTATATACAAAGCAAGAGTACTAAATGAGGCTATCATGATTGTCAATTATGAGAGACATCCTTTATCAAACACCTTCCAATTATTATAGGTCATCAATATTGTGTTCCCAGATGAGTAAGAAATAGGAAAAAAATTATCATCTATACCCCAAGCAATTACGTTTCTAATTCCTCCTCCCTCAGTAGCAGTTGATGGCTAGTAGGCTAGATATTTATTTAGAGTAGGGGTACCATGTTTTTATAGGATATATACATATATATGCCAAATGTGAAAGATGTCTCTGTGAGTGTATGCTGCAAATGAAATTTCCCTATGTGGACAAATAACTAACTGACCATCACAACAAATTGTTATCATCCAAAAGCAACTTAAACATCTTCAGTTTATTGTTTATATTTTGAGTAAAACTCCAAAAACATCTTTTTTCATAGCCTATTTTGCTCACATTTGCGTCTAAACCACAAGCACCTCATTGTGGGCCAGTCACCAGTGATTCAACCCGTTCCTCTCCTGCACAGAACAAACTTGAGGGACGAACTTGTTTTGACTGTACACTGTCAGTCACCTCAGCTTATGTACACTAACACACCCTCAGACTCATGCAAACACACACTGCAGATATCCTCAGCACAGAAACCACTGACTCAAAATACGAAAACTACAGCTACAGCCTACGTTCATGCACCCTGAGTTCTGTCTACTCACTGCTGCATTCTGGGCTCTGGTCATTGGCTTGGGGCTTCAGGAAGGCTATGTGTTTGTACCAGCGCAGGGCATGGACATGGCGCTCAGGTGGGGGCCTGCAGAGAAGCGCAAAGGCTTCTGCGTCCGCCTGTGAGGGCCCGTAGCCAGCCAGGTAACTGCGACTGCTCAAGTACTCATTCAGAGCCTCAACCAAGCGAGAATCCTCACTTATGCGCAGTAAGAAGCCATAATCAAAGGCTGGGAAAACAAAAGGGCATAGAGAGACACACAAACACACACACACAGAGGAGCAGATGTTAGCAACAAGCTACGGGCCCATAGAGTGACCGTGATGATGACGCCTGTAATCCTCTCTAACCTCCGCACTCTCAAACGTAAGCTGTCATAATCAGCTCACGCACACAATTAAGCAACAATACTGTCATGACTATGTGAATTAACTTAATAATTGAGGGTACGTTCCAGAACTTGCTTGAAGTCAAATGGAAAAACAAATGTGTGAATGCGTATGCAACTAAAGATGGAAAATATTTATATGATACAAATAAATAAATTGATTTGGATGACAAGAAAATTGTTACTGTTGCTTTCTACAACTATTAAAAAGAACTTTCATTTAAATTAAGCTGAAAAAAAGTTATGAAGGTATTTTAATGTAAACATACAAAATGGCTTGAGTAGTTGATTATAATATCATATTCAAAAATGTCTAATGTTACCATATGAAATAATTCAACTAAAATAAGTTGACATACACTGCAAAATCTGGTAAGTTAAGTTAACTCCAACAGTTTGAGGATATTGATTGCAGTAAACCATTTAAGTTTTAAAACAAAATGGTTTGGGTACTGTAAACTTTAAACAATTATACTGTGAATTTAAGAAAAGCACATACTATTGAAAGAAAAAATACACAATAAAAAGTGAAAATGAGAAAAAATGAAACTAAAGAAAAAAAGGAGAAAAATAATGAAACAACTGAACCTTCTTATAAAACACTTATAAATCAGAAAATATGACTCACTCACGTACAGTATATAAAACATGCTGATGGTGTGTGTGTGTGTGTGTGT
>CAIGQZ010001108.1:16676987-16691888 GCA_903798205.1 Danio tinwini
CTTCTTCTTCTTCTTCTTCTTCTTCTTCTTCTTCTTCTTCTTCTTCTTCTTCTTCTTCTTCTTCTTCTTCTTCTTCTTCTTCTAAACACAGACCACTAGGGGGAATCCAAGTATAAGGTGAGGTGTATCATGGTTGTGAGTGAACTATCACTGTACAAGGGGGGAAAATACAAAACGATACAGAAATTCACCAAATGAAATGTAAATTATGTGATGTAAATGGGTTTGTGTGGATATGACTGTATTATAAAATAATTTAACACAAGTGACAGAATAACTAAAACTAAATAAGCAATTACTATTATTTTAAATATTATGTATGTTTCTATCTATCTGTCAGAGGTGTCCAAACCGGTGTCCTGCATATTTTAGTTCCAACCTCAATTAAACACACCTAAACCAGCTAATCAAGCTCTTTCTAGGTATACTAGAATGTTCCAGACAGGTGTGTTGAATGTTGAAAGTTGCAGGTAAACTACAGGACACCCCGACTTAGGCACCCCAATCTTTGTATTTAGCTTATGTAATGCTTAAGTTTGTCTACTGCATTTTACACTTTTCAGGAAAATTGCTAAAGTAGGGTGGCCATTTTTTAGAAAAAAAACAATGACACTTTGCAGGATAAAGGGTTATATAAACATTAATAGAAGCTTGCATTAATAAATCGTCTATCTATGTATAAAAGCTGTCATCACTGTGGAGCTTTTTAAAAGGTACACTTTTATTTCATAGGTACTAATATGTAAACTTTGGGTACTAAAATGTACCTTTAAGGTTTTTGGCCCTTTAGACACAATTATGTGTAGCTTTTGAAAACATACCACCCCAGTAACAGTTTTTGTAGCTTGCATATTCATTAATTCATTTTCTTTTCAGCTTAGTCCCTTTATTAATCAGGGGTCGCCACAGCGGAATGAACCGTCAACCAATTCAGCATATGTTATTCACAACCCTACACTGGGAAAAACCCATACACACACACTATGGGCAATTTAGCTTATTCAATTCACCTAAAGTGCATGTCTTTGGACTGCGGGGGAAACCGGAGCACCTGGAGGAAACCCATGCCAACACGGGGAGAACATGCAAACTCCACACAGAAATGCCAACTGGTCCAGAATGGTGGCACAGTGGTTAGCACAAGTCAGCAAGAAGGTCGCTGGTTCAAGCCTTGGCTGGGTCAGTTGGCATTTCTGTGTGAAGTTTGCATGTTCTGCCCATGTTGGCGTGGGTTTCCTCCAGGTGCTCCGGTCTCTCTCACAAGTCCAAAGACATCTGGTATAGGTGAACTGGGTAAGCTAAATTGGCCATAGTGTATGTGTGTGAATGAGAGTGTATGGATGTTTCCCAGTTATGAGTTGCAGCTAGAGCTTTGTACTGCAGAGATAGCACAAAAACTACATCTTAAATGTATAGGCATTTAAATGTATTTACACAGCCTATTTAATATATAGATTAATATTAAATATGGACATATGAAAATTTACTTTTAAATGGGTAATTCACCTAAAAATAAACATGCTGTAAATTTACTAACCCTTAACCCTAAGCTATGTAAGACAAATACCTCAACGTAATTTCAGCAATCCCTTTTGTCTACAGTTTTTTTTTTACTTAGCTTGACTTTTTATTATTCACAGAGGACCACTGACTACATTGTGAGTATAAAAGTCAGATAAATCTTGGATAAATCAGTCAAATAAAAGTGGTGAGATGAGTCTTGGATAACCTGAATATATAAACAGCAAACTTTCATTTTTGAGTGAACTCCCCTTTTAAATAGAAACTAAAACCTCCACTAGGTGGCAACAAATCTTGAAGGGACAGTTCACCCACAAATGAACATTTGACATAATTTACTCACACTACATTTGTTCCAAACCAATGTTTGTTTGTTTTATCTTGCGTTTAGTATGTCTCCATAGTATGTTTTTAATTATTAATATTATTGATTATGTTATGAATGTCAATACTTTATTGTTCAACAGAACAAAATAAAAAGGAACACAAAGGTTTAGAACAAGTGGAGGGTGAGTAAACAGTTTAGAGCTTTTTTATTTTTGGCAATCAGTTGCTCATTGTTTTTATTTTTAAATTCTTATTTCTATTCACAAAAGACTTGAAGAACTGGTCTGCCTTATATCTAAGTGTGTGTACAGAATATAAATTCATTAAAAGTAGCCTTAATCTTAATCTCTAAAGAAGGACAAATGAGCATAAGACTCACTAGGCTGGACAGTCCGAGCTAAAACTGGACAGATGGCCACCTTAAGAAGCCAGACTTAAGAAATGTTTGTTCTTTGTGGCTGAATGAAGTTGGCACGCGCAGCACGCTAGATTTGGTGGCATTGGTTGCAGGTCAAGGAGCCTGTCAGCCTGCTCTCATCTTTGCTTTGTGACTCCAGACAGACTGCAGACTCTCTAACCTCTCTGACAAGGGCGCAGATTATTCGTAGCTGCTGAGCGCTGAACCCTCCCTTCTGAATGCACACGACAGTCACAGCGACCACATACTCTCTGCGCATGCTTGATTTACTGCCACTGTCAAATACGTCATGTGCATATATGAAATATGTTTTGTGTTGCAGGTATTAGTTAGTTATTAGCTATTTCCCATACAGTCAAAAAGTAGGTGCCCACTTACTTTAAAAAAATAACGTCCCCCTAATTTTGAGATACTACGTCAATCTGATGTCATGTTGATGTCCTATGCCTGCTGGGATGTTTTGTGTGGGAAAAAAATAATCATTTGCTTTTAAATATGCTCTAAATACACATTTTTTTTTAAATATTCCAAAATATTTTTCATATAATATAAATACTTCTTTAACAAGACAATTTTAATTGCATATTTTTAAATAAATTTTTAAATAATTTAAAATACATTTCATTTTACCATATGGTTGAAAACACTTAGATCACTTTACACACCATTTCCCAGTGTTGAAAATGCAGTTCATTGTGGTTCAGCTGTGGAAGACCCTGCTGGATTCGCACGTAGATTAGAAGAAAGCCATGTAACACTGTCTAAATTTAATGTATAACCATTACAGCTAAAAATAACTTTCTTTCATGTTGAATCCCCCTTCAGTTGTCAGTATGCAACAGCTAGTGTGACTTTCTGATGCTGGATTGACAAGCTGCTGACAGGCCTGTATGGCGGTGGTCAAAAGAGTACAACACATCAGACTGACGGATGGTGTTTATGTACAAGAGAGAACTGAAGAGAATAGTAATCTGTTGTTTAATAAATAGTGACTTTTAAAAAATACTAAAGGACATCAGAGCAATTGCATATTAGGAGTTTTTTTTTAATTCATTTTGAAATGTCTCTGGGAGCGAATAGAGTGGCTGTTGAGGTTGATTTGTGTCTTTTTTGTCTCAGGGTTAAGGAAAGTTTGACAAAATTAAAAGAGGAAGCAGTTGCAAAGCATTACCCCAGTATTATATTAAAAAAGCTGTGATTAATTAATTATTCATTCATTCATTTTCTTTTCAGCTTAGTCCCTTTATTAATCAGGGGTTGCCACAGCGGAATGGACCGCCAACTTAACCAGCATATGTTTTATGCAGCAGATGCCCTTCCAGCCGCAACCTAACACTTACACACATTCTATGGTCAATTTAGCTTATTTAATTCACCTATAACACATGTCTTTGGACTGTGGGGGAAAGCGGAGCACCTGGAGGAAACCCACGCGAACACGGAAAGAACATGCAAATGCGAACACAGACAAAAATGCCAACTGACCAAGCCGGGGTTCGAACCAGCAATCTCCTTGCTGTGAGGCGATCATGCTACCACTGCGCACGGTGACGCCCTTAATTAATTATTGTATAATTAATTAATATTGTAAACAAAAAATCTTTATTTATACATATACATTTCTATTATTTTATGTTATGAACTTGAACGTTTTATTATCTTTAATATGATTATTTTCTGTTTTAGTAGTTTAGTACTCTAGCTTAATAATTACAAGGCAACTTTTTTTTTTGAGCTCCATTTAAATGAACCAATTTTAAATAAGTTTTTAAAATATTTTTTACCATTTTCATGGGAGTAAATAAAACCTACAAAGGCCTTTTCAGAATGTTTTGTAAGAATAAACTGAATTAAACTATTAGTTCAGCCAATGCTAGTTGAGTGTGCACTAGACAAGCACCATTATCATAAAACTCTTGACAAAAAGGTCAAGCTATGAATGCTTGACTGATGGCATGAGGAAAGGGTCAGCCCTGGTGTGGAACTAAACATGTCATGTTTATTACAGTAGCTGTCTGTATCTCTGAGCCTATCCAGTATAAACTTTCCAATGGGCTTGAAATACATATAATAATTAATCAAGCATAGTTAGTGTTTTAAAGAATGAACAATAACAACAGCAATGAAAAAGTATCTGCATGTAAAGTGCCTTATTTGCTTACAAGCACAGGACCTGGCTAACAATTTTAGGTTAAACAAATTCCCATAAAGTTCCCATTTTTCCCATTTGTCTTATTTCTTAATGATCTTTGAACATTTAAAATGTCCAGTTTTTAGATGATATTTTAATGTTAATATTTGGTTAAAATAATGTTATTTAAAATGTTTTCATATGTGTTTGTCACATTATATTCTCAGAACATTATTTTAAAATGTTATTAGCACATTTTATATATACAGTAAATTTTCTATCAGCATTTCCCTAACATTCTGAGTAAGTTATAAAGGCATTTGTCCTTTTGTGACTACATATTATTTTTTTGGTTATGATATTTCAGAACATTTTCATATTGTTTGTCTCATGTTATATTATTGTTCTTGAACATTCCATTCGAATGATACTAATGTTCTTGGAATATTTTTCTATCAACGTTACAAATTGTTACAAAAACATTATTTTAATAACGTTACGTACTAACATTTACTCAACTTTTAAGGAATCTACCCAGTTAGCTGCAAGATTTAAAACAGAACACAATTCTACAGATATACATGCTGAAGTTTCCTAGAAAGTCCAAACAACAACAACAACAACAACTTTTAGGAGGATAGTTGCTTTGTTGCAGTCAGACTCTAATTTTAACCCATCTGGTCCTGCTTTCTTATCCTGCTTCAGCTTCTTGAGTTCTGTCATCCAGTGGAGGTGATGGACAGTGGGCTCAGTGACAGATCATGGGGGTGGGCAGGATGATTTGGGGCATGTTCTATGGGACATTTAGGGGGGTGGGGTGGGGGTGTCTATTAAAAGAGAAGTGGTGCTGTTAGTGTCCACAATGCCTGTTTGTTGGAACCCAATAGGGACACTCAACCAGGATGCCAGAGCCAACAAAAAAAACAGGTATGCCAGTGTTTATTTTGTAGATTCTATCTGACAAATTCATGTAGAGTAAATTGGTTTTGTATTGTTGGTTGAGTAAATAGTAAACTTTCTGTTCTGAACTTTGACCCTAACATTAAAAGCACTTTTCGAACTATACTTATTTTTATAAGACTTCAGCTCATGTGTCTTTGGTTTTTGGTGTAATAATAAGAATTAGTAATTTAAAAGATACAGTAGGTAAAAATGAGCAGTTTCAGTTTGATGAGTATGTTCATAACATTGTCTGTATGTTGTTTTATACTGTACCACATTTTGCAGCTACATCTACTGTACTAGATTCTTAATCCAACTGTAAATATGAAGCATCTGTGCATTGTTCTTCTCTGCAAAAATTGTATTGTAAAGAAAATATTTTAACAACAGTCCTATTTATAAAAGGTTAACCTAAAGTTGCATATTTTATATTTACCAACTAATATAATAACAGCAAATTTTGTGTGATTACAAGGGACTAACATTAAACCAAACCTTGTTCCTAACACTTTATTTTACAGTACTGTTTTGCATATACACTACATACTGCATACTTATACTAGTCATTACAAAACTTTTTCTAAACCTACCCCTAATTCCATGTTACCTTGCATGACCCAATACTTTAAGTATCTTTAAGTACACAGTAAGACATATACTGTAAATTATAGTGCAACCTTATACCTAAAATGTAATTAATATTATAAAGTGCTTAACTGTAACACACAACTACTTAAATTAAAAGTATTATTGGTATAACCTGCAAAACTAACATTTAATATCTTATCTAAGCTTAAGTGATAGAATAATGGCTGTGGACTGAAGGGCTTTTTTCCAAAAGTGAAGAGAAAATAACCCTGCCTATGCATGAATTAAAGGATTGCAATAATGTGATGCCACCTGTTTTGACAGCCGACTGTGGCGATATTCGCTAAGACCAAGAGCATGCTAACAATGCTGTTGCATCACTTTTCGGCATTAAGCAATAGAGTTCAGTGGTAGTAACCAAATCCATGCAGTCCTTTTAGCTTCACACTTTCTCTTCCCCTTTGGTGGATTTCAGAGGCTCTGCAGCGGTTCTAAAGCAGGGGCCAAATAGAGGCCCACTGCAAGCTTCCAGAGAAACCCCAGGGAGTCTAAAAATTATTTAAAACCAATGAAGCCACCATGACATTCTTGAGTTTATTTTTATGGCTACCAAAATACCAGTGGTTCATATACCGTCATATAGGGACAAAGCGGGTCTGATAAGTTGAGAACCATTACTCTAGTCTAGACTTAAGACATCTATACAGCTCTTAAAGTTAGTTTAATGTGATTGAACAAATGGCACATTTTGTTTTGAATACTTTTGAGTGTTAGACACACCAGGATGTCAATACTTAGACAGCAACCATCAGCATCTAACATAACCTTTGTGAAGGACATAAACATGTCCCCTTCATGAAATAGTTTCCCATCCTAGTGACAAACTCCACTGACCACTGGCTGACACATTATGACTTTGTGACAATTATTACCTTTCATGCCGTCAGTTCAAAGCATATTTACCACATATGCATCATTAGTTGACTGTCACTGCTTGCATCTATCCAGACATTAGTAGTGTGGAATGTGGATACCAGCGGTTCTGAAATGGCAAAACAGTGCTTGATAACAACAACAAAAATAGATCCTAGCTAATCCATCTAGAAGCTACCTGTGGCTGTGTCGACGTGGACCGCAGTTCTCAATGGAGAGCACATGCACTCTATTTTTAAACGCGGAGGCTTGGCTTGCTTTAAGCTTGAACCATTCGCATCGATGTGATTGAAGATGTGTGACTCTAACTAAAAGAAAGAACAATGAATAAGCAGTTAATAATTCAAGGCATGTGTGTAACAATAGATATGAAGATCAAGTTTCAGCAACACCTTCAAGTGTCAAAGAGAAAAAACAGTGTACTAAATATTTCTTAAGTTGAGATCACATGCTAGAAAAAATACATTTTACTCGTTTTCAGGATAACTTGAGTCACTAATGTTTTTGACATTATTAAATAATTTGCATTCAAAAAGGTATATGCATTGAGTAATGCAAAACTACATGCAAAAAAGTACTCAACTGACCTAATACTTCTGGCAAAATTCTTAAGTGATCATACAACAGACACTTAACTTTGTAAATTTATGAATGACAGTAATGCAAGGCCACTGACGTTATAGGTCACATGACAGAAACAAAATGTCAGATGTAGTACATCCAAATTAGAATTACACGCATTCAAAATAATGATTAAAACATACTATTTTGCTGGTTGCAAACTAAGTTACAAACTACATACCTACTATTTGTGATTTAAGACAACTACAAATAACTACACTGGTTACTGGAACAACTAAAGTTTGACATTGATGCTTATGCAGCTGTTAGGGAATCTACACTCTCCTTTTCCACTTGCTTTTACAAGTCAGCATCCCCTTTATAAGCCTTAGGTCCATAAATTAGGCTTCAATGTAACGTATTTTCACAGAGAGCCACAAAGAACACTTTCCAGAACCTTCACGTTTACTGTTCCGCTCTGCTATACAGTAGGTTGTTTTCACATGACGTCATTGATGATGTGCAAAATTCACATGGAGGGCAGGAAGTGATTCTTTTACATAGGATTCGCTATCAGAACATCAAAATATTTCTGTTTTATGTTGTTTATAATTGTTTAACTTGGCCAAAATAAGAAATTCCAAACAGTTTTTGCTTATAATGGCGGAAAGTTCAAGAAACTGGCTGAAAAATGGAAGAAAATGTGGCATGCAATAAACATTTTTTCAATACATCCATGTGCACAAACGTGTTTTTTGAACACGATAATTTGTTTGACAGCACCAATAAAGATTATATACTGGCCTAGCTATGCGTATAAATATGTTAATGTGTGTGTAAAGTCAGTTACAAACACCAGCACACTTATACAAAATCCAGGGGGATATAAATTACATACCCTGCCATGTAATCACTGCAATGAAATCTCTGCCTTGTTTTGCAATAATCCAAGTCTCTACTTGCATTTTGGTGGATTAAACAACCTTAACGTTAACATCTATATGCACAGCAGCGATGAATGTTTGTTCACAGTAAGTTCATTGACAAAACTAGAAGGTTATTATTGTGTAGCACTTTTCATCCTTACAAAAATAAATAAATAGTAATGTAGAGTATGCGTCTACGCTTTTGTATGCTTTTATCTGTTATTTCATGATGTCCGGAAGATATCCACATGGGGAAAAACTATAGTAATTTATAATAAACATGTTTTTGAACCACATAGTAAAGTGTATAATGTGTACAACTCTTTGTTAATGAATGCTACCGAATACTGTAGTATAAACTGATAAACTGTAAAAAAAAAAAAAAAAATACAGTAACGTTAGTGTAAACTCTGCTGCATTGTAATGGTGTATAATTATAGAAACTGAAGCCTACTGAATAATTTGTTTATTACTACAGTTGCGTTGTACCACAGCAACAATATAATTACTACGACGGTTTAATTCAAAACTTGAATTAGAAAACTTGTCCCTCTTCATGATATAAGGATCATGTCCAACATATGTGGCTATTTTCTATTTATATCTCCTCTGAAATATGGTATAAATCGCAAAAATGTGGACTTTCCTCTATGTCTCCCATTCAGTATTTTACTTCCGGCCCTTCATCTGAATTTTACGCGTCACCATAACCACATGAAAACAACCTATTCATCTGCCAGTTATCTAGACATCTCACATAATAACACAAAATCTTAAGGCATATGTACAGTAAGTGTTCACGCTTAAGAGCTTGATTCTCTTGGTTCATTTGGACCAATAATGTGTTCACAGTGAATTTTATAGATACAAAACAAACAACTGAAAAATGACTCGAGTCAAATCAACGGCAAGACTGAAGTCACACACAAACATGAAGATCTGTTATGTGTGTCTGCCATCATTTAATTGTGCTTGGCAACATCATAACTATTACAAGAAAAAACATGGATGCTTTAGCATTGTGGTTGCATGTTTTGACATCATACCCTGTTTTGGGGGCGATTCTTTGTTGCATTCATATCTCAGTTGAGCTGCACCAGAGTGTGCTTGGTTTGATGACTCTGGTGTGATCATTCTATTGCAGTTCACAAGTGTGAATGCTTCCATTTGCATGAACAAACACTATTTATACACATACACATATACATATATATTTATTTTTATAAGCAGCACACAGTTAACATTTAATTTGCACATAATGTAGCTATACATATATTTTATATAATAATATACTGTATATGTATTTGTCAAAATTATCGATTCTCATTTTAAACATTTGTCTTTGTATTGTCACTGTCATTTTGTTGCACTGTGGAAAATTCTGTCATGAAAACCAATTCATCGTATATGTAAACAAACCTGGCAATAAAGCTCATTTTGATTCAGATTCTGATTGCATTTCAGTGTACACCAAACCAGCAGACTGAGACCTCTGTACTTGATGTCGGTCCACTTGTTTGGTGCACAATAAGTTCATGCATATATAAATGATCTGCACAAACACACCATTCATTCATTTTCATTCATTTTCTTTTTCTTTTCTTTCATTTTCTTTTTTCCATTAATTTTCTTTTCGGCTTAGTCCCTTTATTAACCTGGGGTCGCCACGGCGGAACGAACCGCCAACTTATCCAGCACGATTTTATGCAGCGGATGCCCTTCCATCCGCAACCCATCTCTGGGAAACATCCACACACTCATTCACACTCATACACTACGGACAATTTAGCCTACCCAATTCACCTGTACCGCATGTCTTTGGACTGTGGGGGAAACCGGAGCACCCGGAGGAAACCCACGCGAACACAGGAAGAACATGCAAACTCCACACAGAAACGCCAACTGACCCAGTCCAGATGAGGTTCGAACCTGCGACCCAGCGACGTTCTTGCTGTGAGGCGACAAACACACCAAGCTAAACTGTTTGCACCAAAGCTGCAAAGTTTGAACCAACTCTAATAGTGTGTGATATAGGAGACGCTACAGGCTAAACATTTTAAAATGAAAGAGCTTGAGATGAAGGTTTTGTAAATTTATGCTTTCTTTCTGACCCTCCCTTACTCCTTCAGTCTCAGCTTTCAGCAAGAAACCAAAGTCCCAGACTGCTGAGATCGGGGCAAGAGTCATATTTGAAGCCGAAACTGAAAAGCCTGGTGTAAAAGTGAAATGGCAGCGAGACTCCAAGGACATCTTACCCAGTCACAAATACACCATCTCAGCGGAGGACAATAAGCATTCCCTCACCATAAATAATATCATTCAGGAGGATGCAGTGGGATATGCTGTTATTGCTGGGATGTCAAAGGTCAAATTTGAATTAAAGATAAAAGAACCAGAAGGTGGGTGATGTTTGGATGGCGACGTATTCCTGCATTTACTTTACCTTCACACCACCATTGGTTTGGTTGTTGTCACACCTTCTACTCGTTCCCATAGTCCCAATCATCGTTTTCAATCACCATCCACACGCCACACCTGTGAACCTTCACCTGATTACTAAATCTCCCGCACCTGCACCTGCAATCACCAGCACACCATATATACTCACCTCACTCACTCACTCACCGGCTGGAATCAAAGATGGATGGTTATCCTCGTCTCCTCTCCCGTATTCTCCTGTGCTCTTCCGTGGTTGTTTTCCTCCTCCTGTGATGCAAATACATCTGTTTAAGGGAAGTAACTATTCGTATATTGGTGTTTACCAATGAACCGAACTACCAGCTGAACTGTTTGTGAGTGAGATAGCTCACCATCTACAACACCATTCACCTGCTTCACCTTGCTACTGTTGTTGCATCACTTGAATGAATACCCTTGAAGTTTATTCTTCATTGTCTTCCTTGTGTGACTGTGACAGTTGTAAAGAAAGTCACAGAGGACCATAACCAGTTCTCCTTTCTGAATTCACTTTTCTTTAGTTACAAAGGTTTGTTTTTATTGCACCTTCTCAGAGCAAGTTTTACTATTTTAAGGATTTTTCAGCATGCTGTGTTTTATGAGAAACTTACTAGAACTTTGAACACTTGCCTTTTAGTGTCAATTCATTTGTAATTAATTAATTTGTTTGTTTATTTAACAGGGACAATACACTTGACATTGTTATACAAAGACAACCGATGCCACGTACATAGGGTTTTTGTTTCTGGCATTGTGCAAATTAAGTTGAATACATGATTAGCTAGCCTAATACGTTCAAGTGATTAGGAGGTACTAGAATATAGCTGTCAAACTAAACAAATTTAACGTAATTCTACTTGTACAAATAGACAATAGACATCTGTTTATGAAGGAGCAGTCAAAAATTACCTTTGCTACTTGTTCAAACTACTTAAAGTTCTTAAGGGGTTTTGAGGGACAACTTAATTGTTTTAGGTTCAATGACATTAACAAACCAGTGTTTCCCAACCCTTTTCCTGTAGACACACTTACATATTTTGGATGTTTCCCTTATCTGACCCATTAACTTCAGGTTTTGGAGTCTCTTCTAATGTTTTGATGAGTTGATTCAGATGTGTTTGATTAGGCAGAGGTTGAAAATGTGTACTGTTGGTGTGTCTTCAGAAACAGTGTTGTAAAACACTGATTTAATCAATTTGTTTTCGGACCATATGAGGAACTGTATGGAACACAGCATTTTACAGTGAGGTTTACTTAATTAAATTTGGTTAATGTTTCATATAATCCTAATATATAATTACTGCTGTGGACATATTGCTTGCTACTAAGAGAGTTTCAACCATCTACCAATTCAGAATAGGCCTATGTTTATACATCCAGTATTTAGAGCTATTTTTTCAACCACAACAGAGGATGAAAGCAAGACTGAGTCCTAATTTGTGTGGTCATTAGATTTGCGAAGAGAGTAATATCAAAGCAGAAAAGGATTCAAGAGAAAAACATTACAAGCACAATCACGTTCATTAATAGACTGAAAATGTATTTGAGAGTATCTCATCTGAAAAATGTAAACCTCTGAATTTTGTAACAGAATTCAGCTTTAAGTTTAAAACACGATCTTCTAGAGCCCCTAAAGGATTTGCTTTTTGCTTCTGTCCAGATCTTTTTTTAATAAAGTATTAGTGATGTATGGCTCCATGGATTTGTTTTATTATTTATAATCATCAGCTGTCAAAAGGGAAACTTCTCTGGCCCACATGAGTGATTGTTTATCACATGTTGTCAGAAAGTCATTTTAAGGATTTTTGCACTTTTGCAGTGAAGGGAGTGGAAAAAGCCAAGTCCCCGGATCCTGCAGCTGTGGAACATAAACCTGAAGAACCGAAACCTGCAGAATCTAAACCTGAAGAGCCTAAAGAGCCTCCCCCAGCCCCAACTGAAAACTCAGCACCAGAAAGCAGTGGACCGCCATCGGATGGTGTCGCACCTGAAGGTGAATACAAAAACACAGAGGGTAAAAAAAGATTACTCACTTTCTCACTTGTGCAAACATATCTACATCTTTGTTAAGTTTGGATTATTTACACCTTTCCTGTTTGGTATGATTGAATCAAACTCAAGTTTTTTTTTCGCTTTGGCATGAAATTTTATTTGGCTTTTCTGCGTTTGTCTCAGGTAACCAGTCAACTGTTATAACCTAAATGTGTATAATACACACTCACAACCATGTTGCACTATATTTGTGTGCATTTACATTAGAAATATAGAACTTATGTGAGCAAAAGAGGCAATATGTGAATGGTTCCTCAGAGCTAAAGCAAGAGTTTGTCAGTTCTTTGGACAGCGCAGCTGATAGTTGCAAAGCAAACACAAAGACAATGAAGCATATTGCATCCAATAAATGGCTGACTTCAGCACATATGAGATTTTGTTTACAATTTTTGGACTAAAAAAGTCAGTGTGAAAGCAAACTGCGCCAAAAAAAAATCTACATTGTGTTAGGTCCGAACCAAAGCAACTAACTTAGCATTTGTAACTGCTGTTTTCTCCTTGCAGTAATTGTTCTTGTTTAATTTGGGTTTTTTTAGGAGAATGTCCACACATATTTATATATTCATCTGAAATGTATTTTAAATATAAAAAATATATACATTTAAAGACATTTCTGACTTATTTTTACTGAATGTAAAAAAAAAAATTATTATGATCAAGTATATTGATCATCTGGCTGCAGCTCATTTAATAGCCACTGGTGTCACTAATAGGAAGCATTTCTGAACTCAAATAGCAGCTCTAATTTCTGTAGTCCTCAGCGAAAATATGTCAAATTACGTATAACTGTTTAAAATTTTAGATGATTCATTGGAAATAAGGTCACACTTTATTTTGATGGTCCATTTGTTGAATTAAGTTACATTGCATTTACATGGCAACTAATGCATTTACATGGCAACAAATTCTCATTAGATTATAAGTAGACTGTTAGAGGTTGGAGTTAGGGTTAGTGTAAGTTGAAATGTACATGCAAAGTTTCTTATAGTCAGTAAAATGTCTGTTGAAGAAGCTGTATCAACAGATATTAAGCAGACAGAATACTAATATTCTTAATAATTCAAACGGACCATCAAAGTAAAGTGTTACCAGAAATAATAGCTGGAAAGTGTGTGATTGTTGGTTATATCTTTCTTTGATTAGATCTACTTATGTCTACGTATCTACGTATATTCTGAATGTGTGAGTCACTCTAATTTCTGTTTGACACTGCAAAATTTTTTAAATCCTCAAAGGAATTTCAAAGCTGTTTTACTGTTTGCTCCTCAAGCTCTGCCTGAGAGTCATCAGCCTGACACAAGGCAGGATCTTACAGGACTCTTCACTGAAAAGCCTCACAGCGGGGAGGTGAATGTTGGTAAGTGACAGTCCATTTGCTCTAGAAACTGAAAGTGAATACAAATGAAAAAAGTCCAACTTTTCCCTCCCATTTAGGTGAAAACATTATTTTTATTGCTCGGGTGTGTGGTGAGTCCCTGCTGAAGAAGCCCACTGTAAAATGGTTCAAAGGAAAGTGGATGGATCTGGCCAGCAAGTCAGGAAAGCACCTACAGCTCAAAGAGCACTATGACCGCAACACTAAGGTCTGACCACAGTGAAACTGATATATACTATACTATTATACTACCTCAATAACTTTAGAATGGTTTAAGTCAAAAATAAGTAACTGCAAACATTTTTTAATTTTTTTGTATTCAGGTGTACACATTTGAGATGCATATCATTGCAGCTAAAGCCAACTTTGCTGGAGCCTATCGTTGTGAAGTGTCATCTAGAGACAAGTTTGACAGCTGTAATTTTGACCTCGCAGTACATGGTAAGACTCAAATTGTAGAATAAATAATCTTGATTTCTGTGAAATAATTAAATCAAAACCAAATAACCGCCAAATGGAAAAGTGTTTTTTATATCTTGAAGTGTTGTAAATGTTTTGTTGTTTGAAGTGTTTTTGTTTGAAGTGTATGTAATATGGATTGTTTCCATTGTTGGATCAAATTAATCTATCTATCTATCTATCTATCTATCTATCTATCTATCTATCTATC
>CAIGQZ010001108.1:16699410-16714771 GCA_903798205.1 Danio tinwini
ACACACACACACACACACACACACACACACACACACACACACACACAAAGATAGGCAAGGCAAGGCAAGTTTATTTATATAGCACATTTCATACATAGTGGCAATTCAAAGTGCTTTACATAAACAAGAATAAAAAGACAAGTATAAGAAAATAAAAAAGCAAATAATAAGAATGATTAAAAACAGATAAAAATGTGTTAAAATGGGTTATAAAAGAAAAAAAAGAAAAGAACAATAGTGTGATCTGTCAGACGTAGCACAGAGCTCATTCAGTAAAGGCACAGCTAAACAGATGTGTTTTCAGTCTGGATTTGAATGTGCCTAATGTTGGAGCACATCTGATCATTTCTGGAAGCTGATTCCAGCAGCGAGGGGCATAGTAGCTGAAAGCCGATTCACCCTGCTTTGACTGAACTCTTGGAATTTCTAGTTTATATGATCCTAAAGATCTGATTGATCTGTCAGGTTTGTATTCAGTGAGCATATCTGTAATGTATTGAGGTCCTACGCCATTTAGTGATTTATAGACAAGTAATAATACTTTAAAATTTATTCTGAATGTAACTGGGTATTTAGATATTGTGAACAAACCTGAAAACCTTTAACTATTGACTTCCATAGTATTTGTTTTTCCTACTATGGAAGTTAATGGTTCTCAGATTTCTTTTCTTTTTTGTGTTTAACAAAAAAAAAGAAACTCATAAAGGTTTGAAATGACGTAAGGGTTGAGTAAATATTGAGTAAATTTTCCTTTCAGATAGTTTCAGTTGAACTATCCCTTTAAGTTTAGATTCAGAGGCAAATTGAAAAAAATAAAAATTAACTGCTACCTTTGTAATGGCGAATGAGCTTTTCATCCTTTTTTTTATCCACAGCATTTCTTAAGAAGCTGGACCCAGCATACCAAGTCGAAAAGGGACACAAGATCAAACTGGAAATTGAAGTGGCCAATCCAGACGCAGAGGTTAAATGGCTAAAAAATGGACAAGAGATACACCCAACTGGAAGGTATGCAAATGGTAGAAATACACAAATAAATATAATAAACATTATGAGCTACATTTATTATGCATTCTCTTCAAATAAATATAATAAACATTATGAGCTACATTTATTATGCATTCTCTTAAAGTAGTTTCATGATCATGAATACCTATTTCTTTGCCTTTTGATATCATTGTGCTTGTGGATGGATGGCCTGCTCTCCCTTCTCTCCGCTGTCAACCCTAGCAAGTGAGTGTACTGTATGCACCGCTCTTACACATGATAAGCGTGCTTAGGGCTCATCTGTGAGGTTAGATGTCTCAAACAGCCCGCCAACTATGAATATGTAAGGACAGTTTTCCAAAAATACATAGCAGACCTGTGGACTCAGATGTCAGCTGTGTCAATGGATGGAGGCTGTCAGATGTTTAAGGACAGATTGAAATAACAATAGAAAATTAAATGGAGCAATACCAAGAGGGTCAAAAAAATGATCCTCAGTGACCTTAGTTAAATAAAACCCACTCTAAATATAGCCTCTTAAAAATAAAGAGTGTACCATAGAAGAATCATTTTGAGTAGGGCTGGGCCGATAAACGATATTGTATTGAATTGCAATAAAATGTATGCCAACAACAATGATAAGATCTGGACTTTTTTTACTTTATTCTGATCTACGAGCCAGCCACACAGCAGAAATGTGCAACTAAAGTGCGATATTAGAGATGTACTGAATTTTCGGTCACCGGAAATTTATTGGACGAAAATGTTGTGCCATTAATGGACCCTCTAATTTTTGTGGCTTCAGTTACTGTTTAAAAGATACTCTTTTAAATCTAGAGGCATTAACAACTTATATCTAAATATATATTGTTATCGTTTGATATGGAAAACAATTACCCAGCACTAATTTTAAGTTCAGCAAAGAAGCTTTCAGGAAAAAATGATTTTTCTTAGTGTGAAGAACATTTGAATAAACTTGCAGGAACCTTTTACACCATAAACAACAATAAAGGCTCCTAATAAATGTTTTCATAACAATTGATTTGAGTTTTTTCCCTAATAAGTCTTTTGTTCATTCACATGTATTTATACAGTCTCGTGTATGTTTGTAAGAAAATATAGTCTCTCCAACGGTGATGCTTTGTCTCCATCTAGAGAACCAAGCTGGAAATGCTACTGACATTTTTTTATTTGTTTCCCCCCACAGGTACATCTTCGAGAGTGTTGGCAACAAACGCTTCCTCACCATCAACAACTGTTCTCTGTCAGATGATGCTGCTTATATGTGTGTAGTTGGAGAAGAGAAGACCGTCACTGAGCTCTTTGTTAAAGGTCATTAGCCCGCATAGATGGAGATTATAATTATATACATTACAATTAATGCAAATACAAAGTATTTACTTGAAATATATTATAATTGAAATATAGCTTTTAGCAAATATACACAGCCATGCCTGAAATTATTCATACCCCTGTCAATTGTTGACTTAAGGTGCTCGTTCAAATGTAAATAAAAGCTGAGAAATACTATTTTACACACTAATGCCTCTTGTAGACCTTCATCGTCTAATCATCTTTTGGGAGAAGCCTGTGTTGTTTCCAATAAAAAAACAACAACAATTTGCATGTTGAATAAAAGTAACTTTAAGTCAGAATTTCCCAGGAGTATGAATAATTTATCAAATAAAAGAATAAAAGATTTGTATTGCCTTCACTTTGTGTCCCCAGAGCCTCCTGTACTGATCGTACGCAACCTTGAGGATCAGATGGCTATGAAAGGAGATCGAGTGGAATTTGAGTGTGAAGTGTCTGAAGAGGGAGCTCAGGTGAAATGGTAGGTCTCTCAATATGAAAGCACTTCCTTTTCCCCTTTGTAACACAAATTCAAGGACAGATTAAAAGCGTGGTGTGATTACACATTAAAAAAAGCAGATGTTTGTACCAAACCTCATTAGACCAAAGACGAAAAAACACACTAGAAAATGAGTTTTGACGTGTTGTCTTGGATGTGTCAGAGTGCTGGCGTTCCTTGAATGTCCAGTAGATGGCAGATGTGTCTATGAGCGAGTTTGGCTGCTGGGGTGAGTCACACTGACTGACAGATGGTGATTCGTGAGTGAGTGCTGGTTCTGCCATAGCTGTAGCCAAGCCTCTATATCACCCTGGGCTGTAAATGATCAGTGCCTGGAAAAGGTCATAGCAGCCTTTTAGCACCTCACAAGTTTCCTAGAACGGAATGAGAAAGTCACCGGAAGTTTATGGCACTTCTCTTGATGAGTGGATGACGAAATAGATACTGTTGCTGGAACCAAAACATCATTCATCAGTTTATATTACAAGGGTAATAGTGTAATAATGCAATAATGTGGTTCTGTGTGCCTAATCTGAATTGCATTGCTACGGGTTAGGCTACATGAGATTACAAAAGATTACATGAGAAAAGATTAGCATCTATCAACGTAATTCTTCATCAATTTGATTTATCCTACTTGGGTATAAGTAGTACTCTGTAATAATGTTCGCTTATCAAGACTTAAGAGGCTGCTACTAATGAATAAACATCATGGTCATCATCAATTTTAATTATTATACATGTTTCCTGCCTTTGTAACATTTTAGTACAATTGATTTTAGGTGACCTCCTGTCTGCAATACCATGTTGTAGCTGTTGTATTAATTTCTGTCAGTTTGCCTGAATTATTAATTTCATAATTCCCAGGGCCCAGTTTTTCAAAAGTAATCCAGTGGGATTTTGGATCACAGATTGGATCAAATCTTGGAAATGGGTTTTTCAAAAGTAACAGGGATTTATAATTAAGATCAGACCATGTAATCCAATCTTACATATTATTTGGATTAAACCAGCCCTTTGGGATATTTAAAACTTTGAACTCAGATTGGATCTATTTGATCCAAAAAAAAAAAAAAAGGATTATCCTAATCCCATCAAAAGTGTGGATTCAATTTTTGAACCAAATAAAAAAAAGTTTTCAATTTTAAGTGAATGATCACAATCTTAATGGTTACTGATTATATATGAAGAATGTCACATCTAATGAGATATAATAAACAACAACAACAAAGCAATATCAAAGCAGTATTGTATAAGAACAAACAAAAAATGTTAAATATTTGTTGATTGCAGTGTTTCTGTTTCCTACCATTAAAAAAAAATATATATATATCTGTTTGTGGCCACTGGTATTTTGCCTACCTGTTGTTCTTTGCTAAGCCAGTAGGCTATACTGTTGGATCCATTTAAGGCTCTGGTGAACATGATTTGGTAATCCTGAAATTTGGTATTTGGATCACAGTGATCCAACCCAATGTTCCTTTAAAAAAACTGTCATAAACGTAAGATAGGTCAGTTAATCTTAGATAGCAAAACATGGAATTTCCAAACCTGGACCAATTTGATTCAGATAATTTTTTTTTTAAAACCTGGACCCAGGTGTTTTCGTAAATCTTCCCTGTGTTAGTGGTCAGGTTTTGTCTGTGAAGTGATGTATTGCTGGTGTTCTTAGTCTTGTTACTTTAGCTTTTCTAGTTTATTTTTGTATTTATATCATTATACATGATTCAAGGTGTCTTTACTGGTTTGTTTCACAAGTTATGCCAGTAGCTTTTTTGCAGTTCTTTTAAGCAAATAATTAAGTAAATTATTAGACTATGAAATGAAAAGTCACCCTATTTTGGTTTATTGAAAACTTACCTACTCTTCTAATGATTTTTCCCCTAAACTCAAACTTTAAATTTCATAATCTTTATTTCATGATCTTCCAGTGCAAATGTCAGACTTATCACAGGTGATATTTGCCAGACATTTACTCTACTTAAGGCTGGCCACACAGCTGAAGAATTTAAGCCTGATCTGATTGCGGTGGTGACACGCGGTCTGTCGCAACCAACTTCCTGTCCAAAGAAAAATCAATTGCGTAGTCATAATGATTATTTTACTGCTCCTGACTGAGCTAAAACCTCCCTAAAGTCAAACTGTACTTATTCAAGCATTCATTGGGCTGCCTCTAACAATATACCCACAATAGCCAATAAGAGTGACAGAGCATAACCAACCTAATATTGGATTTTTATAGCTTTAAGACACAAACATTTCACGAAATTGAAGCACTGAAAAAAAAAACCTATATTTCCAGCCATTTTTCCTCCTTTTTTGTTGTAAAACGTCATACACAAAGAATAGCTGATGACGTCAACTGCCCTCCATTTGTGTGATTCTTCTGAAGTCACACGTTACTGAGAGATCTCGTGTCAGTGAGATCTTGTGTCTGAGCAATTGTCAGTTAGACATTGTTTCTACAGTTGACAGGTGTGTAGTCTTGTGGTCTGGCTGAATCGTCTAGTATATACGTTCAGAGCATTATGTTACAAATGGATTGAACTTGTCTATACAACTGTAGTCTGCCACAATTTTAAATCCAGTTAAGATTACACAATAATGTGTCCATTTTACATGTTTACATGTTGAATAACTTAATTCAAATCAAGTTAAAATGAATATGTTTATGTATTCATATAGTGAAATGCAATTTAATGAGATGCAGACATTAGTATTAATTACAGTTTTTCTCAGTCGCTTTGGTGCATTTCTCACAACACTATTTACATTTGCACAACAGTTAATGCATTTCTCAAAACAATTAGTCATTTGTGCACATCATAGTAGCAGCTTCTCATTCCTTCCAACAAATTGCGAATGCTTCTGGACATGCATCAATTGCTTTCATACAACTCTCTGCTGTTTTATAACATTATCATTTGCTCATGTCATGTCTGTCAAAATTAACTAAACTTGTGGAAGCTGAATAGTCATTCCATATAAAACTAATAGTCCTCATTTTGTTACTTGAGTCATTACATACAAAAATGTTGAACTAGTTGCCAAAATCTGTCAAGCTCATTTTATAAAAAAAAATCTTTCTTTTTCTAACTTGAATTTCAGGAATGATTTACAGACCTGTGTATGTTGTAGGTTTAGTTCCAGTATGTACTGCAATATTGTTTCCAGTTGTGCACAGTTCTACCCAAAGGGAGTTTATGTTTGGTGTAAATAAGGGTGTATTTATTCTTTTGCACAATGCTGTGAATAAATTAGAATTGTAAAGAGCAAATGCAGTAAACATGTGAAACATGCATGTTCAGTGTCTTGTACTCAGATACCTCACTAAATGCAGTGATGTCTAACTTTACTGTAGTTTTCAAATGGCTGTGCAAATAGTATAAAGTGCGGTCTTGAGCATTTTCAGGAAGTGTCACCAAAATCTGACTTTTTTTGCATTGGAATAAATGTACAGAGTAAAGTGTCATAATGAAAACATGACAAAGCCATTTGACTATCTTGTTCATAAAAAATGGTGTCAGGACTTTTCATTTTGATGACACTGACACTTTCATTGACATGAATACTTGCTTTTGAGGAATGAGCTATCCATTTTGAGCAAGTGACAAGCTTTTGCAGGTTATCAACTAGGTTTTGCAGTTTGTACTAATTGTTTTGAGAAATGCATTAACTGTTGTGCAAATGTAAATAGTGTTGTGGGAAATGCACCAAAGCCACTGAGAAAAACTGTAATTAATTAATTAATATATAAAAAAATACAACTGTCTGATCTGTACAGGGAAAAAGATGGTGTGGAACTCACCCGAGACGAGTCCTTCAAGTATCGCTTCAAGAAAGATGGATGTAAGCATGTCCTTATCATTAACGATGTGACCAAGGAGGACTGTGGACATTACCGGGTCAAAACCAATGGAGGACAGTCATTAGCAGAGCTCATGGTTCAGGGTAAATATCTCCATTTGGATAGTTTCAACACCTTAAATAAAATGTGTTTTATTTAATATTTTGTTTTTTAATAGGGAATTTTATTATACAAAATTATACTTTTTAGAGTATTTATAATCCATTTATGAGCTGTAACCATTTTCTGAGCATAGAACTGAATGCTTTGGAGCAATTAAGTTTGGTCTCCTTTTAAAGAAGACACTTGGCAGATTATCGCTTAGGAATTTTTTTATTGTAAAGTTTTGATATGATATTTAAGTTTATAATTTTTTTATTTGATAAGAAATTAATTTTTGGTAACACTTTAAAGAATACTGATCCTGTAGTTAATGTAAGTTAATGTATTTACTAACATGAACAAACAATTAGTAAAACATTTAATACAGTATTTATTCATCAGTGATAATGCTAGTTAATGTTAAAGTTATTTTAACTTTAGTTCATATTAAATTAAATGTTAACAAACAAGCACAACTTTGCATTTTATAATGCATTAGTTATTGTTGAACTATGTTTAATTAATGTTTTACAAGATTAGAAAAAATACATTAACTAACATTAACTAATGGACCACTATTCTAAAGTGTTACAGATTTTGTTTTTCAAATTTGTTTAGCTATAAAACTGTGAGAAAGTCACATCTATAACTTTAAATAATTCAAAAGTGAGGGTTTAAAAAAAAAGTTATATAGTTATCTGACAAATATTTTATACAGATTTTACTAGATAAAAACAGCAACACACATAATACAACTCATGATATTTGAATAAAAACAAGTATTAGTGTGTGTGTGGGGGGGGGGGGAGCCCTTTATGAGCTCATTTGTCCCATTTTTGACAGTATGCTATCGTAAATTGTGAAAATAACAAATAGAAGAAGGCTTAAAGTAATAATAAACAAGAAGGCTTTTATTATTTAAATGGACAAATTCTGACCGTGGAAATGAGCTGGCCAATTCGTTATTTGCCTATAGGCTATAGGCTATTTGCCTATACGTTTTTTTTACAGATTTTTTTGTGTCTTTTTATGATGGATGGATGATGGATAAATTAGCATTTAAAAATAAGTATTTTTTCATATTTCTAAAATTGTAATCTCATTACATTATAAATAAAACTGTATAAAGCTACAATTTAATTGCACATTTGTAAATAAACTAATTTTTGTAAACAAAAAAGTATGATAAGCACTTTGACAAAAATGTAGGAAGTATTTTTGTCGCATCAAAAAGTGTGGTAATGGTAACCATCCAACGAGCTAATCCAGTACAAATTAGTGCTTAAAATGTCACTAAAATGCAGCAATTGAACCTCATAATTTGAGAGGAATAACTGCAAAAAGGTCCACTTTTTGAGAAAAAATAACCACCTCGTTAAATAGGCTGGCTATGGGCCTGTCCAACATTTATGCATTAAAATATATATTTGCTACAGTATACAATATATGGCAGTTACAAAGTCTTTTAATATTTAGGATTTGAAAGACCTCATGTCGAGTTCAATCCATCTAACAACATTCTTCACTCGTCCCTTAAACCTCACTCTCCTATGGCCATGTCATTCAAACCTCGCCACTTGTCAGTTCAGAAAACATGGCCACCAGCACTTCTGTACAAGGTTACCACTCACAATGCCCACATGCCAGCTATTGTTAGACCGCCTGACCCATATATTTTAACTAGGCAGGTGACTCTGTCTGTTCCTCCCTCACTCTCTCTCTCTTTGTCATTGTCACACACAACTCCGTCCCTCTTTTTAAATAGCATCTAAGAAAGATTTATGACTCATTCCCTTTCTCTCTCCCATTTCTTTTTATTGTTTGTTTTTGTCTCTTTCACACACTCTCTCTCTCCCTCCTTCGTTCTGATTCCTATTCTGAGGCTCAAAGCATGTAGAACATTTTACAAGCAAACTGATACCCAGGTATGTCTGCTACCGGGTTGTCTGGGCTTTTGATCAAGTACAAGGGCTGCCAAGAAAGAAAGAAAGAAAGAAAAAAAAAACTGCTGGCAAGCAGTACTGAAACCCTACCAGTCTGTGGTTGGATTGTTAGCTTTTTTTATTCCACCTCTCTTCATTATAATCTTAAAGGGACAGTTCTGCCAAAAATAAATCAGTTTACTCACCTGCATCTCCGATCAAACCCATATAAATAATTGTTCTTCTCGGAATGTTCACACTCTTCTTTCCATTCAGTGATTGTGATGATGACAAGTGAGTGTCAAGCTTTGAAAATAGCAAAACAAAACAATATATGAGACAGAAACGTGTCCTATTATAGACTTAGTACTCTTAATTTAGCTATATTCTCTTATGCACTTTGTAAATAATTAACATTGAGTACGTTCACATGGACACCAATAATCCAATTCTAATACGATTAGGACAATACTCTGATTAGGAGTGTGTCATGTAAACAGCAATTTTTGATTAATCTAATCTGATTAAGGTAATAATCAAACTAAACAGAAATCGGACTCCACATATGCAGATTTAAGCCGCATGTAAATGTATGCCTTAATCATGTAAACACCTTAATCAAACGATAACCATCGAGTAGGATTTTCGCCGCATTTTGTGACAGGGTAGTCTATATACACATGGCTGTTTGTCACTATTCTCTGCACCTCCCAAGTCAGAGAAGGACCACAGACACATAGTGTACACCATGAAATGTGGAGGTTTATTCCCATACAGTGTGCTGTTTCAGCAGTTCATACTCGCATCCAATATCTTGTTGGTCATATAGAGGCATGTAGGAAATGTTCCTGAATGAAAGGGAAACTGCAGAACTGCAGTTAAAGTTGACAAATTAAAAGTGAAACACTCAAAATTACATGAAAAGTGGATAGCAAGGTGACGCAATGACATTAATGGAATTATGTGCTGTAACATGTAAAATGGGATCATGGAAGGAACATTCAAAAAGCACTCATGTAAACACCTTCATCATATTATTGTCTTATTCAGATTAAGGCAAATAATTTGATCAATGATATCCATGTAAATGTAGTCACTGGGAGTGGTATCAGGTTTTTTATTGTTGTGATAATTTCCGAAGCTTCTACTGGATATGCAGTATTATCATGAAACTGTTATCAGTTTAAAAAAAGAGTTATTTTAACAGAGATGATCACAGAAACATTACACTATATGCAAAACTGTGAACCATTAACCAACATCAACAGTGGAAAAATAGTTACGTTTGTTGTAGACGTGATCATCAGTATGTCTAAAAGTATACATTATTTAACTTTATCCATCTTTAAAGGGCACCTATGATGAAATCAATTTTTGCAAGCTGTTTGGACAGAGCTGTGTGTAGGTATAGTGTGTCCACTGTCATATTGGAGTGATAGAAACACAACAAGTCTCTTTTTTTTTATTAAATCCCAGTGATTTTAAGGCCCACCGCAATGTGACGTAGGAGTGTAGTTTTCCCTGCCCACCTAATTGATTAACAGGTGCCATGTTTCTATATTACATATATACACATGCTCACAGAACGTTTTTTTGCAAATAAGCTGGGATTAAAATATCTGTTATAACTCTCTGTGATTTTTTTTATGTTTTTTAAAACAAACATTTTACAGCATGTTTGTAAAAAAACTGTGAAAATCATACATCTTAACTATTATAAATACTTCGGCCGCATGGTGTCAGTAAACCCTAATATGTGTGTGTGTGTGTGTGTGTGTGTACTGCAAACTGCATTTGTGTGTGTGACTCATCATTTCAGAAAGGCTTGAATAAACTCCACCACAAATACATGAAATAAACTTACTTTGCATTTTTGACAAATGAGCTCTATTTCAGCTTCATCCAATTCTGTCTCTGTCACTGTGCTGTTTATCTGACGTATTGCATGATGAGAAGCAGACGCTTATGTGGGAATGGTGGGCGGGGAGAAGCAGCTCATTTGCATTTAAAGCCACAGGCTACAAAAACAGCTACATTGTCCTCAGACACAAAAATAGGCAGATTCTGGAGGCTATATTAAGTTATCTGATGGGTATTTTGAGCTGAAACCCTTACAGACACCAACGGCTTACCTTACATCTTGTAAAAGGGGTAAAATAGGTGCCCTTTCAAAGTGAAACAGTATCAGATTATAATTCCATGAAATTAAACATAATTAGTATTTTCAAATATGGCAGTGTGTACATGCTATTTCCACCAGAATCCATCCAAAAAATGTTTTTAAAAATGAAGCCAATGTGATGTAATGTGGTAGCCCTCCTTATTTAGCATGTTACTAAGACATTGTTTTCTCTTTGACCTCTGACTTTTAGAGAAACAGCTAGAGGTATATCAAAGCATTGCTGACCTGACAGTGAAGGCCAAAGATCAGGCTGTTTTCAAATGTGAGGTTTCTGATGAGAATGTGAAAGGCATCTGGTACAAAAACGGAGTGGAGGTGAAACCAGATGCCAGAACTCTTATCACACACATTGGCAGGTGAGCGCAAGTCTGTGTGTGGGCTATACAGTATTTAGCCTAATGTTATTGTATACACACTCATCCTTCAGTTGAATGTTTTACAGTAGCCTAAATATTGTGTTAAATTTCACAAAATTAACACACACACATATGATTTGTATGATAGCGCAGGAAATGCATTTACCTGTAACGTTACGAGTCGTTCACAAACACGTAAACTGTGTAAACCTCAATGAAGGCCTCAAATTACAAAGGTAAATATCAACTTCCTTCAGCATTATTTGTTGTTTTGTATGCTGTAAATTTGCAAGTATAAATTTTACTATTAGAGTTTTCATTTCAGTTACACCACCAAACAATTCACATGATGTAGGAATGAACGATCGTGCAAAAACTGATTAAAAAAGAATGGTCCACACAAGTTCTGTATCAAAAACTGAGACTATCGAAAATATAGCAATATATGAAGTTATTCTGTTTAACTAGAGTCCTTCCTAATTATATACAGTCCACAGGCATTACTATATAGTAGTCAACAGTGGATCATCAACTTTCATCAAACTTGCCCTAAAACTATTGAACAACACCCATTCTTGTCCTAGGGCAATTTTGAAAAGCATTTTTGATTTACTTCGCATGTTGACTACTGGAGATGTTAACATGGACGTTTGTGATTTTTGTACTGTACAACGCTGCAGAGTTTTGATATAGCTGCTTATGTTTAGATAGTAAAATACTCCTATATGTGTATATTTAGGATTCACAAGCTTACCATTGATGATGTGAAACCAGAAGATGAGGGTGACTACACCTTTGTTCCTGAAGGCTATGCGTTCAATCTCTCCGCCAAGCTTAACTTTTTAGGTACTTTTTATAATTACTGAATAAATGTATCTTTGTATTTTTGTGGCATTGTTCATTAAATAATATATATATTTTTTTACTTTACAGAGGTCAAGATTGACTTTGTTCCTCGCCAAGGTAACAAAAAACAGCATTAATATCATTTATTTATCAGTGTATTTGTAGGAACTACATCATATCACTTTAAAAACCTGTAAAGAGGGTAACACATTGTTAGAGTGGTTGAAAACACTTAAGCATTGTCTTTATATTGTTTTTGCTTACTTTAAGATCCTCCCAAGATTCATCTGGACTGCATGGGCCGCACTGCTGAGTCCACAATCTTGGTTGTGGCTGGAAACAAACTGCGACTAGATGTACCAATTACAGGAGATCCTGCCCCCACTGTGGTTTGGACAAAAGGAGAAAAGGTAGGAGCTACTCGTTGAATTTAATCTGATATTAATTTCTATCAAATCCCTGTCTAAGTGAATCGGTCTAGACCGGATTTTCTAAAGTAACTGTAATCCTAAGTAGATCGTAGAAAACATATTAGTCAGTTTAATGTACTTGCTTTTGGGAAAGCCCAGCCCTGGTCATTTACAGCAGATGTAAACCTACGCCAAACACTTTTAGAATGTTGATACATTATAAAATAACTGTTTAATTAGTTTGTGGCGTACTGTATGCTTGCACTGTAATTCTGTGCCATGTTGTCCTGCAAATATAACAGGAGATCCAGCATTTGGGCTTCAGTAGCCTTGACAGGTAGGTACTATAACATCTCCCAACCATAACCAGAAAGTCTTGTTGAGGCTCACTGGGACTGGGAGGTTTGTGCTGAGATAGGAGATTAAGGATGTACTCACACTAGAGCATCTGAACCGTGCCCGAGGACATTGACCCACAAAGTCTGATATGTCATTTGACTAGTCAGGCCCGTAGCCTGGGGGGGTTCGAAAGACCCACCCTTCACTGACAAAGGTCTAGAATTTGTCACATGAGCTGATTTGTCTTATTTTGACTGCTATGACATCATGACTTGTGAAAAGAACTCATTGAAGAAGGCTTTAAGACTGAAAAGAATGTGATGTAGGTGAAGTCATCTCTCACTACTGACCGACTGTATTTTTGTTAAATAACAAAAATCATTTAACAAATAACTTTTATTCTAAATCTTGGTTCTTATTCTTGAAAGAAGAACAAGACCATTAAATAGGCTATTGTTATTATGCATGAATTTTGAAATGTACTTTTTATAAGAGAGGCTAAAAAAATCAGGACGCTCTACATTATTATTATTATGTTTATTTTTTTTATTATTCAAGTGGCCAAAGTCTGACAGTAAAGTTAAATGTGTTGGCCAGTTTGTTTTTTTTGCCTAATAAATCACAATTTACTTTGCTTTAATAGGCAGTTTTAATTTAAAACCTTAACAGGTTTATTTTTCCCTAATGATATATGATTTGATACATTTGTATTTTAAAAATAATACATAAACACATATATATATTGTATAATAAATTTTTTTTTTTAGATTTCTTTATTATAAATCTTTAGGAAATGTTTTTGGTACATCAAAAAGTGTGGTAATGATGACCATCTGACAAGCTACTCCAGCTAAAAATAGTGCTTAAAATGTCACTAAAATGCAGTATTTAATAATAATAGTCAAATAGAAAATGAGGCGAATAACTGCAATAGGGTCCACTTTTTGAGAAAAAAATAACCACCCCTTTTACCAGGCTGGCTACGGGCCTGCTAGTGCAATTAACTTCTGTTAATCCTTGGATAGTGCATATTTCAATGAATTTCATTCATTTGAGTATACTTAGGTCTAATACAGGTCTGTTTTTTTACATTATTGATGACCAGTAATTGTAGATTGTGAATGCACCCTTTTCACAAGAATGTTATGACTCAATATTCATCAGCGTCTTAAATCCTTGATAGTTTTAATACTTACATTTTATTTAAAAAGTATGAACATTTATATGTATTAATGTATGTATTATATAATTACCGCTTATGCGAGGTGTTTTTAATGCAGAGTGTATGGGCAGGACAGTAAATTTGACATTGTTCTCTCTTCTGGCTGCCGTCAGTCTCACACAATTTTTTTTTCCTTTTTCTAAAAGTCTTAATAACACCATCGTTGAGTTTTTCTTTTATTTCAGCAAATAGGATTGTAAAAAAATTATGTGCTGTACTCTCCCATTCACTGCGCTCTAAGTTTACCCATCTATGACGACTTCAGCTATTGACAAACATGTAAAGGGTCCAATAAAGCTGCTAAGTCCTCCATTAACATCAGCTGCTTCTGTAATAGTTTCCTTATCATGTCTGTATGTTAATAAGGAATAAGTGATTAGGCATTCTTTAAGTGAACGTGCTTTTCTTCATGTTTTCATTCATACCAAAAGGTTGTGTGGAAAATGATTTTAAGCATGCTCCAGAACATTAAAGTGCAATGACAGTGTAGTACACCGAGGTTGTGGGAATGTTGCTAGAGCCCGGTACAAGGTTACGGTGCCTTATGTGAGTACAGCTTTAACCTCTGACCTGACTGCCACGGCTTCATGGCTTCTGCTCTGCTCATGTAGGATAGCTCTAAGGACGGAGAGTCGCATCCTGACCCGAAGTACACATGGACAATGAAGAATGGTGAAGTGAGTGTGAGCATTAACAATCCCCAACTGCTTGTACAATCAGTGCACACGACCATATGCTTCTTGCTTTGGCTGTGATGTTGGATCTGCTGTTATTGACCCATGTTGCATGATGATGCAGACTTGATCGATTTAATCCAGGGGGACGCTCCATGGTAACTTACAGTATGTTTGATATTATAGCCAATATCTCAACATATATATAGTCAATATTGAATATGAAATTCTTTTAAGGTCATTTTTTTTGTTGTTTAAGTGAAATTGTAAAAATTTGATAAAGCATCTTTCAATATGGTTTGACTTTCTCTGGGTAAAACTGAAACAAGCTGCTCAAATATTAACATAAGCATCACTTTGACACAAATCGTCACACTTGTGATATCATGTTGCTGCTATTTAATTGCTTCACGTACACTACACACAACTCTGTACACTATTGTGTCTACAAAGGTGAGTGTGTCATTCACAAAGTAGGAAGTAAGCAAGGTAAGAAAGCACCATCCAATTATAGGAACTATTTATCAGGTAATGTATGATATCTGGTATTTCAGATATCTGAAGTATCTACAGTACATGTAATATATATATATATATGCTTTCTTACCTTGCTTACTTCCTA
>CAIGQZ010001108.1:16728471-16755848 GCA_903798205.1 Danio tinwini
ACAGTCAAAGTAGACATATTGTTCTCAGAAGGCAGTGAAAACTATAGGCTGGCATTATGCTATTTTAAACAAACCAGCATACGCTGAGAATTACTTATTTGAGGCAGTTTACAATTGGTTATTTTTGTGAGAAAATGTCTCCATTTGTTGATGTCTGAATCTTTGTAGACCATTTACATTCACAAAGTTTGTTTATGAACTAATTTCAGGAGGATCACATGCTTATGATTGACCACAGCTGATTCTGCATTAGCTAACACATGATGCACCAATCAGACGATTCCTAACTCACTATAAATAACCAGAGTTTCAGTATCTTCGTCTTAAAGAATCCCCCCTCCCACCGCTACTCCCCCCTCCTTTTCTATATTGGGTGACACAGCGGCCCAGTGACTAGCAATGTTAACCCACAGCTAGCAGTTGCTGGTGTGTGTAGTGGAAAATGCATTGACGAGAGTTTGATTCCTGCCTGATTCCCGGGTCCTGTGCCAATCCTTCCCCTCTCTCCCCAAACTTTCCTGTCAATACTCTCTACTGTCCTATCCAATAAAAGTGAAAACCTCAAAAAAATTATTATATTAAATAAAAAAAAGTTATAGTCCCCACACTCTCAAAAATAAACGTACAGGAGCTGTCACTAGGGCAGTACCTTTTTAAAAGAAACATATTTGTACCTAAATAGTTCACAGTGGTACCTTTAAAGATGCATATTAGTACCTAAATGTACCTAAAAAGTACCTTTTGAGGTACCCTTATAGACCCTTCAGGTACAAATATGTACCTTTTTTGCCCAAGTGACAGCTCCTGTACCTTTATTTCTAAGAGTGTACTGAGCCAGTCAAGGTTTCTGTGGGGAGTTCTTCCTGTTTCTGTGCTTGTTCTCCCCATGCTCTCGTGGGTTTCCCGGTTCCCTCCCACAGTCCAAAAACATGCGACTTAAGTAAATTAAACATACTAAATTGGCACTATAGTCAAGCTCTCAGCAATCTGTATATTTCCCTATAGCCATCCCGTTATCTGCCATTAGCTATAATAAGTTGGGGGAGTTCTCGAGATCTACCTGAGCTCAAACTCCCCTCTCACCCTGCTAACGGGAGGGAGCCCAGAACTCGAGGATCTTATAAGCTCAGGGCTCTCTCCCGGGACAGCATGCCAAACAAGCTTTATAATCAATCATCGGCTATTTGTAAACTTTTGAATAGCCACATGAAAGGTAATATGTGGAAAAAAACTTTTAGATTAGTGTGCTCTTGATATGTTTGCTAGTTTAGTTTTATATTACTATAAAATCTTGCAATCTCACATTATCATTAAGAATTAGTTCAATAAAAAAATTGGATATTAATTACTCACCCTCATGTCGTTCGCTAATCGTCAGAACACAAATTCTAGATAAAATCCAAGAGCTCTCTCATTCTTCATAAACAGCAACAGCCCCAGAAAAGGAACCAAAATCTAATTAATCCTTCAACCTAGACATTGGCAAATTTAAAGAATCTTGTAATGTTTTTGAAGTGATGCAGTTTTCATGCATCATCATGTTTATGTCTATCATCCATTTTGTGCAGCCTAAAATCACATGGTACAAAAACAAGATGGACATTACAAACGAGGCCAAGTACAGGATGTTCAGCAATCAGGGAGTGTTGACTCTGGAGATCCGTAAGCCGTGTCCGTTTGATGGAGGAGTGTACATGTGCAAGGCGGTCAATGACAGTGGAGAGGACCTAGTAGAATGCAAACTGGAAGTTCGCCGTAAGTACACTTTGCACAACTCAAGAGTAACCAACAGATTTGCTTAGTATCACTTAAGGACCAGTGTTAAATACAGACTAAAATTAGTAATTTAGTAAAAGTGAAAATATCTGCAAAACTAATATATATGTTATACAAAATAATAATAATTAAAACACATTGTCTAAATAGTATTAAAGTTCTCTCTCTGCTCCCAATGCTTTTCTGTCTGTCCTCTACTATCCTATCACAATAAAAGGTGAAAACCCCTAAAAACTAATTATAATTAGTATTGAAAAAATATTTATTTAGTTCCTGCTATGACAAAGCAGTTAAAAAAATATCATCCATTATGCATTGAATTATTCAAAGATTATTATATATTGATTTTCTGCTAAAGAATAACTTAATATTTTACTTGAGGTGCTTAATATTTTTGTGGAAACTATGATTTTCTATTTTAGCACTGTTTAAAGAGCAGAACTTTCTGTAACGTACTGTAACTGATTTAAAATATGTATAAAATTAATAAAAGAAAAATGCTTGGTCAGTAAAATTAAAAACTTTTGGTAAATTTAATGGTTTCTTGCTGAGTAACAAAAAAATGAAAATAAATACATTTGAACAAGAGTGTAGCTATATTTATGTGCAAAGTACAAATAATAATATTTGACAATGTTATAAATATTGTTTTACCACCATTTTATTTTTATATCTATATGTTAATTTATTTAGTTAGTTAGTTTTATATTTTTTTCTGAGAAGATTTCGATTTTTAAAAATTATTTTCTGTATTAATTTAACAATTCAGCCAATATCACCAAAGAAAAGTGAATTATGACAAATATAAGATTTTATGTTGGTCCATAATCAGTGGCATCCCACAGTGAAAAAAAATGATTCAAAGATGATTTTTTTGGATTTACTACATTTTTTAAATTATGTGGTTGTAAATAATTTATTTAGGCTAAATTTAAACAAACAAATTTTGTTGAACATTACTGAATTCAATTTGTTTGTTTAAATTTAACACATATAACTGTTTTCAACAATTTTGCAATCATTTTTTTCAGTGCATTTGAATGAAACTCATCTGAATGACCACTAAACAAAAAAGCACCTTCTTATGTTATTATCCAATGAAAGATATATGCTGTGACATACAGATCAAAATCCAATCAATTTTCTGTCCATATTTACAATGATAATTCATTCTATGAGGCTACTTTGACAGATTTACTTCAAAACTAAAAAGAAATTGATGACATGTCTTGGCATAAATCTGTATTTTTAATTTTGCTAAATAACTGTTGGATTGGACCTGAGATGCGGATCCAGAATGGATCTCTTTCCAGTGATCCATGTTTCCTGCTGTGTGTCACACTTTAATACTTCCTCCTTACTTCATTTTTTCTTCCCCATCATATCCCCTTCTACCCGTACTTCCTCAGTCCGTGAGTAAACAATAAGCTCAAGTTTGCAATGTGTGTGAAGCGTGTCCAAGTGAAGCATGACAGTGTCCTCTAACAAAAACACTCACAACTCTCAAATCGCAATACAGAAATTGATTGAACTGTGCCATAATAAAGGACATTTCCATTTTCTAAAATGACAGTGAGTTTAAAATGAGAAGAAGCCTTTAGAGGAGCGAGAAAACACGGTGAACATGCTGTGGAGAAATTTGGAGAAACATCTGATCCACGTTAATTCTCAAATTCTAAATCCAATTTTCAGGTTTCAATTTTAATTGTTTAGCACTTAACTTAAAATGATAACCACATATATATGCTTAAATATATACTCACAGGCCACTACATTACATAAACTAAGCCAGTACTGAATTGCCTTCAGAACAGTTTTTATGTCAGGGTGAACTGGAGGTTGCTGGAGGCTTTTATTTAAGTACGATTATGTATTTACAACTTAAATGTAATATTGAGTAGGGCGCAGGGTTTTTTTAAAGCTGTCTAAAACTGTTGTCATTAGAGACAGATTGCCATTCCAGAGCAAAAAACTAATTGTTAGATTTTAATTGAAGATTTACATAAAAGCAACATTTTTTCGGAAATATGCCCATTTTACAAGTCCTCTAGAGTTAAACAGTTGACTTGACCCATTTTTGTATTTAGTCAGGCAATTTCCGAGTCTGGTGGGAGCACTTATAGCTTAGCATAAACCATTGAATCGGATTAGACCATTAGCATCTTGCTGAAAAACAACAACAAAAAAACAACTAAGTTTTGTTATTTTTTCATATTTAATGTTTACTAATATTTTCATATGATATATTTTTCATATTTTCATGTTTCTAATTTCTAAGCTAATATGGCTAGAAACTATAATAGCATTCTGGCGTAATAATCAAAAAAACTTTTCTGCTTTACCATGGCTGCAGCAGAGCAATGATGTTATGCAAAGCCTGAAAATAGTCCCTAGCTAGTTAACTAGGTAACAGCACATTTACCAGACCTCAATCCTGTGGAGTACCGTGCGCTCATGTTCAAAAAACAAGTTTAAGATGAACTGAGCTTCGTGAGATGACAAGTTAAACTGTTAAAAATAGCCATCACAAGAGGAGTTCTCTGTGGTCATAAAGGGATTAACATTGTTAGCAACAGTACTTGGGTTGGTTGTGATGTTTAAACAGAGCTCAGTTGGTGTTGAGAGGGCCAAAGTTCTCCAAGTAAACCACCAGCAGCCTGAACTGTTGATACAAAGCAGGCTGGATCCATGCTTTATGCCAAATTCTGATATCAGTTGAATGTTGCAGCAGAAATAGAGACACATTCAACCAGGCAACATGTTTCCCCTCTTCTGTTGGTCAATTTTGTTGGACCTGTGTGAGTTGTTTCCTGTTCTATCTTGGTGTTCTGCTTCTTTAGCTTAACAGCTTCAAAAAGATTTCAATATTTCATCTTTTTATGACCTTTTCTGTAATCCACAGAGATGAATTTTTGCTAAAATCCCATTAGACAAGCACCGTTTAAAGTCACTTAAATCATCTTTCTTCCCCATTCTCATGCTCAGTTTGAACTTCAGCAGATTGTCTTCACTAAGTTAAAATTTCTAAATCCATTAAATTTCTGCCATATAATTGGCTGACGAGATCTTAATGTCGGCAAACAAGTGTACATTACTTTGATTTCTCTGTCCTAGCATCCTTTTCTCTTTGAAGATTGAAGAGGTTAGACATGAGGGAAAATACTAATAACACAAGGACCAATAAAGAAATGAGATGCACCCTTGGTCTTTGATCCACCAGATACTGACAGAACTAATGTGTTGCGCACACATTTTGTGTACACTAACATTCACAAGTTTGAAGGAGTACTTGTTATGAAATTTTACATTCATTCATTCGGCTTAGTTCCAGCTGCAACTCAGTACTGGGAAACACCTATACACTATCACATGCATACACATACACTACGGCCAACTTATTTATTCAATTCGCCTATAGCGAATGTCTTAGGACTGTGGGGGAAACCGGAGCACTCAGAGGAAACCCATGCGAACACTGGGAGAACATGCAAACTCCACACAGAAATGCCAACTGGCCAAGCTGGGACCCGAACCAGCAACCTTTTTGCTGTGGGGCGACAGTGCTAACCACTGAGCCACCGTGTCACCTGACATTTGACATATTATGAAAAATTACAAATGTAATAAACTGTTTAGTATTTTAATATATATATAAATGTCATTTATATTTGCTAAGTTTTCAGCGGCATCACACTCTTAACTGTCACATGATGTTTCAGAAATCATTCTTATATGCTGATCTGCTACTCAAGAAACATTTTTTTTATCATAATTATCAGTGTATAATTATCGTTTTTATCATAATAAAAAACTGTTGGCCAACATTTGTTTTTTAGTTTGCTTGATGAAAAGAAAATTCTAAAAATAAAATATTGTAATTCCTTTAATTTTGAGCCACTGAACTCTTTGCTAAAGTCATACATTTAATGATTTAAATTCACAATGACCCCAAACTTTTGAACGACAGGTGCACTAACTAACCAACCCACGTTTTCTTTTCTGTATGACAACCACATTGGACAGTTAATCCAAATTAACAAAAAGCACGTCATCCACATTGAAGTTGTGGCTTTGAATTGCACGTGGGTTTGTTGTAGATCACTCAGACGTATAATGAATTACCGTGAAACATCATTTAGTGTAATTCTACAGTGTAAATGCAGGATGTAATCTAATAACGCTTCTTCCACTTCGTCGCAGCTCAAGTCACAAAAGAAGACATCAAGAAATGAGAGAGACGTAATGACTTTGGAGAAACTGTCACATTGTCCTCTTTCTGTCTTCTGTCCTGAAACTGATCCCCGTGATCAAATGACAGAACAAAGAAATATTTCAGTGTTTCTTCCTTGTTTGTTTGAGCTTCCCGTTACTCACATCCCATGGTGTGATTTTTTCCCTCTCCCCTTCTTCTTTATTGCTTGTGTTAATTTCATTTGATCGTATTTATCATCTCTGCAGTAGAATCTAGTATCATCACTTCCACACTGTGACATTATATAACGTGCTAGCTAAATAAAGCTGATGTGTATTGTTCCTGTATGAATTTTATTTAAACCCCAATATATTTATATTGACCTTTTCACTTGTTTTAGAGATTCAAAATTAAAAATCTCACACTTCTTTGCTAACGTTTTCCTTAGAGTTTCGATGGATTCTTTGAACTGTGACACACTGAAAATGCGTCACTTGTTCAAAAGCTCGGATTAATTACCTCAGAAACCACAATCATGGCAGACAGATGTCTGTTTTAAGTTTCCATACATCACGATGACACACACTCTCATCTATACAAGCCATTGCCGCAGCTATCGAACGCATTCTTTAGGCCCTCGCACGCTTCAAAGTTTGTCCCAGAATCAACAGGCTGCTGGTATTAATGTAACAAAGCCTACACAAAGTCCATCTGGAAGCGTCAACTCAGTGGTTTTTAGATGGATAGCGTGGCTGGACTGGGTGGCTTAGTTCTGGAATTTTCTCCAGTGGCAATTTAGTGGCAGGTTTGAGAGGATGAAATTTTTGAAATGAGGCCCAGACATGCAATGAGGGGTAAAGGTGTCAAAATGACACTGGAAGTTTGCCTGTTACAGATTGAAGCTAAGCAGCTGTGTCTCTCTGTCCTTGCGCACAAAGGTATTTCTATTACAGTTCAAAATAGACTGCAAGTAGTACAAACTATTACAGTTTTTCTCAGTCACTTTGGTGGATTTCTCACAACACTATTTACATTTGCACAACAGTTAATGCATTTCTCAAAACAATTAGTACAAACTGCAAAACCTAGTGGATAACCTGCAAAAGTGTGTCACTTGTTTAAAATGGATAGCTCATTCCTCAAAAGCAAGTATTCATGTCAATGAAAGTGTCAGTGTCATCAAAATGAAAAGTCCTGACACCATTGTTTATGAACAAGATAGTCAAATGGCTTTGTCATGTTTTCATTATGACACTTTACTCTGTACATTTATTCCAATGCAAAAAAAGTCAGATTTTGGTGATATGTCCTGAAAATGCTCAAGACCGCACTATATACTATTTGCACAGCCATTTGAAAACTACAGTAAAGTTAGACATCACTGCATTTAGTGAGATATCTGAGCAAGACACTGAATATGTATGTTTCACGTGTTTACTGCATTTGCTCTTTACAATTCTACTTTATTCACAGCATTGTGCAAAAGAATAAATACACCCTTATTTACAACAAACATAAACTCCCTTTGGGTGGAGCTGTGCACAACTGTAAACAACATTGCAGTACATATTGGAACTGAACCTTCAACATACACAGGTCTGTAAATCATTCATGAAATTGTTCAATTTAGAAAACATTTTCAGAAAAAAAAAATATTTAAAATTTTTCATAAAATGAGTTTTATCAGATTTTGACAACTAGTTCAACATTTTTGTATGTAATGACTCAAGTAATGAAATGAGGACTATTAGTTTTATATGGAATGACTATTCAGCATGCACAAGTTTAGTTCATTTTGACTGACATGACATAAGCAAATGATAATGTCACAAAACAGCAGAGAGTTGTATGAAAGCAATTGATGCATGTCCAAAAGCATTTGCAATTTGTTGAAAGGAATGAGAAACTGCTACTCTGACGTGCACAAATGACTGATTGTTTTAAGAAATGCATTAACTGTTGTGCAAATGTAAATAGTGTTGTGAGAAATGCATCAAAGTGACTGAGAAAAACTGTAAACAATGAATGGTATGGGAGAATTGTTTGAGTAGCACTTTAAAATAATGTTCCCTTAGTTAATATTATTTATGAATTTACAAACATGAACAAACAATGAACAATGCATTTATTACAGTATTTATTCATCTTTGTTAATGCTAGTTATTGAAAAAGTTGTTCAATTTTAGTTCATTTCAACTCAGTGTTTAATGTTAAGAAGCACAACTTTAGAATTGAATAATGCTTTATTAAATGTTTGTAAAGTATTATTTAATGCTTCATTGGATTATTCATGACAAATGGTCAGAATAACAAATGTTTTGATTTTTATGACTGAAAATCAAGTATTGCAATTATACATTTTGATCACCTAACTCTTTTGAAGTTAAAACATTGGTATTGCGTTGTATAGAAATGAATATCTGAAACAGAACGCCTGAAACCATGGCTCCTTTTTATTGTTATACACAACAACAAAAACCCTCTTCATTTGCTTATTTTCGAATTAGAAAAAAAGGTGGCTAAGAGAATAAAACTAAATAACAAATTTAGGTCCTATATAAACATCTGTAAATTATACATTCAGAAAAAGCACAGAATTTAACTTATTTTTTTATCTGTATCTGTGATTATATGAATATATGGAATGTTTCACATAAGAGTGAAACATTCCATCCATGCTCCATTCATCATAAAAGACATATTTATCTAAGAATAAAAATAGGTAAAACCTATTAACATGACGGACAACGAAAAAGTGTAAAGATATTAAATGACAACTGTTAAAGGGAAAGTTCATCCAAAAACGAAACTTTACTCACTAAATTAGATATTTTGAAGATTGTTAGAGACCAGAAACCATTGACATTCACAGGGGAAACTAATGCAATGGAGATAGATGGTTACAGGTTTCCAACATTTTCAAAACATCTTCTGTGTTCAACAGAAGAACCTAAACCAGATTTGTGACAAGCGAAGAATGAGTAAATATAGATTTTTTTTTCTCTTTTGGGGTTGCACTATGATCATTAATAAAAGTGATTAAATGATTCTTGTTGATATATTGTTAATGGCTGACATTTTCTGTAAATCATCATAAAAGGTAATATTACTCTCTTTATTTTTTCAGGTCATTCACAACATTTAATTGAAAAATGTAATTTTAGGTAGTTTTTTTGTAGCTCAATAGTTAAAAAACAAATGTTATGTTAAATTAGAAATGACAATCTGTTAAAGGCATTCTCCCTCTCTTCTCAGATGGGATGGGGGGGACAAATCATAGGTTACCTTGGGCCAATTTTGGCCTGGGGGCCCTAGTTTGGGCATCTCTGTTCTAAAGCATAGAAAAATGTTTAAAACCCCCATTTTCAGATAAAAATATCCCTTAACAATATCCACCAACTCCAACCTTGGATGGACACGAAAAAAAAACGAGGAAACGCTGAAGGAACTGTTGAATGACACATCCATTCATTAATATAGTCAGCAGACCTATTTTTCTTCATTAACACTGTTCAAGCTCTCCACACCTTGTCAGAAGGGGGATTGTTTTTACATTACATGTTATTAATCGCTAAAGCTTTCAGTGTCAGTGACGTTCGGCTCAGTCTTAAAGATGCAACCCGAGACAGACGAAACACAGTCGATGACAACGCTGACAAGAAGCTAAATTGAGCTGACAAATCCCTTGACAGTGTGTTTACTAGTCTGTGACCGAGTGCCATCACATTACCACACAAAACTGATGTGTGTAGATGGTGTTTTTGTGTTGTTTGCAAATTTGAGTTAATTGGGTTTCATAATAATTTATAAAACAATAAAATTCCTGATATTTACCTTTTTGACGAAGTATTTCAGCTCTGTTAAATGAGACCACGACTTTAAGTTATGACAGAGTAGTCCTGCAGCGCCCTCTAGTGTTCAGGCAAATGCGTACTTGTCTGCTCAATAACATTCTCTCACTAGATATTATAAAATGTTCCTCACACTCATGCACGTTAAAAAAAGCCAAGACACACAAAGGATTTAAACCCACGGTATATTTAAACTCTGTATGCTCAAAACAAAATCACTTTGATCAGCCTTTATACATCCACGTTAAAATGTAACAATACAGCAGGACAGAAATAATACAATAAAACAACAGGTTGTTAAAAACAGTCAAAACTACACTAAAAGAGCTCCCAGAAAGAATGCAAGTTTGGTCTTTTTACTTGAATCATAGGGAAACAAAAACGTGGTTAAGAAATCAAATGAAGCATTCCTGGCCAATAGTAATAATAAAAAAAAAGAATAGATTTTTTTTTTATCAAAAAGGGGTAAAATATCAAAAGAAACCAGTTATAAAAATAGTTAATCAGCCCCCTGTGGATAAATCTGAGTATTAATGGCAAATGAGTATCCTGATGATGGCGAGAAACTGATCGTGTCTTATTATTGCTTTTGTGATACATGATGCTTTTAAAACTCACGTTATTGTAGAAAGAAGCAACCTGAGCACCACAGAAAGAAAATGGATCGTTTGATTCTTGATGCTGCTTTTTTTGTCAATAACACAAATGATTCCTTCATGCAAGACATCAGACCTCCCTTTTATCTCTCACCCCCGAAACACCTACGTATCTCGCAGCTCGGGGTGAGTCATGGGCCTCTATAATTAGACACGTTAAATATTTTATGAGAGACTGAGAAAAATAGACAGGTTTTTTTTTCCCCCAAGCTTGTCAGACACTGAAAATACCTGCATTTGATGTTAAAAATACATTGTGTTACATTTTTTAAACATGAAAATTTGTACAAAGAGACGCAGTGTTAAAGTAATCTGAATTTAACAATCATTTCACTTAAATCCTTCAAATACGCTTAAGGGATAGTTTAAGAAAACTGAAATTTTGCCGGTAATTTACTCACCTCATCCAAGATGTTCAGTAGTAAATTAAACAATTTTTAGATAAAACTGTGGTCCATTCATTCAAAAATGCATATCAATGCATACTGACCCTAAGAGTCAAAAAGCATACCGGTAAAACAAGATTCCTGATCAAAAATGGAGGTCTGAAACAAAATCACTTGCCAAGGCTGTAAATTAAAGGCATTATTGTTGTTGCAATTAACATCCTGTTTCTTGCACAAACTGATAATTTTCTTTCCTAAGACCTCAATGTTTTATCAGGAGCTGGAGGTATTAATTATGTTTGGCCTGAATAGTTTCTTTTCTAATCTCTCAAATTGCTGGTAGAAATTGACTTGCATTTGTTGAATGACCACAGTTTCAGCTAAAAATCGTCTCTAAAGGGATAGTTCACCCAATAAAAGAAAATGTACTCAGCATTTACTGAAACCTAAAGTGGTTTCAAATCTGTTTGAGTTTCTTTCTTTTGTTAAACAAATGAATTTTGGGAGTCATTTTGACAAAAAAAAAGATAAAAATCCAAAATCAAACAAAAAGGGCTCAGGAGTAGCTTAAATAATGCATCGATGCACTTTGGGTAAGGTATTCATCAGAATAAACAGGAAAAATCAGTCCTAGGCACTCGAAAAATGTAGAAAAAAATATTAAAAAGCCTTTATTGACATAGCTATTAAATTAATAAAGGCTTTTTAATTTCTTTCCCACAATTTTTTGAGTGCCTTGGACTGATTTTTGCCGTTTATTCTGACGAATACCTAACCCAAAGTGCACCGATGCATTATTTAAGCTACTCCTCCTTACACTTTTTGTTTGATTTTGGATTTTTATCTTTTTTTTTGTATTCAACAGAAGAAAATAAAAATATATAAAATTTTTTAATCCTTTTATCGTGGTTACCAACATCTTGGATGGCCTGAGGGGATGACTAAATTAACCAATTTGTCATTTTTGTGTGAATGATCACTTCAAGTATTAAACAAAGGTGGACATCTGGAGAAAACCTGATAAAAACTACTGCTGAGCATTTCCAGATCTGCATCACTTTCCCCATAAATCCCTGACACTAATGTGGGTGAACGAATCGCTGACTTTTCAGGGGGGAAACAAATGACTGATCAAGTTTAAAACAAAATGACAGCACCAATTTATATATAAAAAAAAATTAAAATCACTCGAGCTTCATTTAGACATGTCTCATAGAATGAATATGTGTGACATTCATTTATGCATTCATTGCTGTTTTGCTAGCATTGCGCTGAGTTGCTACCTCGTGATATGCTAATAACCGTTAAAGAAAATTGATTCTGAACCATGACGATGCAGGTTTATACAATGATCAGCACGAACTGGGTGTAACATATGGACCCAGAGCTGAAAGGCAAGTGCCACATTATCATTCAGAACTAATTATGAAACTAATCTCCCCCTACAATCTTAACTTAGTGTTTCTGCTGAAGTGTTTAAAATAAAAACGATTTACTTCTACAAATTAAAAACTAGAACGCGTGCTTGAAGAAGAGCTAGTGACTGCTTCATTCCGTTTCTGTGTTTTAAGGGGTATAAGCTACAAAAATGTTTTATTTTCATTCATTTTTCTGTTTATCTAACACCCAAACAGTGCCACAAGCATCTCCTCGGAACTGCTATCCGGTTCAACAATTCATAAACACTCCATTCACGTATTTTCAATCAAAAGCAGACTGTTTAAATGGCGTAATCGTGACCGTATGCAACACGCTTTATGCCTCCAAATGAATCTAAACACACAGCCAACTGCTTCATTCTTCTCTATTCTTGTTGACAAAGGCTGATTTGTTTACTTCATGGAGCTGATACACCAATTACTGTAGATTTCACAGCCTTTTTCATCTGTATATTCATTAAGGGTAAAAAAAAAAACAGTCAGTTCTTAACAGCTACACTGTTTGTTTCTGCATTTGCTTATGTTTGAAGCAAACAGCAGTTCTGAAAAGATGCTCATATCACTGATTTGCCATTTATCTATCTCTCCAAACACATACTTAATGTATTTCTTGTCAACTTTTCCTTCCTTCTTAGGGAAAGAATGAGAAAAGTTAACTGGAAATGAGTACATCATAAACCCTTTACTCAATTATACACCATTCTTTCGATTTTCGGTGAAATGTTTACACTCATTTAGCAGTTCGGTTGTGCTAGTGTTTACTCGTTTTGTGCATGGACCATAAAACACAGCCTACGATGGGACACACCGAAGGCTGCAGCTGCAATTTTTTTTTTTTAAAAGCTCTTGAGGCACTTTTTTTGGACATTTTCATTCAGATCACCTCAGGAGTTGAACATTGCAATGGTCCCCTTTGCATATCTAACAAATCAACATCCCAAATGACAGTACATTCTTAGTAATGCACCATTACAGTGCATGTATATGATGTCTACGTGAAAACATCCAGAGCCTGTTTCGTAGTGTTCATGCTATGAGAAAGAGGCGTGTGAAAAGACTGTTAAAAAACCGCTGAGGAGGTGAGGATTTAGAAAATTTCACAAAAAGGAGAGCCAAACATGTGGCTAATCGCTGGCTGGAGAAAGGGGGTGAGAGAGCGTGAACGAGGAAGACAGATGGCAGAAGATATACAGATAAATAGAAAAAGACAGAAAGAGAGTTGGGGGGGGGGGGTGCACAGATGAGACCCCTACTTGGGGAAGTTGTTCTGTTGCCGGCGTTTGGCAGACCTCAACTTTTCAAAGCGTGACTCCATCTCTTCCAGGACTTTAGGGGTGTACCGTACCACCAGCTTCACTGTGCCCTGAGCAGCCTTCAACAGCTCCACTGCCTTCTCGTGGTGCTCTCCTTCTACACTCTGAAAAGCAAGGAATGTTTTTTCAGTTGGACATTAACAACGTTTTTACTTTTCAAATGTCCACATTGATGTTATATAACTTGAATATGAGTTCAGTTTTTTTAATAATCTAAAACGTGCTGTGACTTGTATTTTAAAGCAGCTTACATAATACAGTTTACATCATTCTGAATGTGTGCAAAGTGTTCACATTTGAATTTGTATACCTTATTTCCAACATGCTGCTAGTTTTAGTTTCAACTTTAACTCTTTAATAGGGTGCTCTTAAAGAGAAAATAAAAGTTGACCAATAACTTTGGTTAAATTATGTTCTTGACACTATTTATTTAAATGAGCATTTTGTTTGATGAATAAAAAGGTCAACCAGTCAAACATTTTACATAGTAAATGCCCCAACAATTTCTTCATTTTATATGTATATACCCTTTTTCTGTTTTGAACACTGTTCTATTTAAAGGGTTTGTCGATAAGTGAAAATAACTAAATGCATGTCCATTGTGTTTAAATGTTTTGTTTAATTTACTTCCTTAGGAAAATGGCATTTAGACAGCTAATTGCAACATAATAAGGTGTAAAGTACTTGAAAAAAATAACTGCATATAATTTAGTCTACTGAAATCACACCAGTCCGGTTTTCATGTAAATTCAAGTTTTAAAGTGATGATATTCAATAAAATTTTTGTGCTTTATTCTCTATTTTTTATATTATTTACTATTCCCAGTGAAACAAAAAGGAAAGCAAAATTAGAAGTACAGTACACAATTTATTAATCTGTAATTTAGCAAATAAGTGAAATATTACAGATTATCTGCACCTGTGAATTTGTATAAAACAATTAATGTCAAGCATGTTGGTCTGTTGTGTACATACCACTCCATTCACAGAAAGCAGCTGGTCTCCTCTCTTCAGGCCACCGTGTCGATCAGCGATGCCTCCAGGAATGATGCGGGAGATGTAAATGGGTGAGTTTTGTTCCTTCCCACCCATTATGTTGAACCCCAGTCCCTCCTCTGTTTTTGGGAGCTCCACCACACGTGGGTGAGAATGACCCTCACTAGCTGCAAACGCAGCCACTGTAGCCTGTACAAAAAGATGACTGGAAATCATACACTTATGGGTAACAAAAACACAACTTTTGCAAAAAAATAGACATACCAAAACACGCCATATTTATTATATATAAATGCGTCACAGTTTTCTAAAAATATTAAGCAAAACACAGTATTTAAACTCATTTCAACACTATTGAAAGCACAAAATCATATTAGAATGAAATCTGAAGAATCGGGTCACTAAAAAGTATTTTTTTATTATTAAATATGGTTCACAATTATAGAATAGCAGAAAATTGTTGTTTTGATTGCTAACAACTGTTTATTACTTTATATTCTGCAAGCAGGTTTGGTAAACAGTCATAAAAAAAAAAAAAAGATTACATTTTTTTTTTCTAAATAAAAGAAATGTAAAAATAGCAACCTGCCTTAAATAAGTTGCTGATATATTTTTAGGCCATCAGTCTTGTGCTAAAGAAGGCATTACAACCAAGCTAAGCCAATCAGATAATCAGATTGACTTCACTGTCTGTTAAGGTACAAGCTAAAATGGTTAACAGAATTTAATTCTAGTAAAAGAAAGACCAATTTGATGGCATATACTTTAGAAATTTCATCTGTACAATCTCAATACATATTTGAGTGTATGTGTGCAATTGCAGTAATTATTGTGGCAATTGTGTTGTATGAGTATATGCCTGCTGCATGCTGATGCAGTTTTATCCAACATTACATAACCATTTAAACATCATCTTTACATTATTAGATCTCATTTATTAGTATTATCATGTAACAGGAGAAATAAAAAATGTAAGGTGCTGAAGATGAAAAGAACATAAGAGAGATCTTTTGCGAGACACCTAATATAATTGTGACTTTGTGATGGAAATTATGTGGATCCACCAGCAGAAAAGAAGGCTTACAGTTTTAAGAGAGAGTGGTTGAAATATAATTCTTTACTACCAATAAACCGGACTATTTGCCATTAACAGTAGCTGTTAATCAGTAAGTTAAGCAGTATTCACTGCTTGTCCTTAATGCTGAGAACGGACATGCTAGAAGAGAAAACACTGCATCAGGCAAGCTCTTTAGAATGTTTGATATACTGAAAGAAAACACCAACTCTAAACCAGGGATGCCCAAACTCAGTCCTGGAGGGCCGGTGTCCTACAGATTTTAGCTCCAACTTGCCTCAACACATCTGCACAAATGTTTCTAGAGTGCCTAGTAAGAGCTTAATTAGCTAGCCTAGGTGTGTCTGCATAAAATAAGCAAGGTTATTTTAGTAAACAAGAACTAAAACTAAAATTAAAACTATTGGTCAAAAACATTTTCATGAACTGAAAAAAAAAAGTAATAAATAATATTTTCTTTATCTACCAAAAATGTAAGTTAGGCTTGTCCATCTACATGTATGACATTTAAAAATAATTATTTTTACTTTTATTCGTTTAAGCTACATTTGTTCGGTTTTGGATTAAATATTTGTTCATACATTTATTTTATATTTATTTCTATTTTTAGGTTTGCACAAGATTTAAATGTAAACTGTGCAAGAAGTAAATTTTTCTCTGGTCAACACTGTTCTTTTAAATAAAAAATTAAACAAAACTGAAACTAAATATATAAAAATAAATAGAAATGTGTTCAGAAAATAAAAACTAAAACTAACAAAACCATTAATAAACAAACTAACACTAAATTTACAGCAGCTTTAAATATAGTATTAAAATAAAAACTCCAAAACTACCTGTAGGTTATACAACCAAATAACCAAAAAGTATTTTTCTTTGTACGGTGCCATATAATTGAATTTTTTCTAAGTGCGGCATTCCTAATGTATCAGTAACCAAGGAATCTACACTGTAAAAAATATCTGTCAATTAACAGTTTCTGTATTTTGTGATTCACAAGCTTTTTCAGTTTATTTTTAGGTTGTGAATTGCCTATTGGACCTTGATCTCTGGACTTTTAATGTTGAAAATTCAACTCTATTCACCTTATTCTCCAAGTACGAGCGGGCGAAGCCATTTGAATCATTTTGGCTCGAGACTTCCAGTCTCATTCACTTCCATTTATTTTTAGAGGTTAAAAACAGCTCGTTCTGCTGCTTGATGTTGCAAACTGATGTTTTCTTATTATTTTATTCTATTTTGTCTGTATAATCATGCAAACACTTGTTTGTAGAGCGAGTAGTTTGACCGCTTTCAACCGTTTATAATTCCTAGTCATTTCTCCCATAGGCAACTAAATAGGAAGTTCTGAAACAATCACAAAAACAAGCACACTTCCGCATTGAAGAATAAGCTCAATAGTTTAACAAAGTAACTTTTATTGACATTTTAGTAGTTAGAAATAATATGACACATAAGAAATATGATATAGAAAAAAGTCTTTAAAATAACAGAAAATGTACTGGCAGCTTATTAAAAGGTTTTTGTACCATAATATACAAAACCAACAACGCAGACAATATATCACTTAAAATTATTAAAAATGTTAATAAACTTCACTTTGTTAAACTGAGTTTAACATAAAAAAAACGTACGTTGAAATTTCCCAAAGCTAAAGTCAGACAATACTGTTTTACTTTCATTTTTAAAATGATACAATCTAATAAAACATTGCCCATGCTACAGTACAGTGTACACGTAAAGTGTATAACATCTTTGTTTTCAAAATGCACTGTTAAGTATGCAATTTGTTTAAAGTAAAAGTTATGGCTGCACAATATTGGAAAAATCTAGCATTGCAATATTTTTTTATTTTGCAATATATATTGCTATATAAATACAATTTTACCAGATAGCTTAAATATCTCTATTTTGAAAGAAGTTATAATGTTAGATCGATTGGGATGATTCTGCAGTGGGAGTGCAACTCCATAAAATCTAAGAAGCAATCTATAAACTCTTTAGGGTCCCTTGACATATTTTCATTGTGGTCTGTGCTATTTCTATGCAGTGCATTTCTGTATTTACATGTGTTGTATTTTCATGCATAACAAACTATAAATACAATCAAGAAAAAGATACAATTAAAATAAAGTGTTTTATCATTCCAGAGTCTAACAGTATTCAAGCACAGTAACTGAATTGATAAAAATAATTAAATAAATTGAATCATTGTTAAAGTTACAAATGGCACAATTTATTATGCCTAAATGCTTTTAAGGTCATTATGCAATCACAGGCATCAAAAACACATGCAAACGATGAATTATAATCCAGACTCAACATTGCGTATGCTCACGATGTGACTTTTGCGAATGATTACGTTGCGTTATCAAAGCTGAAAAGATATATTGTGCAGCCCTACTAAGAGTTATACGATCTATACAAAACAAACAAACAAACAAACAAACAAACGCACCACTAAGAACCTCTGGCCCACACCATCTACAAAGAAGAGCTCATATTTACTAAATTTAAACCCAGGTTGGGAAAAACACAATACACATAAGTGTCTTAAAATGTAGTTCTCTACATTTAAACTAAACTTGCATGCATCAATGTTACAAATGAATAACAAATATATATGTTTATGCTCCGAGAAGGAATAGAGTTGTCTACCTGACTTACCTTTGCTGTTGCATTCGCCCTCACCTCAGGGCTGCTGTTTATGTCCACCGTCTCATACACATGCTCGTATACCTGACAAACACACAGAAAGCACACAAATGCAGTATGAACACAAACTCTGTGGTCTTGTTTTGTAAACCGATCCAGGCAAACAAACACAGACATACAACTTAAACCAGATTTCCAGAACCTCAGGCAGTTTCCCAGATCCATCTCAGTTTAGCTACAAACTAATTTACTTGTGAATCGTAATTCAACCTTAAAAAGCTGTTTAAGTCTGTCACATTAGTCTGTATCAGATCATCAATGGACAGCCACCATTAACGGAGCAACTGTGTCCTAGACCGTAATCTGTGACTGGAAAGCCACACCATTAGGAGGATACAGTATCAAATCAATCTCTTTACATGGCTCGCTCTTGATGCTTTAGCACATGTTTAGCACACCGCTATTCCATCTAGCATTCAGGGCCATCAATATACATCCACCCACAAGCCATAGTGTTCAACCAAGAGTCTTGTGTTTATCTGAGAATCAAGCAAATTTTCAGAGTGAAGTCTAAATGGTTAAGAGACACAGCTCTTGAGTTAATAAAGCACATAAAAACGCATCCATCAAAACAAGTACAGCACTTTACTCGAGCACCATTACATGCAACAGGAAAACAAGCTTTTCAGGAGAAACATCATAGGTGACCTTGGAGCCTCAGCACATGCAAAATATAGACCATTTTGTCTACCCAGAGGTCGGGTTCAATAAGACTGTGTAGGCACAGGTATAAGCGATAGTGGAATTTTCAGTGTTTCAGTGAATTAATGATGTATTTTCAAGACTCACACAATAGTGTGGAGAAAAAAATGGTTGTAAAGAGTGTAAAGGGCCTAAAACCCATTTAATAAAACTACATTTGTGCAACTGAACTATAAAAGTGACTTATAATGCTAAAATGTTTCGTTTTGTCATAAGTACTTGGTATTTATACAGTATTAGAGATCATGTTAATTTATTAGCATCAGTCATTTAGGATCAGCTACCCAAACATGCATTAAATTAACCAAAAGCTAAAATAATGTATAATTTAAATTCAAAATAATAAAAATATGTATTTTATTAGTTCTCAAGACAAAAAGCTTTCACCATAGGTAACAATAAGAAATGTTACTTTAGCAGCAAATTTATATATTAGATTAATTCCTGAGGAATCACAGACGACTGAAAATACAGCTTTGTCTTGCAATATTTAACTATATTTTAAATTATATTATTGGAAACCAATTCTTTTTGAACTGTAATATTTTTTATACATTTTAGAAACAGACAGTATTAAAGTCTTCTTCAAAAAACACAGACACAAAATGCCTTACTGACCCAAACACTTTGATCATTACCATCATTGAATCAGTCATCTGCCCATCAATAAGCTCCGCTACCAAATCCGACCTCCGAAGACTACGTCGAATAGTTTGGACTGCTGGGCGAATCATTGGTACAACCCTCCCTACTCTCCAAGAACTGTACTTATAGCAAGCTTAGTGCAAGCAGAAGGGCTGCCAAAATCACTCTGGACCGCTCACACCCAGCACACTGCCTCTTTAAACTTTTACCTTCTGGTCGACGATACAGAGCGCTGCGCAATAGAACAGCCCGACACAGAAACAGTTTCTTCCCTCAGGCAATCCATCTCATGAACACTTGATGATAATAATTGTGAAACCAACATCACTACCTGCTATATACTTTATACACACATAAACTTATTTAACAACACACTTTACATGCCAATTTGCACATAACAGCTGCACATATAATGTTGTATATAGTAATATACCTGTACATACACTTGTCAATTTGTATATTTGCATTCACCATTTTAAAAATATATTTATTACCTTTTTTTTTGTCCTGTCTCTGTAATTTTGTTGCACTGTAGAAGCTCTGTCACGAAAACAAATTCCTTGTATGTGTGAACACCTGGCAATAAAGCTCTTTCTGATTGTGAGATTAAATGTGTAGTGCAGTGTTTCTCAACCATGTTCCTGGAGGACCACCAGCACTGCATGTTTTGGATGTCTCCTTTCTCTGTCACACCCATTACAGGTTTGTCAATCTCTGCTAACTAACTGATGACCTAAATCAGGTGTGTTTGGTTAAAGGGCCATAGAAAATGTGCAGAGCTGGTGGCCTCCAACAACGTGGTTGAGAAACACTGACTACGTTTACATGGACATCAGTAATAAAATTATTTTCCTTAATCTGAATAAGAAAATAATAGGATTAAGGTTTACATGATTTGCTTTTTAAACGTTCCTTCCATGATCCTGTTTTACATGTTACATCACATAGATCGATTAAAGTTATTGCATCACCACGCTTACCACATATCCTCCGAAGTTTTATGTAAAGTTTCATTTTTAATTTGTCAACTTTAACTGCAGTTTGGCACTTTCACTTTCATTCAGGAACATTTCATACATGCCCCCCATGACAAACCAGATATTGGAAGAGAGTATGAACTGCTGGTGGAGTGTTGTTTTGATGGAATTTGATAACACATGCCTCAGCATTTTGCGATGCAGGTGTCTGTGGTCCTTTACTGACTCGGTAGGTGCAGAGAATAGTGTCAAACAGCTGCTTGTGTATAGACTATCGTACTATTCCTGTCGCAAAAAGCGGCGAAAAACCTACACAATGATAATAGTTTGATTAAGGGTTTACATGTCTATATACTGCACTTCAACAATGTGATTAGATTAATTAGATTTTTTAGTTCGATTATGACTTTAGTCGGATTAAGGTAATCAGAAAAAATATATAATAATTTGCTGTTTACATGGTACTCTTAATCAGAGTATTGTCTTAATCAGATTATTGGTGTCCATGTTAACGTACTCACTGATGTAGTGTATAGCATTTTTTTCATTTTGATCTTACATCTTTTCCATCATCTAATAATCACAAAGCTAATCCCTAAAAATGGCAGTAATTTAGTACTATAATTTTCATACTTGTATCAGAATTTTTCAAAATGCACATTATAATGTTGTTATGCCTTAAATAAAAAAACATTTATTTTTTGCTTGTTTTATACAAAATTGAACTGTATTTTGTGACATTTATCAGTCACAAGCCATAACATGGAACTACTCATCTTATCAGTTGATGAATAAATTATTATATTACCTCTTCATTACTAAGAATGACATGCTGAAAGATGAAAATAGTTTATAAATGGACAGGCATTTAAGATTAGTGCTGAGACCACATTTAAGCTTTTAACAGAACCTTTATCGAAGCTAATCTTTCCTTCAGAAACCTCTGCTTTATTACAGGCTCTCAGGCAAAGCAAAGAACAGCATCTCTGCAGCGAGCATCACTTGTGCTGAGAGTTCAGAGTCTTCAGTGGGCACGACAGATGACCAAGCAGCAGGGAGGAGACCAGTCAAGTGCCAACAGTCTTAGATTCACTACATGGGCAACAGAACACTAGTTTTATGCCCAGTCTGAAACAGACAAATGGATTGATGCTATTTGTGGACATCAGAATCAATATCCAGTATCCAGTCCTTCTGCACAACAATAACTACGCATGTACTACACTAATGAGCACTTTGTCATAAGCATTAGCGATGAGAGCAATTTCAGTCATAACGACCGCTTGCGTAAATGAGCTGAGTACTTGGGCGGAAAAAAGGGGGTGGGGGAAGAGCTTGTGAGGATGAAACAACTTCCGCCTGCTCAATTTTTTTGTATTGTTAATCTGTCATTTTTTGGCACCTGCATCACACCTTACTGTTTTTTTTTTCTTTCCTCAGCATCACACAGTGGGTCTCATTCACCAATAATGCCTCAGTGGATTACATACAAGAGAAGTTCTTACCAAAGCTTTATTTAGACATCAATTTGCAATCCCTCATTATGATGTTAATGAATTGGGTGTACTTTAAAAACAGCAGCTGCATTCCCAGGGTTAGTCATTTGCATAAAACACAGGCAAATATACATAGGGCTTTTTGGACAACTTTTCTTTTACAAGCATAAGCCACTATAAGCTAAAATATGATGCTTTCTAAAGACTCACCTATAATAACCTGTTTAGATGCTATAAATATACTTTATTTAGATCTCTGATAAGTTACACTGGAATATCAGACCCATTTTCAAATTAAATTCAGGAACGATGTAAAATAGACTGCCGGTAACCCTAAATCACGTTTTTCATTTCATTATAACATGCTCATTACATAAATACATATTGACAGAAGAATAATTAGAGCCATTCATTATAAACATTTTTAGGGATGCTCCGATCGGCATTGGCCGTTAATCATATTTAATAACTTGATGTGTACTCGCTGATCTGGCCAGTCTCATGAACTGATCGCAAGTGTTTGTGTTAGTTGGAGACGTGTAAAAGATTTGAATGACCTTGCATGCATTTAGGCCTCTTTACATATAAAAACTGAAAGTTCTGTGTTTTTGACAATATTGCAAGTTCACTAAAACCTGGCTGGAAATATTACATAAATATATATTTTTTAACATCAATATTTAATAATATAACTTGTAATATACTTACTCCAATAAACAGTAATGTATAGGCCTATTTCCTTTGAGTAAAGAAGTAATGGATTTATAGGAGTGGATTTTAATTTCTTATGCATCAAATATGCGCTCCTAACTTTTTCTTCACTGGGACATGTTAAATTCTTCTTCCATCATTTGCATCCAAATTGCATTGTGTCATTTTTATTACAATTTTTTTGTGTGTTTTATCTATTATTTTGTATAAATCTGCTTCTGACAATGACATGTTCACACCTAAATGGCTATAAGAGACATATTTAAGGGATTATTCGCAACAACCTTAATTTATTCTCTGAGGTAAGGAGAGATCTCCACTTAAGTATCATACTTAAAAGTGAAAATGTACTGATAGTGCTTAATGAATTATGAAGTTGAAGCATCAGAATCGGTATTCTGTATCAGCTAATCACCATGACATAGAATTGGTACTTGGTAGCGGCTGCAAAAATCTTAATCGGAGCATCTCTAATTATTTATTACCTAAATAACTAGTGGTGTGTGGGAAAGAACATAAAAGTGTGTACATGTTTTGCTTGCTTGTTGTTAATTGCTTGCTGATAATTGAATTTAGTACAAATGTATTCAATCATGATTTACTTATTAAGTGCATATGCAGATTTGTACACATATATTTGTAAGTACATGGGCTAAAAAGAATAAGACCTAGGGTGTCAGCTTTAAATATAGTGTAACATTTTTCTTATAAGGATCAGTTCTGACTTTCAACTAGAAGCTTATTAGCCTGCTAACCAGCTGTTTATCAGTACTGATAAAGTATGCGTTAATGTCTTTTTCTGCATGGCCAGAATTAATTACATTTAAGAAGGCGTTATAAACTAAATGACGATATCTGCAGTAATTATAATATGTCCTCATATTTTGTAGATACAAATTAAGATGAGTACCTCATTTACAGATGTATCCTCAACTCAGAAACTCTGGGCTTACATGTGCCTGTAATAATGACTTCATGCGAATTCAATTCACGAATACTGTATAATCTTTCTGCTATGACTTGAATGCACAAGTCTTGTGGTTCCAACTCTTAAGAAAATGCCTCAGTAAATCACAAAATAAAAAAATTCAAGGTTTTGGATTTTTAAAAAAGATGAGCAAAATTAATAAGAAAATTAATGATTTTTTTCCTCATGAAAATAAATCACTGCCTCACTTTTTATTAGTGAAATCTATAATGCTCAAAACAGTGCTGAAAAGAACTATTATTACAGCTAAAATCACACTTAAATTGCGCATTTCAATGATGCGTCTAACAGATTTGTTAAGGTTCATTCGTAGCACTAAAAAGGTAAACAAGGCAAAACAATCCCGTTTTTCAAACTGCTAAATTATTTAGAAGACATTTAAATTTAATTTGAAAGCATGAATGTGATGTTGGAATACTTACCTCCCTTACGGCCTTGCAGAACTCACTCTGCAAAACCCTCTGAAGGGCCTGCAGCTTCTGGGGAGGCACTTCCCCTGTTCTCTGGAGCTTGTCCAGCAGCTCAATGGCACGAGATATGTCTGTAAAACAACATATGTAAGACCAAGACCATGGATAATCATTGCATCATGCCATCTGGAGATGTTGTCTGTGGCTAAACAGCTATCCCTAATAAATAACACAACATTGACCATGATTAACATTTTAGCAAATTCTTTTATGACAAATATTGTTATTATTATTATTATTGCGCCATATTTTGCATGTACTAGTATATAATATACCTATAGTCAGAGATGTATAAAGTACTAGAGACCCAGACTTAAGTAAAAGTACAAGTGCTCTATCAAAAAAGTGACTTGAGTAGAAGTTGAAGTGCTCTTTAAGCATCATACTTAAGTGGAAGTGTTAAAGTATTCAACATTTTTTGTACTTAAGTGTTGCAAGTAGTTTATTTAAAAATTTACTACTCAAGTACTGAAAGTAAAAGTACAAGTATTGTGTAATGTAGTTATTAAAGAAAGCAGTCAAAAGACATATTGTTTTGTTTATTTTAAATATCTTTTTTGGGGCATGTGATTAGGCAGATTGAAAAGAACCATGGTTTACGCCTTATAATATAATATATATCTGCTGCTCTGGCAGTGATAATGTGGGTTTGGAATAATTCAAAACATTTTTATAATTGTAACGAGTAACAATGCCGCACATAAAAAAAATTATCGGAGTAAAAGTAAGTAACGAAAATATGTACTGAAGTAAAAGTAGAAGAGAAAAAAACAATACTCCAGTAGAGTACAGATACAGCCTTTTAGTACTTAAGTACAGTAGTGAAGTAGTTCTAGTTCTATACATTTCTGCCTATAGCTAAAAGAAATAATGTTTGTAAATAAAAACTAAATACTTAAGGATGAAATTATTATGCTACTTATCAGTTTCTTTACTTTTGCACTTTATTAGTTCTTAATTTATATAGATACATGTAAATATTAATATAAAAACAGGCCTCTGACAGTCAGAAATCTGTGTTTTTGCTAATCCACTAGCCTAAGTTACCACTACGCTGTATTAAACCTCCAGGTAAACTCAAAATAAGATGCTGACTATCAGGACGTCACTGAAAGACTTTACGAACCTCTAGAAATAATCAGATACACTGATCTCTGACCTGAAGTGCCCATGCTAACATAGCTCACAAAAGATTAACGCTTTTGACAGCTAGCCTCGTGTTTTCCTTTCATTGAACGTAAACTCGCCGCTTTAACGACATATAAATGTCCATATTTCTTATTTTATACGTTTTGTGAACGTAGTTTAGTTTATTGAATAACGTATATGATCTCAAACAGTGAATGGATGCTAGCTTACTGTCGAGCACTAATCCATCCTCACGAAGTGACAGCGGGAGAACAAAAAGCGTGATTTACACAACACCGCGCTTCATATTCGGCAGAAAGTGTCTCGGCGAGCGGCTTACCTCTTTCCAGACGCACAGGTTCTCCTAGAGAGGCCATTATAGCCCTGGTTGTTGAGTTTGCGTTTGGCGAAAGCTCCAGGCTTGCGTCTCGGCTTGCTGTGTTTGTTGCTGTTAGCTTGCTGAGCTTAAGCGCTGTGGCTAATGCACTGAGATTACGGATGAGTCAAGAGCGACATCGCTGCGTTGCTTCCGCGCAGACACTTTGCATACAATAACAAACTCACTCTATTATGATTTTCTCAATAAAATTGGAATATATTTTTTATATATATTTAACATTCAACAATATATTTTAAGCAAATATGCACTGTTCGACGTGATATTTTGTTTAGGACATCGAGTTTGACTGCATAAATTATTACAATTCAGATATTAGACACGTGTAACAGGTCTATTTTACAGTCAGTAATATGTTGCTGGATTAGTTAAGAAAACTGTTATTATGACAGCTGTACAGTGATATATATGGTCAACAACATAATCTACTATTGAATGCTGTATTAGCCAATCAGAATCGAAGAGCAGAAATATTTCCATACATGTCAAACCATATGAATTTATTGTTTATTCTAGGAAAGGAATGAATTGATATATGATTTTTTTTTACACTTTAGGCTACGATTGTTTAGGCTATTTTACAATTCCTTAGGCACACTTTAGGATATTATTGTTAGGTTATTTAGGCATCAGATGATACATTTAAATAACTTTAACAATGTTATCACTTTACTATCAAAAAATATATGACTGTTTTTTCATTGTTGGTTCTGTTAGATTAGTTACATGAAATTAGTTTTACCAATATATTATTTAAATCAAAATTATTTGTTGCTGATGCTAAAAATAATGTTAACTAGGATTAATTAATGCTTCAGAAGTGTTTATTTTGTTGACTAATGATAAAAAATACATATTGGTCTAAAACAAATTTTCTTATAAAGAAACACTATTTGTAGAAGATCCATCAACATATATATGACATATACAGTTGAAATCAGAATTATTCGCCCCCTTTGAATTTTATTTTCCTTTTCAAATATTTCCCAAATGATGTTTAAGCTGTAAGCTATATTTTCTTTCCGATTGTCTACAGAACAAATCATCATTATACAATAGTTTGCCTAATTACCCTAACCTGCCTAGTTAACCTAGTTAAGACTTTAAATTGCACTTCAAGCCAAATACAAGTATCTTGAAAAATATCTAGTAAAAATTATTTACTGTGATCATGGCAAAGATAAAATAAATCAGTTATTAAAAATGAATTATTAAAACTATTATGTTAAAAAATGTGTTGAAAAAAATCTCTGTTAAACAGAAATTGGGGGAAAAATAAACATGAGACTAATAATTCAGGGAGGCTAATAATTCTGACTTTAATTGTATATGACATATATCTACATATTTAACTTTGAAATATAAAATCTTGATAACCACATTTACAACCATACAGCACACTCAGTTAAAAATGTTTTTTATCAAGCAAAAATAATAGTTGTACTTTATTTTAATAACTATGCA
>CAIGQZ010001108.1:16760848-16776540 GCA_903798205.1 Danio tinwini
GTTTTTACTTTTTCCATATTTACATATTTTATTTGGACTGGCTTGCTAAATCAGTGATTTTATGAGTTTACTTGCTGGTATTGTGGAAAGAGAAACAGAGAATAGAGTGGCCTACTTCTGTAGCAAATGGGACAGGGCCCTGCTGGGTCTTACCAAGGACTACTTTGAACTGGGGAAAATCTGATCCTCACAAAAATAACTCAGTCATGCAAGTTGTTTCTCAGATAAAATGCACCAAAAGAATGTTTTATTGTCCATTTCTTTATCTAGTCCAGTCACCATTGCTTTATATTTTGCAGCTTCATATTTGTACTAATAAGGTTAAGCAAACACTTACTCATTAAGCAATGCTGATAGTCATTGTTATGTTTTTATATCAATATCCTTTAGTACACAAGTTTGATTTGATTGGTGTTTCTGATAAAGGCTGCACTTAAGATCAGTTTTGACTTTTCGCCTGAGTATCCTTTATGGCCCTGCCCACATACTCATGATGTAGTGAGATACTTACCATGAGCAGATGAAACTTCTCCCTTATCTGTGGCAGTGTATCAGTGTCAGACAGATTTCTGTTCAGTTGTCTGATAACAACCTTTGAAGGAAAGCAGGTTTGTGTATAGGTCTGTGTCTGTGTTCCGGTGTATCAGATATCACGCAGAGTGCATTGGAGTGTTGACTCCATTGATCTATCCTACAGACAAAAGAAAATCCTAATCTCTTAGTGCTAGTGATGATTGCCTGCTCCCTCTGGACAACATTACATGAGAGACTGGTTTCCATAGAATTTACATATCAAGTCTTACCTGAGAACTTTCTAGACTGTTTGTTCTTCCACACAACACATCTGAATTTACATTAGATGGATGTGTTCATCTGCATTTCTGGCTCTGAGATTTCACATTAGCTTTTGTAATACTGATATAGACATATATGTGGAGAGGATGAGAAATAAATACTTATATACTGTAGTGTATATACTTATATCTATCGTTATGCCTTTTGAAATCATATGAATGTAGGATCCAAAGTATGTTTGCCTGCTAGAGAAGATGTTCTCTGCACAGCATGTGCCAAATTTCGACCTGTAAAGGGAGAGCTCAAACTTTATTGACATTGGTTTTGTTTTTCAGTTGCCTATAGTAATTTTATTTCTTCAAATATTTCAATTTAATATTGCAAACAACTTCACAACATACAAAATGAATTATATTAATCCAGAACACATGTCAATGAATAAATTTTATATATATATATATATATTTTATATATTTTTTCATCTTGTGGGGATAAAAAAATAAACAGCAAAGCTTTGACAACAGCACCTTGACATAGTATGTATTTCCAACATTACCTTGAGAAGTTGAGGATAGTAAACAGACAGAGTACTGAGAGGAGGAAATCCTGTTACGGTTGAGAATGTAAACGGAATGTTTTGGTCGGAAACCGATTCCTTGTTTTCCCAAAGTGGACAGTTTTTCAATTCACAATTGAAGCAGCATGCAAGTTTTTTCTTTTTTTTTTCTTTTTTTTTCTTTCTTGAATGTAATTCTTCCTCACCCCCTCCTCTCCTCATCTCTCAAAATCTTGGCAACGTAAAAAACACAATGTCTTGAGGAATGTGATATAGTAATTTGAACTGGGCGCAAATGACTGATCAGATCTTTTTTTAATTGTTTACAAGGTCATGAATATGTTCAATAAATAGACTGTAGTATCACTTACTGTATAAACTTTTTCTTTTTTACATGCAGTCCATAAAATGTTTATCTGACTGAATAATTTACCCTGTTGTGTATATATACAAATAGATATTTTCTCTTTTTTCTTTCTTTTTTATAACTCTCAATAAAATCTATACATTGTGTACACTATCTGCCCCTCTTAATGGTCAATGTGCATACACACGAAGTGTCTATCCGTATAAACCGCCAGCCGATCTTCCTTTTGCTATCCATGGTAAGGGCTCGCACGTAAGACTGGGTTGTCCGGCATTGCGAGTTATAGTGCCGCTTGTCTATTCCTCGGCAGCCCTCCTTTGTATACCCCAAGGGGTTGCATTTGGTCTCGTAAAAGTATTGCTTCAGCTGACCGTTAGTCACGGGGACCTTCTCCAGAACGGTGACCGTCTGGCCCGACATGTCTATTGCCGTCTTTTTGTCCACAGCTGTCACCCACTGGCTAATACTGTCACAAACGCTGAGCTCCCCCCGCCGTGCGGGGTCCGAGTGCCGCCGCACACGCATCGACATGTTGGCGGCGTCCAGGTAGTTTTTGTATTCCTCCAAGAGAAAGAGTAACGGCGGCTCCAAAGGCACTTGGTTGCTGATCATCACCCGCGAGGCATACAGGTCAACGTCCTTCGAGTCTGCCGCGTCTATGGGACCACCCCCTCCTTGGCCCTGGTCGGCCCCGGGCCCCAGTTGCTGTGTCGCTTCCCCTTCCACCTCAAGCAACTCCTCAATGACCTGCTCGAAAGTGTCCGTGAGCGAGGGCAGCCCGCCCCCACTCTGTGGAGTCCCGTGGCCTCGGCTGCCCGATGTAACAGCAGCGGCAGCAGCGGCAGCGGCGCCCAGGTAGCCCTCGGCCCGGTGGCCCCCCTGCATGCCCTGGATCTCTCTCATGGGCGCAGCTCTCATGCAACTGAAGTATGAAATAACCATAGTAACGAACAGGATGGTCATCACTCTTCTAACCTGTTGGAACTGGAGACAGCAAAAGGGAAAAGACAGGAGGGATAGGGGAGTGAGGAAAAGGGGAGGGGGGTAGATAGAAAACACAATGTAAAACAACTGTTTTGCAAACAACATTGCATTAAACACTTCATTCATAATGAAAAAAAAGACTATTAATGTGTCGAATCATTCCCGTAGCGCAATTTGAAGCAAAACACAAACACAACGTGCCAACTTGTTATTTCTTTGTTTCATTTTTAGTCCCTGGCCCATGGGAGCTCAACTAACACTCTGTCCCTGCACACACACCTGCACGTTTGTGCCCCTTCCCCTTTCCCCCACCAGCAAATACAGCAGGCTAAATTCAGAGACCCTGGAGTATCATTAGGAGGACACAAGAGAACTGCTCCCACTCTCCTCAGTCTCTCTTCCCCTTCCCTTCTTCCTCCTGATTCCTTGCCTTGAAATGCTTGTGTGAGAATAAGATGGAGCAGATATAGGGAACAAGTCAAACCCACCAAAAAAATGACAGAACAACTTCTATCATTAAAGATTGCTCGAGCAGTCCAAAATTGGAATAATTGTCATTTTTAATTGTGATGTTGTTACAATCCCATCATTATTTAACAGTGTATTCATTATTTGAGTTAGGGCTAAAGTTTATATGCTGCTTGAATGCATGAGAAAAAGAATCTAAACTTCTCTGAAAACATTGATTTGTAAGAAAGAGCCCACACACTACGATGATGATTATCTTTCCCACTAAGAGAGTTTAAACTGAAACAGAGATACAAAGAGACAGAGAGAGATGAGAAAAGACCCACTACGACAACAGATAGCGATCAGAGAGAGAGAGAGGGGGAGAGATGCAAAGAGAACTAAAAAAGACGCCAGTCATTCATTCATTCTCTCATACCTGCACAAACTACCGTGCTCTAGTCAATGAAATTTTCCCTGGCTGCAAAATGTACGCAAACAAATTGAAATTCCGGTGAGTCTATTTGATTCCTAATCTCTCCCTGCACCTTTCTCTTACCTCTCTGAAGTCCCTCTATGAGTCACTGCGATTCATTGCATCCAACAGCATCCCAGTGCACACGAACAGACAGGGGATCATGCACACACAACAACAAAAAAAAGATACCCATTACTCTCACTTTTCTAAGGCGAAGGAGAAGGGGAGAGGTAGGGGTGGGGTAAGGGGGATGGAGAGGAGGTGCATTTAAAAATATCCAGCACCGCAGCAAGGCTTCGCCAGTTCTCTGCGTGCTGTCCTCCCGATGCCCCACGCATCCTCAAGAAGAGGCAGAGGGAGGATCCGCTCCCAGAGCAGAAGGCAGTGTGGGCCGGCAGGAGTGAAGGAGGGACACGCCCTGTCTAAAAGGCATTTGTTTCATTCTTAATTGGTGTCTGGGGCCATGACTGCGATTTGCTAGCGCAGTGATGACTACCATGGAGATGTGCATTCTATAAATAGGCCGGTTGGGAGTCCCACAGTCTCGATTGAGAATATCACAGCCCTCTGCTTAATGAGCTCAAAGTCCCCTCGCTCAGTGACGTCGGCAGTCCACGAGGGTTGTGTGTGTGTGTGTGTGTGTGTGTGCGTGTGTGTTCGGTAAGAGAGATGAGGTGGGAGCATCTTTAATCTCTGCTCTCAAATGGTCAAAAACAAGCATGGAAAAACCCGGAGCCGAGGATACAGCTGTGGAGGACAGATCAATCTTAATCAAATCAGGCAGGGAGCAAAATGTGTGTACAAGCTGCTTCTGCAGGCATGAAAAGATACTTCAGTCTGTCAGCTTTCCCCCGTAATGGAAAAAGCTTCTTACATTGTCAGCAATTACCTCTGCTGAATATAGCGAAGAATTTAAAGTGCCTGCCTGAGGATTATTCAATGATTCTGTCTTTTTTCATTCCTCCAGATGTGGCGTGCCTGCGAGGACGGATGGATTATTGTCAGCGTTCCTAGTCTCAAGACAACCTTAATGTAGGGTTTACACAGATACAGAGAAGCACAACCCAGTAACCGCCCCAGTTTCACCATGATCCCAATTAGCAAACATCTGTCGTCTCCCTAATGAGAGAAGTATTTATATATATTGCAGAGGCTTCTGAATGAAATACCAGCATCAGTCATGCTGACACCCAAATCCCTTCTGTTGCCCTACCTGACAGCAGGTGGAGTATATGCCATCTCTCATCCAAATCCTGCCAGTAACACATAACCTTAAACATTCCACAGACCTACAGGGCTTGGAGTTTCACATAAAAGCACTGAAGTAAGTTATTCTTGAATTTCTGAAAGCTGACTACGCCGGCTAAATTGCATCTTTCCCTCCTAATTAGACTAGCGCACCGGTGTGTAGTTGTGCGGCAGGAGATGGAGGCCAAGAGCACAACAACCCTGATGACGTCTCTCTCTGGTCTCTAAGGGGCTTGAGAGGAAAAGGGCGGTGGGGCTAGAAGAAGTGGTGCTAGGGGGCAGTGCCACTCATCAGCTCGCAATTGCTTTCCATTTTCCTCTGGGGTCGCTTCTCACCAGGAACAACAAATTATTTTATTTCTAACTCTGCTATTTCCTCTTTCCATCAAGAGAATCAATATGGATTATGCTCTCAATCAACTTCCTGTTAAAACGTAATCTAGACGATGAATCACTTTATTGCTCTGGGACTGAGTTGGCAATAACTGAAACCTTCTGTCTCATTCAAAGCATCGAGGGAAGATGAGATTACCTTGACGGACATGTTTGTTCTGCTTTTAATATGCGTGTATTTGAACTGCTGATGATAATGCGCTATCAATATCCTGTCATCACATGGTATGATGTGCAAACATGACTTGTGTTTGTGTACACACGAGTACAGGTGCCATTGATGGCTCACAGAAAGCGTGGTACAGTAGTAGTTGTCAAAAAAAAAAAAAAAAGATCTAGTCACGGTTTCAGGTGTTTCAATGTCCAAAATGAAAAAGACGCCTTTCATGGTTGATGCTAAGATAATCCGTTCAACAGTCGTGCAAACAAAGCTGCTAATTCATGCTCTTTGTGTCCCGTCTGTTAGATCTTTGAAGCCTGGTTCATGATGAGGCATTGAAAATACTACATACAAGGTTTCCATCAATCAAACCTCTCACACGAGAAAGCATCCAGCCTTCGCTGATCTTTCAAGCTACAAAGTAAGACACAAAGCTTGATGAAATACTTCAACCGCACAGCTGTATTTGATCCATATGGTCGGGCTTGGTAGGAGCACGTTCAAACACCTTTCACTGTAAAACAGGATTGTACTTTAATTGGGCATGAGTGGCAGCTACGGGTTTGGCAGAAAGACTAAATGCACCTGCTCAATTGTTTGGAGAAGGGCAGGTAGGACAGGGTAGATTGGTCTGCATGATCCTGATTCTCCAACAACTCTATTTGTTTAAATCTCCATACCATAGAGGGATTATGACAGAAAACCACTAATGACAGATGTCTACGGTTCTTCCAACTTAAAAGTACTGCGGTAACAAACATTTGTCTTTTAGCCTTACCACTCTAAAGGAAAATGAGAACAAGGCATTTATTCCTTAGGGTGAAAGATATTTTACAATGCACTATTAAATATTTGAAAAGGACAACAAAGGTTAGGGGGAAAATGCTTGTAGCACAAGAAAAGATTTTCAATTGCTTTGGTAAACTTGTCAATGACAAGAAAACTGTAGCGTGCATCACTTAAGCTCACACAGGTGTCTCAGCTGTTAATTATTATTCTGACTTTGACAACACATCAAAATGTGGATTCCATAACAGTTGCAATCTGACATCAGTAGTACACAACAAAAGACAATCTGCTCTTGAATATAAAGTTTTCAACAAGTAGGCTAGCGTTGGCTCTAGACCACAAAGTCTAAGACCTCTTATCTTGTCTAAATTAAACTACACATATAATGTTAGACATGCAGTACATAAATGCTTCAGAATTGCAGCAGATGTACATTTTTAGAAATTATGCAAATTATTAAAATTACAAAAAGTTATACTAGTAAATACCGAAAACAAAACAAAAAGTTTATAAAACACCACAAGGGTATTCTTTATACTGAATATTTAGACACTGTACTTCATAATAATCTAGTCTGTCGAAGCGAAGTCGATTTCTTGAGGACAGGTAACCATAACAACTGTGAGTTGCGCAAGCGCAGAATGTTCCGTTTCGGTCGGTAAGTCGAAAAGCATAACAATTTTACACTTAACGTCTACATTATCACATTTATATGATAATAAATATCGTTTTAAAAAGTGTTAGATATTTAACATCTGGCTGCTGCTGGCTCGACGTTTTGCACACAGAAATGTAGGCCTAACTTTACGTCTGGTATTTTTAAGTCCTCTTAAATATACTAATTTACTAAAATTTGCGCACTAATTTGCTTAAAGACAGAAGACAAAGACAAATTAAACATTGTTGCTGTTATAATTTAAGTATATGGTTCGTATTTTGTCGTAAGAAGAGGGCAACTCATGGTGAACTAAATCCGCGCGTGAAATATCTGCTTAGATTTGCTACTTTGAACGTTAGTCTGGACACTGTGTTTTCTTTTTCAGAGAACTTTCTAAAGAATTAAGTACCAACAACTTTAAAAGTCTTAATCCACCGCGGTGTGTCCACAACCATTATAAAGCTAGCATAGTCAGAGTGTCTACACTTAAAAAGTTTTGTCAGGAAGAACATCATTTTCTCAAAACAGCGGCACCACACATCCATCCTTTTATTCTTTAACATGCTTTACAACACTATTACACTAGATGGCGCATTCGTCTACATAAAGCTCATCTAAAGTGAAGGCAAGGAGAAAAGCATAGACCACTGGAAGGAAACATCTTTCTCTTTCTATCATAAACATTCACTCACACACAGAGAACGCAGTTTAATAAGAGGCCATAAGTCAAGGCCTGTTTTCTTTGCCTACACCATGCTAAATTAATATTTCTCGTGTAAAATATTAACAGAATTCTATTAATATCTATACTATGTAATAATCACAATATTGGCTATATAAATACTAGATAAACTGCAACGCAACTTTACAAGAAAGTACACTGGGATTTGGGGAAGACGAAATCAACTCGTAGCCTATGATTTAGTTTTAGCAATTTTGCCCACTTAGAATTCAAAATCAGCCCAGGACCACATTAATCAGTTCGTTTTTAATCTGAAAACGTTATCTTAGCTTTGGGACTTTATCTGTTCCAGTGGAAGGCTAGACTCTACACGGTAAACCTAAACGATGATCTCAGGTTTCATGTTCTTCAAGTCTCATTGAATTCACTAAAAGCGGCTATTCGCTGTACGTTCGCATAAATAGTCTTATGTTTTTGCCTAAACTATAAACAACGCGTCCATATGAATAAATATAATGTTAAATGGCAATTGTTAATACTTTTACGCCACTAACAAGACCACCATACATCCACATCTACTATACAGCAACAAAACAATAAAGCCAACTATAAAAAAAGTTGAACAGAGTAGCTTATATCTGCCAGGATAAACAGCTAATAGCCCTAGATAATAAACAAAAACAACTTGGTTCCACTGACCCCTATCAGAAATCCAATCAACATAATAACGCCGTATCTTATTTATGAACGCGAGGATAGCGTTTCATGTTGCCGTTGCATGATCCAACACTTGATTACTTTTTCTTAACTCCACAACAGACGTAGCACAGTCGGTAGGCTACAGAACCCGCAGTAATAATGATTCCATTCCGCACAAAAACCTACCTTTACTGTCCAGTCGTAAAGGAGACCATTCAGCAGGACAGTGTCATCTGGGATGTTTTGGATAAGACCTCCGCGCAACTATTCTGCGATATTCGCCCGCTTATCGCCAAGCAGCAGCTGCAAGTTGTCTCTTCAGCTTTTGAGCAAATAGATTAAATTATTGATGGTGGAAATTGCATGGTTGAGGTAATGGACTCCCATGACTGAGCGGATCCTTTGGAGTTGAGTTGAAGCAGTTGGATGGCATGGTGAGCGCTCGCAGTGTAGTGCGCATTGAGAGAGCTCTCCAGCTTGAAATGACGGCTTCATTCCTCGCGACTACAGTAACTAACTACTGCCGTGACGTTGCAACATGTGACTCCAGCGCGAGCGCCAACCAAGTGAAGCCTCAGATGCTTATTCCTAACGAATAACCGGAAAGTATGTTATTATGGCGTTTACCGAGCAACATATGACAGAAACCTATTTTAATTCCTGGACATATAGAGGCTTGGGGTGATTTTAAATACCCATCGATTTTTAAATCATCGCATTCTTTTCTCGAGTAGGCTTCTCCTGACGACCAGAGTTAGTGTGGGCTTTTGACATTTTTTCACATTCTTCGTCATTACTGATGAAGGTATATATAAAATACGATTCCTTTGTGTGCTGATACAAAGTGAATCACATACGCCAATGCGTATGCTTGTGATGTTTCATGCGTATCCGTTTGATTTGATGTTTCGTGTTGTTTTCCATGACTATTTGTATAATGACATGAGAAATTAGCCTAGCTCTAATGAACACCTGTAATCTGTTTAGCTTCACGTAGCACGTTCAAGTACAGCTTTGTATAATTGGTAAAATTAGAATGTATAGGTTAATGTTATTACATTTGCCATTGTCAGCTGTAAAAATGTAATTTATGGTTTTAAGTTATTACATTTGCCATCTAAATCACTTTAAATTCACTGGCTTAGCTGCAACCAAATGCTGCACCAGCATCCTAATGGACAGCCGTTAGGTTAATTTGAAACACCTTTTAGTGACAAGACTATAGATCATCTGCTGAAATTGATATTTGCAATTGTGACTCCACAAAGGTAGCTTCAAAGTAAAGAGCTCACTCCTTGCCCCCACCACATCAAGGTCCTATTATTCCCTAGTCTTCTCTGTATGTGATATTTTAAACTATTGTCAGGTTTGAGCCCCCCGTCTGCTAAAGGAGCTTATGTGCCAGATGTTGGTTGGTTCATTGATTTTAATACTATTCATTGTTCTTCCAGTGTCAGTTCAGTTCCTCTGATAATGGGAAGTGGTTTGTTTGATTTTGAAGCGGTCAAAGATGTTCAAAATCATAGAGGTGATATAATGTTGCTTTTCAACTGTGGCTTTATCATTTAATCCTTATTTAACATGACCTTCCAGAAGAAGTTTAGCGGAAGCATTCCTTGTTCTTTCGCCCTATGCTTCACCACATCATTAGCCCCATACTTTCACCAAGCTCCAAGTGCTTTTGGATCTTGTCCAATGCAAGATTTATATTGATGAGTTTTGTGTATAGTGGTGATGATTATTCCCTGCATAAGGTAATGAGGTGGAGCGGTTTCAGACCTAGCTGTTCCCAGCATGGGAGTGGATGCTAACACCTGCCTCCTCACACATACACATACACATACACACACAAACTCCCTCTTCCTTTACTTTTTCATTTCCACCTTTCTGTTTCTTTGTTACCTCATCTTCAACCTTTTTGCACTTCTAAACATGAACACTTTCAAATGTAAAATTATACAAACATACTTTCACCTTCACTCATTTTGACATACTCGCGCTTACAGCCCCTTCCTCTCTCCTATAGGGACAAGCCAAGATGAATATAACTCATCCCATAGGTTCACAGGAGGAGAGGGCAAACCCTGGATGACAAAGAGTTGCATCAGCAATTACTGAGCGACATGACTCCAAGAGAGGTAAAACACACACACAGGCACGCACACACACACAAACACACACACTCATGTACACTCTCACACTGTGCATTAGGGCTGTTCCAGCTAGGTAATCCATAAATAAATCACTCTGCTTCTCATTAGGAGCACAAAAACAACATGGATCCCATTCAGAACTGCACATACAGCACAAAGTTGACACCACCACCACAGACAGAACTAAGATAACCACAAAGTGGACATATGGACTAATGAGAATACAGCTAGAGATAAACTGTGGGAAGACCTTGAGTTTCATTGGTTGCCACTTCATGGAAACTGTAGGGTCTATGAAAATGATCAGATATGCAGTATGGACAGTACAGCTGAAAATTGACCATCAGGGTTCAAGGTGTTGAATGTTGAGAGAGTCGGAGCGGCGTCAGAAGCGATGGCCGTGTCTCTATCCAATAGGTCGGGTCGCTAATGACGTCACCTCAGCTTTCTCAAAAACTTGCCCTCTGTTGTCTTCTGCGTTGTCTTGTCCGTCGTTGAATATTCTATCCTGGAGCTGGTCTTCCACACAATGGCAAAATTGAATTTTGAAGTTTCATTGTGACACATAACAAAGTATTAACTTAGAAGAGATTTAACTCTAGAATTAACTCTAGACTCTGTACAAACCTGAAATAAAGGAATATTTTCCCCTACTGCAGAGCAGGGTAACAAAACGTTTAGGGTGGCAAAACTTGCAATAAAAATGAATGTGATAGCTTCTTAATAATCACTGAGAGAGAAAGTCATTCATCACACGTCACAATACTGTCACAGAGCACATAAAAGTTGACAATGTCATTTCTGACCATCACACTGCAATGGAAAACAAAGGTAAACCACTCAAATACACTCCTAAAATATAGATACAATGACATCGATGATCCAATGGAGTACCTTTAACATCTATGGAGTCTTTCTTCATTGTATAATAATAGATTATTTATAGTAAAACAAAGATTACATGTTATATTAGGTATTCTTTATACCAAGAAAATAATCTTTTACTCTTCATTGAAATTAAAGTTTTTTGTGGAACCAAAAATGGTTATTTTATAAAAAAAAATCAATTCAAAGTGCATATTTAAATCTATATTTTGAAGAGTGTATACGAGTGTTCACTAGCATTTCTCACATAACCCAGCTGTCAACAAAAATATGAATGACTAATGTGAAAAACCTGTTAATCATGCGGCATAATTTTTTTTAAAGAGTCCACGTCAATGATTTAGTGTTGTTTAGTCTGCAATGTCTAGTGTACGTTTAAGTATGTACACTTGTTCAAGTGGGTCCAATCTTTCCATTTTGTCATTGCATCGAAATGAGTGAGTCACTTTGTGGAACTCAAGTTTGCCCATTTCTGGGTGTCTGTCTTTGTTTCTCCTGCTCTCTGTCTTTAGGGAAGGGAGCCTGGGCAGTGCTTTATGTGACATCACATCACCGTCTCTCATCAGCACACTGAAGAATTGCGCAGTGCTCATCTCTCCAACAACAAGATGCAACAGGTTCCTGCTATCAATAAAGGGCCGGTGGTGGTCAGCAGCGGCCAGCCGTGTAAGATAAAGATCTCAAAGTCTTGACTTATAGCAACTACACTATAGGACTACACACTTAGATATCTACTTTAGCACATAGACACAATGAGCTATACAATCCATGTAACTGTAATCCATCCCTAGCAGCATACACCAGCTACACTGGTAATGTATCCGTGGGGTATAAGCCCTCTGCTGCACTTTATCCCTTTGTACACACATCCTCTGGTAATCTAGCCTTTTGCTTGCCCAACAAACCCTTATGTGTCAAGGGTGAGTATATTTACATAATTAGGTAGACAATTCTTGTCATGCTCTATTGTAGTCTGTCACTTGAATAATAGTTTAAATAAACATTTCAAATATCGCTATTTTAATATACGAACTAAAGCCATCTGAAAGAAAACAACATAAATAGTGCACTATTTGTCAGTTGTGAGCCCAAAATGACATTGATTTGCTTGTTGGTGGTGAAACTCCACAAAGTGTCCGCGAACTATGAAAATCACCATACAAAGCAGCCAGAGAGAAGCTACAATCTAAATGACCTCTAAGAAATGTTAAACATTCGAACGTGGAAAAAACATGTAGCTTTGTTCAACTTCCTTATGTTATTACGTACAAATAGCATTAAGCAAGTCTATCAAAGTCACGTTGAGACAAACACTTTGGGATGCCATCCTTAACTGTTATCCACAGAGGCAAATTGCAAACAAGTTAGAGAAGTCCTGCATACACATACCCAAGCATTGACGTTGGCGAATAGTTTGAGGATTCCTTGGCGGAGCTTTAGTTGCCAGGCACCAGCACTAATGCTGCTCTGTAGCTATTCACATACAGAGAGGCAAGTGCCACTCCATTTTATATCATTGAGTAAAGCACACAGGTGGGTGGCAAACAACTAGCAGAGCTCATCATACAGACAGACCCTGTCAAACAGTTCAAACTTGGATGAATTTACATGCTGGAGGTCAAAAATATAAATACTGCATATGCCATACACACATTCACAGACAAACAAACACCCCTTTACAAACACAACAGGTTTACAACACCCTAAATAGCAAAGTTATTTTGTTTTAAGTCACAATAGATAAGCATACACAATCAGCGTCATTTACATGCAGATTATGAAGGAATTACACCTTAAAGTGTAGATATCACTCGACCTCTTGCAAAATGAGCGCTTTGCGCTAGAGCACGGCAAGTCACGCTCTTGCTTGGTATTGAGCGCGCGCCCAATTCTCCAGTCTCTTGAGGATTTCTTGTGCAAAAAAAAAAAAAAAAAAAAAACGCAATCGGAGGTGCTAATAGACTAATGTCTTTCGAATTGTCCAGATCCACAAACACAGAATAATTATATTAAATGCGTCGGTGATTCATTCATTCAATTGATTTGGCAGCATGTTGTAAATGTGCATTCTTAAATATGCAATATATTACAATTATGATTAAACCTAATATTATGATGATGATTATTTTGGATAGTTTTTACCGTCATTCTCAAAATTGTGAAACTAGAAAAAATATATATTTTCTAGAGGGTGAATGAAAGAAACGGACCTTTTCCTTTTTCGCAATTGTGACGAGCACACGCTTTTATTTCCCAGAGGAACTCAGCATATTCAGTAGGCCTATAATAAATTCCTCCCGCGAGTCAAGCAGGGCGCAGTAAGTCTGTACATTACTATTAAAGTTAATTAAGAAAGCTGCGCTCCGTACAGGCTACAAAACGATATTTATATTATTTTGTAAATATCCCTTGATCATCCGCGGCGGTCAGTCAAACGAAAAGGAAGCAATCGCCGATTAAACTGTAAAAATATAATGCCACATTATGTGTTGTCTGAATTGAAACCTACCAAGCTCAGATTTGTTATTGACGCCCACCTTTAACTCTGCAGCGATCAGAACGGAGGGGAGGGGGGCGGAGAGGGAGATTCTCAGCTAGATAACACAACCCCATTTATGGACTGATCCGATGACGTACATTGCAGAAAGTTCTATAAAAAAACCTTCCGTACATACAAAGTGTGTCGTGCCATCCCCCAGCACCCCCCACCCTCCCCGCATCCGCCTCCAGCCCCCCTCCCCCCGCGTGCCCACACCCACACCACCAACCCACATCTCTATCCCTCTGTCTTATTAACTAAAATTAAATTAATTCATTTGAAAATAAAATATGCATTCAATAAAGGAAAACACGACTCTCAGAAAAATAAAATCACCAACAAATGATCATTTAATAATAGCATTTCATTTAAGACAAAGCTAAAACAAATACAGCAATTCTTTATATGTGTGCATTTCAGCATTTAATCATTCATCACTATATTATTTTGCAAACAAAAGCAGACATTGTTTCGTGGAAAAACGCACAGCTTAAATTGTGCATTAAATACTTGCTTATTAAAACGGCGCTCGTGACCGTTTTGACGCACGTCAGTAATGATGTTGTTCATTACATTTAACCAAAAATGACAAGAACATTACGAAAATTACAGTGACAAAACAGCGATAGTTACAGCACCAGCTGCTATTATTTACGGGCTAGTCCAAAAGCATATGCCGATTGTCCCGTTTGATTTATGTCACTTAAAACGAGACATTCGATACATTGTTTTTGTATCAACAGAGATTTACTCGATAACACGATAATCAAAAAGAAAACAAATGTGTAGTAAAGAAATTACCGATTTGGCAGTGTTGAAAGAAGCTAACGCAGCCGGACAAAGAGAAACAGTCCTAAGGATCATTTAAAAGCAGCTAAATGACACTGAACGTCTTACGCCTGATAGACTCTTGACTAACGCAGTGTTGAGGCGCCCGTGGGCTTTCATATCTGTCTGTTTGTCATTCAATCGCTTCACCCTTTAATCAGATTCTTGGATACAAAGGAAAAAAAGCGACCGTAGCCAATATCCTCCGCACATCCCTCTCAGAAACTGAGACGAATTCCTAAACTTAGTCGGCATAAAAGTCAGAAAATCATCAGCGAAAGGCTCCTTTAAAACGCTGACTGTCCTAATTTCGTCTCAGTCTTGCACAGCTTTTCTTCAGCTTTCTCCACAATACGCGTGACACCCTCTCAGCCATTTCCTTATCAGGCAATCTTATCGGTGGCTCCATCTAACCCAGTCTGAACAAAATCTGACCACGCCTATTCAAATTCTTATTCACTTTAACTGGAAATATATATATATATGAACACACACACACACACACGCACGCACACACACACGCACACACACGCACACACACACACATTGTTTTGGCCATCGGGCTATTTTTGGCAAGGCAATTCAAAATACTTTAACATGATATGTTATCTGTGGCGAAAGCTTTTAGCTCTAAGTGGTTCCCAACTGTTCGGCGTGTGCACAGACAGACCTGTGCGCTGGGGAGCGAGATGAGCAGGTGATGCTGGAGGAGAGGAGTGGAAATCTCGGGATGAATGAAACGGAGAAGCGGTCTGTAGTAAAAACACTAGCAATATGTCCACGATGACGAAGTGCGGAGATGCTACAGACGCGATTAGTTTGATAAGGCTGGTTGCACCACTTTAGGATCGATTCAACGAATAAATTATCCCTCCATGCTAACGAAAACAACATTTTAGCTGATCAGAAGGGATGACGAGAATGACAGCTAAACCGATAGATAGATAGATAGATAGATAGATAGATAGATAGATAGATAGATAGATAGATAGATAGATAGATAGATAGATAGATAGATAGATAGATAGATA
>CAIGQZ010001108.1:16786444-16815055 GCA_903798205.1 Danio tinwini
CATCCATCCATCCATCCATCCATCCATCCATCCATCCATCCATCCATCCATCAATTTATTATTTTTATTTATGTATTCATTTAAACAGCTATTACTTTAAAGCCATCAAATATGTAGGGGACATTTTTAATTTTGATTCATAAAATGCTAGCCGACAAAGACATTACTTTACATTACAAAATTGCTTAAATGTGTTACTTAGTAACATTTTTATGAAATTAATGCATTACATTACTTTTTTTATCTGGGCGGTGCTTTAAATTTCTGACAAATGTAAGTTTAGTTTAGAGTTTTTACAGCAAAAGTGAAATGTGAAGTGAATAAACCTCAGGCTGAGGGAAATGTAAATTCTTGTCTGTACAGTTGAGCTCAAACAAATCTTTCAGCTGTGCTGCCTTTCTAGATTGCGTGAAGAATAGGATGCATATAAAGAAAGTTTAGCAATGAATATTCAGAGTTTGCATTAGTCAAGATTACTGAATCTGTGTCTGTGCAAATGAGACTTTCACATTTAGGCAAGAACTTTATTAAATATCACATTTTTACAACAAAACATCTGCACTTCCTGATCTCTACCTCTCTCTCTTTCTATCTAAAAAAGAGAAAAACAAAGCAACTGACTTTACGTTTTTGAAAAAGTTACCTGATAATTAAAAGCTAATGTGTTACTTTGCTATTTAGTTGAAAGAAGTAATCTGATTACGTAACACACATTACTTGTAACCCACAGAAGTCACAGGCATTAATTTTGTAGTGCCTGTATAAGCTTTTTTGACAGTGTTTTTTCTTCAGTGCCAGTAGCTATTGACTTTTTATAGACTTTATAAATCAATGATCACAGTTTTATCTAAAAAGTCTTAGAAGTCTTTTTCAATGTACTGCTTATTGAAATCAGTCACACCTATATCTTGGATGGCCTAAAGGTGAGAAAGTTAACAGTGATAGATACATTTTAGTTTCACCAACCTTTCGGTGAACATTTCCAAATAGAAACATTCATTCATTCATTCATTCATTCATTCATTCATTCATTCATTCATTCATTCATTCATTCATTTATTCATTCATTCATTCATTCATTCATTCATTCATTCATATCCTTTATTAATCAGGGGTCAACACAGCGAAATGAATCGCCAACTTATCCAGCATATGTTTTATGCAGCAGATGCCCTTCCAGCCACAACCCAGTACTGGGAAACACCCATACACTCTTGCATTCACACCCACACATACACTATGGCCAATATATTCAAGATATATTCATATTATAATCACCTATAGCGCATGTCTTTGGAATGTGGGGAAACCGGAGCACCTAGAGGAAACCCTTGCGAACATGGGGAGAACATGCAAACTCCACACAAAAATGCTAACTGGCCCAGTCAGGGCTCGAACCAGCGACCTTCTTACTGTGAGGCGACAGTGCTACCCACTGCGCCACTGTGTCACTCCAAATAGAAACAGTTTGTTCTTATAGTATAAATAATGTTTTTTAAAAATTTTAATAACCTTTTCCACTATAAAGAACCTTTTGTGGAATGGAATTAAAAATGTGTCTCCAATTAAATCAGCATTTTACTTGTATTATTGCCTATGGCAACAGCTTCTGGCCAGTAGCACACCAACATAATTTACACATCAACATGACATGGCTAACAGCCAACTGTGAAGCTGCTTGGCAATAGCAAGAAAACATATACACACACACACACACACACACACACACACACACACACACACACACAGTGGTGTAAACTGAGAGACCGGTACCGGAGCTTATGACAGGAATCTTATTTTTAATTTGAGCAGTGAGCTTGTGATACAGGGTAGTGTGTAGAATGAGAGGGGTATGGATGCAGACCCGGTGCAGTGCAATCTGAGCTGCATCCAATGCTTTTTAATGTGTTCACCTAACCCCACCCCTAACTCTCCCCCTCACAGTAATGTCACTAGCTCCATTGAGTGCATTGTGTCTGACATTGCATCACTAAGATACACAAGGCTGCATCCAGATACGGTTGTGTAGAGCTCTTTTCCTGTACGGTCATATAGACACACTCACTCTATGTCCATTATTATAGAATTTTAAATTACTGACAAGCTCTGATCTAGCATGCATAGGAAATCAGTTTCACAATCTTGCCATTACAGCAAGTGCACAATTAGATACCAATTTAAAATATGAGAGATATAGGCATCATTATATCTCAGACATGTCTGAATGCACACACACACACACACACACACACACACAGAAACACACACACAAAAACACAAGAACGAATGCATGTTAATTTGCATACCATATGTGATAACAGTTAATGTAGGCTGTACGTTGCTGCTTATGTTATTATCATCATAAAAAAGTAATTTACTTGCATAAGCGTTGTTTATTTGCGATAAAGATATGTGATTAAAAAGTACTGCCAAACAAGCAAAACGTTAAAACTAAAACGTTTGCTAATTTGTTGTCACACACTTATCACAAGTTCAAATGTTGCCAAAGAAAATAAATGGTCTCACTTTATATTAAGTGTCCTTAATTATGAACTTACAATTGAATTAATCATTTAATACAATGCACTTTGTTATGTGCATACATGTTTTTACATTGTACTGATATTTAAAAATGATCTGCTTGTAATTACATCTGTTATTAATTTATGCAATGACATTTATACTTACATTTATAAAGTAATTATTTATAAATACTTATCCCTTACCTTAACCCAAGCTTAAATCTACCCATGCCCTCAGACCTGTCCCTAACCCATATCCCACTTCAGGAGCACCAGAAGTCTTATGCAATACTATATGAACTCAATAAGTACATTGTACTTATTTTCTGATGTAAGTACATAGTAATTAAGGCCATTTAATATAAAGTGGGACCAAATAAGTGTGTACTTAAGTATGTATTTAGTGCTCTACTAATAGTTGAGCTATATTGGAATTTTTTCTTTGTATGAATTTTAAATTTGCATGTTGAGATAAATTATGCGTGTATTGTTATTTATTTCACTCAATTTAAGGCTAAATATTTTATGACAATAACCTATGATTTTCCCCAGCCAAATGTTCGGAGCAGCAGTTTATTTGACTAGTTGTATTTGCATGCTTTTCAATAGTTGAGGTTTGTAAGGGCCAACAACAGTGAGGTTTTGTTTATTTGCATTTTGTAGTACATGGACATCTAATATTGAGCTGTTCATACAGCCATAAGCAACACTGTTTTAAGTTCTGATGGTAAAATCCTTTGCTAAACAGGAAAAATAGGACAAACTAAAAAAATTAGACAATTAATCTGCTGACATCATTAGGTACCGAAGACATCAAAGACTGTTGTTCTTTTAATAAGGTCTGAGACATGAAAGCTGCGATTCTCCAGAGTATATGCACTTGCACTGTTTATGTTTTTATTCATCCGGTGAGTCAGTGGCCATTTTCGTTGGCCATTTTAGTTAGAATTTAGTCTCTTGTGGTACTATTGGCAGTTGTAAAAACTTTTTTTTTTTTGTAACAGTTCATTTTTCTAATTAAGACATGACACTGTGAAAGAGGCAAATTAAATAAACGACTGCTCATTTGTTGTACTGATAGCCTCACCTATAAAAAATAACAATCTGCCATTCCTTGAGGAAAAGTTCACCCAAAGTGACAATTGTGCAACTTTTTTAAACCCATATTACTTTCTTTCTTCAATGGAACAAAACAAGTAAATTTTAAAAATTATAATTCTCTCCTTCCTATGCACAAGGAATGGAGACTGGAATTTTTAAGCTTTGAAAAGCAAGTATTAAAGTATTATAAAGTATTATAAAAGTATAATAAAATATTATAAAAGAACATAAAGCTGATATTGTGACGCACTCTTTTAGACCTCCATGAAACATTCATGGCAGTTCATGAGAGAAGGAATTTTCTGATTTGTTCTGTGCAATGAATCACAAAAAATTCACTAAACCAAATATAGAGTGCAATTCCTGAGCAACAAATTTACCTGTTACATTAAAATGTTGGAGAATCAAAGTAGTAGATCCATTCTTTAAGCCACTTAGGACTGTCAATATTGACATCACTCAGGTGGTGGAGTAATCATTTCTGCTAATTAACCAGTTTAAGATGAAAATGATGTGAGATTAATGCTGTAAATAATAAAGTGGCTTCTACAAAGAACCTTTCAGTGAATCAAACCAGTGTGAAGAATTTTTTCTAGGGCTGCACGGTGGTGTAATGGGTAGCACGATCGCCTCACAGCAAGAAGGTTGCTGGTTCAAGCCTTGGCTGGGTCAGTTGGCGTTTCTGTGTGGAGTTTGCATGTTCTCCCCATGTTTGCGTGGGTTTCCTCTGGACCACAAGTCCAAAGACATGTGGTACAGGTGAATTGGGTAAGCTAAATTGTTCGTAGTGTATGTGTGTGAATGAGTGTGTATGGATGTTTCCCTGTGATGGGTTGCAGCTGGAAGGGCATCTGCTAAGAAAAACACATGCTGGATAAGTTGGCGGTTCATTCTGCTGTGGCGACCCCAGATTAATAAAGGGACTAAGCTGAAAAGAAAATGAATGAATTAACGTTTTGCACTATAAAGAAACTTTTAATGTCAGGGTGTCTGTGGGGTCTTAAAAAGTACTAAAAGTTGATAAATCAATGTAGAGAAATTTAAGGTGCTAAAAAATCACAAAAAAATCTAAAATGCTATTTTGCAAGGTATTAAATTTTATATAATTTTTGATTATGCAATGTATGGTTGTATACTAAAGTTTGCCTGAATTAAATCTGTGAATATCAGGATGCTGTGTAGTTTATGAAATCCTGGATTTGACATCATGCTGCTTTGTTTACTTCAGTAACCAAGGCAACATCATAATTTCTGCAGCTCTATGGGTGTTAACCTGCTGAATTAGCTAGTTTTAATAGATTTGTATTCAGTATATGAATAATACTTTAGTTTTGGATTAATTTCTTACATTAAGATTTAGTAAATATACTGCAAGTTAAAATCTTACTAGTGCCATAATACCATAATAAATAGTGCCTTAATAAATTGTGTGAAAATAATCGATAGAAGAAGGCTTTAAGGCAAATTCCTTTTTAATTCTTCAAATTTACAAATTCTGACTGAGGAAATGAGCTGGCCAGTTTGTTATTTACCTACTACAGACTACAGTTTTTATATGTTTTTAGTTGTTTTTTAAAACTTTTAACAAATTGTTTTTTAAATAATGGATGACTGTTCTGCTTTATTCCTGTACTTTATTTAGACCAGTACATTTTAATAGAACATGCTCCATGGAAGAAAAAAAAACAACGATAATTATAATAAAATGTATTTGCTTATTTGTCAATTAAAAAACAAATATGAGGACAAGAGCTTCCTCCTAACATTCATTAGCCACTAAACTATTGTTTTTGTTCGAGTGGAGTCACAACAACACACCACTTGTACTGTATTATAATGCAAATTGTCAGACGGTTTTGTTGCATCATCATTTGCAACTTACCATTAAGAGTGGACATAATGGAAGTGGCATATTAGCGACTTGCTTGACTAGGATTGTTATTTCGGCCTGGCTGTTATTGGGCCTGTAATTCAGTTTTGACACTGAGCAAATGAGTGTGCTTGGCTTAAAGCCACTTGTTTTTGTTACAGTACATGTTCATCCCCTCGCGCTTGGTATGCAGAAAATCAAACACACAGACACAAATGGCATCCTCCCCTTAACGCTATAATAATAGACAGCTCGCACAATAGTCTAAAGCAAGTCCATTAAAGAGAATAAAGGCAGTGGTTGCTGAAAGCCAGGGAATTGTTACTAAAACACTAAAAGAGTGGGATTTCTTCCCTGTTGATCTGTTAGGGATATCCTACTCCAAATGCTTCTTTCTATACATCAAAGAGCTGCCGCAAATAAAAGCATGCTTGTCGAGGGTGAACAAACTGCCTCCTTTGTGCCGCCTCCCAGCCAAACTCAAGCAACACAAAGCAGTTGGATGTAATAAACTGCAAAAAGAAGCCCAGCACTATTTAGATGACATGCTCTGCTCTGGTGCTTGGCTGCGCACCTTTGTCTGCCTCTAGCTGGGACCGACATATGATATTACTCCATCGAAATCCTCTTAGACTCCTGGAAACTGGGTTCGATTACAGCCAGCCCCCCCTGTACCTTCCCTTTGGTTCTTTTCTTCCTTTAAACTAAGTAAAGTTGATATCTGTCTGATAAGACAGAGACTTGACGCTTCAGCTTGCAGCCTGTGGCTGTATCGTAGGGAGTGGTCTGACAGATTCAGGATGTTTTCCAATACAATGAACTCGATTTATGTCAGTTTTCTGAAATGTGTGTTTAACTAAAGCATTTAAAGTATGCTGTGGCTTGATGAATAAGAAGATAAGGCCAATACAGTATTTACAGTCTTCGCTCATCATTTGGATGCATGTAGACAAGTTTTTGCAAAGTGATGTGGAATGTTACAGATTTTTTATTATTTCAATACTTTAGAAACATTTAATGTCAAACCTTTGTCAAAATCCAGTTTATTCAAGTAAAACTTGGATAGTAAAAATTCATTTCTAACAATATTTTTTTTGAATAATGAAAATTTTTAGATTTTTCTGATTCTGATTCTTCTGATTCTGTTGAGATTTTTCTTATTTTAAACAATAAAACTAAAAAACGTTTAGAAAAAAGTTCAGATAAAAAACCCGCTAACAGCTCAATACTCTTTTTTTTTGTACTGTAATTTACATGACAACCCAGAAAATATACATATACAGGACGTCAACATGATGTCATATTGACGTTGTAACCCAACGTCAAAGGGACGTTGGATTTTGTTTGGAAATAAAAACCTGGTTCACATCAGAACCCAACATCAGGCCGATGCCAACCTAAAACCAACCTAAAATCAATCTAAAATCAACCAAAATATCAGCGTCTAATCATGTTACACCTTGACGTTTTGTGGACGTTACCACTATGACATCTTTTAGACGTTGGATTTTGCTCACTTTCCAACACAACCTAAAATCAACCAAATATCAACGTAATTTGATGCCGTTATTGGATGTCAAAATACGTCATGACCTAACCTTTGTCTAACCTAACTAAAACTACTAAACTATACTACTAAACTACTAAAACTACAAAAAATGTCAGTAAAAGTCACTGTCAAACTTTTCAACTCCAAACATTTTTTAGAGCACAGATATTATTGCAATTCAAAAGTGTAAATATTCAGAAAACAACCATGAATCACTAACTAAAGCAAATTATCATTAATTAATTGATTCAATTGTTTATTTTTACAGAAATCATTTTTTAAAAACGTTCACGTCAGTTCGAAATCCAAAACTTGTTGTAACAAAGTTAAAGAGAAGAAAGTTCAATATTGTCCTCATAATGTTTGAAATTGATGTTCTGCTTGTTGTTAGGATAATTTTTTTTAATTTAAGTTGAATTTAACAGTTTAATAGTAAGTCTACCATCATAAATGTAGAAATTCTAGATGTTCTATCACTATGCTTCAGTTTTAAATAGCAAAATAATGTGATGTATCTAATATTTAAAAACTATTTAATAAATCTAGAATTCAATAAGTCGTTCATTTTCCTACGGCTTAGTCCCTTTATTCATCAGGGGTCACCACATCAGAATGAACCGCAAACTTATTCAGCATATATTTAACACAGAGGATGACATTCTGAGAAACACCCATACACTCATACATTCACACACATACACTACGGCCAATTTAGTTTATTCAGTTTACCCATAGCACATGTCTTTGGACTTTGAGAAAAACTAGAGCACCCGGCGGAAACCCACGTGAACACGGGGAGAACATGCAAACTCCACACAGAAATGCCAACTGAGCCAGCCAGGGCTCGAACCAGCAACCTACTGTGAGGCGACAGTGCTAACCACTAAGCCACCATGTCACTCTAAACCCAAAATAGAAATCTTTATAAATCTAAAATGTCCAACAGTAATATCAAGAGGTTCAAATGACTGATTTTTTTTATTCAATTTTGCATTGAAATTATTAAATCATTCTAATATCACACGTGCATCATTCTTACATGATTCATGTATGATTTTGACAAGACAAGATATGCTTTGCCATTTCAAAATTTTTTTATAGTTTTTTGGGGGGTTTTCACCTTTATTGGATAGGACAGTAGAGAGAATTTACAGGAAAGTGTGAGGAGCAGAGTGAGGTGAAGGATCGCTTCTCCAAAGTGCATGTGTCGATCTTTCGAGTGCACTTTTCACTACACCTTTGGCAACGAAGCCATTTTAATATTACAACACAATCATGTACACATTACCTCTTGTTTGTGTTTTAAATACAAATGTTAGCTCAAATAAGTTGAAATTGATTATGATTAAATCTTGTTCATCTCTCTTCTTTTTGTTTTCTTCTCTCTTAAAAAATAAACTTTACAATATCTTATAAAAACAGCATGTTTAAACAAAGTTACATCCTGCTATTTATAATTACATTTTTGAATTACATTATTTACAGCCATTTGAATCACTTTGGCTTGAGATCTTATTAACTTCCATTAATTTTTAGACATTAAAAACAGCTCTTTTTGCTGCTTGATGTTTCAAGTAGTTTGACCGTATTCTGCCGTTTATTATTACTAGTCATTTCTCTCATAGGGAGCTGAATCAGAAGTTCTAAAACAATCGCAAAAATGAGTGTACTTCTGCATTGAAGAATAAGGTCAATAGAGTTTGACCAAAAATGATAACGATGACAGAATATATTTAAAATTTCAATTAAAAATGATAAAATCATAATAATAATGTGAATATACAATCTGAGGCTTCTTGTATGGCAGGTTTACTCGGCTAGAAGAGCCGTGCAAGTCTCTCATTAGCTCTTCATCTCACTCAGTGGGTAAAAAAGCTGCCTTTCATTCAAAGAGAGGCTTGATTTTGAAGGGCATTGGTCATTTTTGGTCCGTCTGTCTGACCGCATGCATATCTCACAAAGATACCTGGACGCATGCAGCATCTCTGCCGTGTTTGTGAGAAGAGAATAAAACAGCCTTAAAGTGATGTTATGACTCATCCCCAGGGTCATTTGCTCTCGCTGCAAATGAGAGTGGGTGTCTTACTAACTTGCAGATATAAACTGGATATTGTTTTCATTATTCTACGGCTATATTTGGTAAAGGAGGAGAGAAGGCAGCAGAGAGAGTGAGAGAGAGAGACAAAAGAAAGCCTATAAGAGCGTTTGCATCAGCAACGTTTTCACACACGTTCCATCTTCAGATAATGTTTATCGTCAAGCTTTTGCAAATGTCAGCGCGTCGTGACGGGATGAACGTTTGCCCTTGGATTCTGACGCCAGGGGTTACCTAATCAACAGCACTCCTTTGTGACTCAGTCAACTGAATTTCACAAACAACAAAAAAAATGAATGACCCCCTATAGGTGAGAACACCACAACAAAACATCAAATCCTCCGAGAGGATCTCTACGCTAATAATCGAATCCAGAGTCCACATTACATGCCGTTTTTCATTTCACTGTCAAACTTCAGGACGTGTTCACCCTCAGGATAAGGCTGTAGCCATGGTTTGATGTGGATGCCATGGCAACGCAATAGGCGGCCTTTAGGTGTCCTTACAATAAGAGCGAGGTCGTCAGGCACTGACTCATCAACACCAGTGCCATACATTCACTCTGTCTATTGACCCCAACACTCTTCAATATAAACCTGCCAGCAAGAACCAAAGAGGCGAAGCCATATAGGAACATTTTTTGGTTCCATCAAAGAACACTTTAGTGAAAAGACAAAAAAAAAATCTTTGATAGTCTAATCTCATAGTCAAAGGAACTTTTGTGGAATGAAAAGGTGCTTCAGGAACTGTTTATGCTGATAAAGAACCTTTATTTTAAAGAGTGTACAGGACGTACACTCAAGTTTATCAACAATGTAATCCAGGGGGAAATTGAGTACATGAGTGGGAAGAATAATATAAATAAGCATAGAAAATTATCTAATTTTGTTTCATCGCTTTCTCATTTTCCTCCTGCGGTTTATTACAAATGATTCTCCAAGCAACCTTAGACTCTTAAAAATAGCATGGATTTTGCAGGGATGCCATTGATGAACTATCCTGGGTTCTTTAAAAATGTAAATGAAAATTTTAAAAACTGAAAGAAGTATGTTCAGTATAAAGACACTTTTTTGGAAATAAAAGTTCTATGTTGCAAAATAGTGTATGGCACACAGACTTTTAATTTCAGTCAGCCAGCCCCAGGGCTTTCAGTGAATTGTCATCCCATACAAATTTGCCACGTTTAAAATCTGATTTGTTTAAAAACCAGCAATTTTTACTGCCTGGCTGAGATACGATATAAAGTGGGTATCAGACCAAACAAGACGCACTGCATTAAATTATATTTTAAAATATAGAAATTTTAAATTTGGTAATTAATTTTACCCTAGTATTTTCAATGGAGTTTCTGTGCTGACCTGTGGCTAATGATGCTGCTGGGGTTTAAATGGTCTTTCATCTCTTTTTACGCTTTAACAACCAAATGGATGCTTAAGTCTATTTAACTTATTATATTTGAATTACATTACAGCATCCCTGCTGTAAAAGGAACCATATGAAAAAAAAAGTCACATAAAGCTTTCACCGGAAGTTCATCATTGGCATATAGCCAATGCATATAGCCAATTAATGCTAATAAAGAACTGAAATATTTAAGATAGATAATATTAATAATTTAAGAAAAATTTAAGTCAAAAACAAAGCAAGACAAAAGTGGGCACATCACACAAATCCAGTTAGAGCTCAATTGCAAGACAAAAAAGGCAAGTACAACAAACAAATATATGTGCACTGAAATAAATGCTCCAGAAAATATTAGAAAAATTAGACCATTGGGTCTTGCTCTTTATAGACAATAGGTAGTCAGTTTAATTAGTTACTTATTATAATTAATAATAATAAATTCACAATTTCTTTTAGGAAATATTATTCAACACCCAAAACCAAACCCCCACTCAAATATCCAAACTTCTTAATAAATAAGTAAATAAATAAAGAAAAATTTAAGTACAGCTTTAAAAAAACACGAATCAACACTCAAACCTACAGTATGGTCAAAAGTTCGGGGTCAGTTATTTATTTTTTTTCAAGAAAAGTATTCTGTTCATTAAGGCGGCGTTTATTAAATATAAAACAATTGTTAAGTTGTTAAATATTTATAAATAATTTTTAAATAACTAATTTCTTAGTGTATGTAGTTTCAAATGAAATTATTACTCCAGTCATTATTGCTTTTATTACTAATAACATTAATAATAAAATTAATAATAATAATAATTAAGTGATTTCTGAAGGATCATGGGACTCTGAAAACTGGAGTAATGAAGCTGAAAATTCATCTTTAAAATCACTGGAATAAATGATTAAATTAAATGCTAAACTTCTTTTGAACAGTTATTTTATAGTGCAATAACATTTAACAATTTTACAATTTGTACTGTGTTTTTGATTAAATAAATGCAGCCTTGGTGAGTAGGAGAAGCTTATTTTAAAATATTTAAAAATCCCACTGACCCTAAACATTTGACTGGTAGTGTAAAAACAGAAAACATCACTAGAACTTAAATACAAAGCATCACCTAAACTCTCAACAAGTACATGATTATATTAAAATAAATAATGAAAAAAAAAGGATTTTGATCATATTTTTCATCAATTATTTATATAGTAGATTTTTGTAGGTTTGTGTTTACCAATAAAGGTGTAACCATAACTACGCACACCACTTTTGCCCTTCAGGTGATCCATGCGCCGAATACAATCACCTGTCATGCAATGGGATATTGTGGTGTTCCTGCAGCTTTGGTTTGAATATATTTGAATGGAGGCTGCATTGTTTTCACTCTGCACTTGGCCTCTTGCTGCCCTGTGAAGTATCCACACAACTTTTTTACTCGCAAGCTTTGTGTTCGCTACACTCGGACAACACATTGAGCGTTCAAAACAACAACATTTTCCTTATTCTCCATCTGAAAATCGCTGAATGACAAACTTGAAGTCTTTTTCTTGCATCTGTTTCTGTATGTGACCTCTAAAGGAACCAATGATTACATCCGAATGCTAAAAGTCTTACCTCGATGCTGTGTTGTGCTGCTATGTAGTGTTGGACCGGTGGTCCCATTTGACTAGGTCTGATTTCGGAAAAGGCGCCAGATCCGCGGATTCTCTCCCTGCTCCAGGAATTTTTGATATTCGTCTGAGTGGTGGAGCTTGCAGGGAGCATTAGGGATCGGGTCGCTCTCCCACGTCCCCTGCTTTACATTTCAAATCTTAGCTTATCCAAGGATTTCCATACCATCTATTTGAATATTTTCCACTCTGAAAGCTAGGAATTAGTGTGCTGAAACACTCCTGTTTCATAATCCTTCATATGACACTCACAGTCTTTGAGATAATAGATGCTCCTCGTGTGGAGAAAGTAAAATCACAAATGAGATTCTAATGAGATCTCCAGTTGTTTCTCATAGAAAGCAATGAGAATGCACTGAGAGTGTACTGAGATTTGAGTTTAAGAATAATTTCAGCTAAGTATTTAGATTTGTCAACATTTCTCCATTCTCTTTGATTACTTCGATATGAATTTGACGTCCTATTTAGTTTGTCTTGAAACAAACGCAGCATTTTAAGCACAATTTTGTTTTGTAAAAATTGTAGATTACTATGTGAATAAAAGTACTGTTGTTTTAATTCTTTACCTATTAGATTTAAGAAGAAATAAGTCAATCAGTATAAATTTATTATTTCCTATTAGAGGTGGCATGGTGGCTCAGTGGTTAGCACTGTCGTCTCACAGTAAGAAGGTCACTGATTCAAGTCCTGGCTGGGTCAGTTGGCATTTCGATGTGGAATGTTTGCGTGGGTTTCCACCGGGTGCTCTGGTTTCCCCCACAGTCCAAAGACATGCGCTATTGATGAATTAAATAAACTAAATTGGCTGTAGTGTATCAGTGTGTGTGTCTGTGTGTGTGTGTGTGTGTGTGTGTGTGTGTGTGTGTGAGAGAGAATGAGTGTGTATGGGTGTTTCCCAGTACTGGGTTGCACCTAGAACAACATCCACTGTGTAAAACATATTCTGGAATAGTTGGTGGTTCATTGTGCTGTGGCGACCTCTGAAATAGAGACTAAGCTGAAGTTAAATGAATGAATTAGCTATTATTTTGTTAGCTGAATTTTGAAAAAAAAGGTCTTGATAGTCTTGGTCAATATGTCAAAAATTTTTGGTAACACTTTACTTGAAGGGGGTGTTCATAAGACTGTCGTGACACTTTTATAATAATGACATGACATGTAATGAATATGAAGTAAATTTTAGGCATGCTTATAACCATTATCATTAAGAGTCATTTCAATTCATGTCATTGTCTTTTCAGCTTAGTCCCTTTATTAATCAGGGGTCGCCACAGCGGAATGAACCGCCAACTTATCCTGCATATGTTTTACACAGCGGATGCCCCTCCAGCTGCAACTCATCACTGGGAAACACCTATACACTCTCATTCACACACATACACTACAGACAAGCTTATTCAGTTTACCTACAGCACACTTTGGACTGTGGGGGAAACTGGAGCACTCAGAGGAAACCCATGCCAACACGAGTAGAACATGCAAACTCCACACAGAAATGACAAATGACCCAGCCGAGGCTCGAAACAGTGAACTTCTTGCTCTGAGGTGACAGTGCCATCCACTGCACCACCGTGCCACCCTCATTAGTTGTCATTCATTCAGTCATCATTTAAAATGCAAAGATGACATTGTTTGAGATGTCTTTGATATGACAACTTGAAATTAACAAGACAACAAAACTTGTCATAAATATGATTGCCATGAGGCTATTACGATTGTGTCATGACTCATTTTTCACCCACTTGGACAAATTGAATTTGTAATTAACATTTCTCATTAAAAGTGTCAATACTGTGGAATTAGTTTATGACAGTGGCATTAATATTTAATGACAATAATGACAATTTCAATTTGTACCACTAAAGTTGAGGTTAGGAAATATGGCACTGCTGTAGAATTCATGACACAGTTATAATGGCCCGTGACAATCATGCTTATGAGAATTAATGAAATTTATGACAAGTTATGTTGTCTTAATAATGTTAACTTTTCATGTCAAAGACAGGTTATGAAGTATGTTTATGTCAAATGGTCATAACAAAGACAGCTCAAGCAATGTCACCTTTCATTTAAAATGACACAACTGAGCGAATGACACTTAGTGACAGTTGTCATGCATGCATACAATGTCACTCATATTCATGAATTGTGTCATGATTATATAGGTGTTATTACAGTTTGATTAATATACCCTTCATAATAAGTGTTACTAAACTGTCTTCTATGGAAATTCATCAAAATATTAAAAATATTTGTCAAATTTGTCCATGAACAAACTCTCTGACTTGTCATACACAATTTTATTAGTAATTTTTTTTTTTTATTATTTTGACATTTTTTAGGCCAACACTTTCAACTAGAATTTATGGAAACATCAAGATTTTATTATGACTTTACTTTTTTTAATACATGTAATAAACTCCTTTTATTACATGTATTAAAAATATTTTTATTCCAAAGCAATTTTAGGAGTGAAATCAAGATATCAATACACTCTCAGAAATAAAAGTATGTGAGCTGTCACTGGGGTAGTACCTTTTCAAAAGGTACAAATTTGTACCTAAAAGGTCCATATTAATACCTCAAGGGTACATATTAGTACCTAAAAAGTACAAAAGTGTTCCTCTTCAAATATTTAGGCTCTAATAAATACTTTTAAGGTACCAATATGGACCCTTTAAGTACAAATGTGTACCTTTTGAAAAGGTACCACCCCAGTGACAGCTCGCGTACATTATTTTCTGAAAGTGTATGACAACTATTTCTTAGCAAATTATGCACAAACTATCCTGCATGCTAAATGTTTTATTTATTTATTTGCTCCTTAAAACATCGCTTTTATTTCTTCTTAAGAAATTGATATATAGTCTATTAAATGTTTTTAAAATTTATGAAGAAAGAAGTCTTCAAAATGATTACAAGATCAACAGTAAAATTCTCACTCTCAGCGTTTTCTTACTTTGTATAAACACAGTATTGAGGTTACAAAAGAAAAAAAAATACACATTACTTTGTTGGTGTCCGGCTTTTCTAATATAGTCATAGACTGTCTTTAAATAGCAAGCCATTGTCCTTTTTGCAACGATTTCATAATTACTCACCCAGTTTCTACCAGATAATGCATCATGAGAATTGTTACAGGCACACCTGCTTGTGGTTTGCATAATGATCAATCCATCCCTGCAGGAGCTCCATGCAGACAAAGACCAGCATTTCATTTCATAACCTTTAACCCAATGCAGATCCTACATGCAGTTTTAATGCAGCATTGTTTAAAAGGATTAAATAATAGCGATTGAATGAGAAATAAATATATATTTATATTGTTTTGAAAAGGCAAGGCACTGCAGGTGATTAAGTCAATAAGGTAAACGTTATCACTTTAATACAAGGTGTCTAAAATGTGCTTAAATATGCAAATGAGGCATGATTAAATTGAATATGTGCTAATTTGTATTTGTGTTGAGCACAAAAAACTGAACATTGGATGAAGTTAGGTTTAAAATTCTATTTTGACATTGTTTTTATAGAGGGGATTTTGTGAATTGCCCTTTATCACTCAGTAATAAAGAAAATACTGTGAACAGCCACAAAAATATAATTTTTCAAAAACTTTGGTGGAATAAAATGTATATAATTTGGCAAGTTATTTATAAACATATTCCCCTGTAAGAAAAGTTCATAGATATGAATAAAGCTGTGAAATCTGATGCATGTGTTAGCAGTTCCATCCCCTTTAGATTAACAACAGTGCGTGTAATGTAAAACTTATCAGGCAAATTAAATATTAAAATTCTCTATTTATGGTAATTTATAACTTATAAACAACGACAATTGACCAATCACAACTCAGTATTGTAATAAGAGGAATTAAACAAGAGGAAGTTTTTTTAATTTATCGGATTGTAAGATATTCTTCCTGATATTATTTCAGTATATATAAAAGAAGCTCATGTAGTTAGGCCACATAAAGTAAACAAAGTGTAAATAAATAGGTAAATTTAAATTTAGTTAATCAAACAGTTGCTGGTAGCCAAAGACTTACATTGTCAATTAATTAACTGTCCCTTTTAATTTTAGGATGTTTTTAAAAATGAAATGCTTAAGATTGTTAATGGTTGGTGGTTATTTAAAAAAGCATTTTCTCAAATAAAAATATATATTTCGACTTATTTTGTTATCATTGTGTTATCATTTTTTTACAATTTGACCACTGAGTGTATGAAAAATATTTAATGAAATTCAAATCTAAAGACACAAGTTGAAAAATTGCGATAAAACCTACACTTGAAAACATACACTTTTGTAAGTTTTCTTTACATGAAATTGAGAGTTTAAATCTGCTATATTTACGTTTCTATTTTTATAATCATAAATCAATGTTTATCAAATCAAAATAAATTACCTCAAGTACTCTTCTTTGATAAAATAATAATAAAAATATAGACTTAAAAATGTTTATTATTATTATTATTATTAAAACTGCATTTATTTTAGCCAAAATAAACCAAATAAGACTTTCTCCACAGGAAAAAAATATTATTAGAAATACAGTGAAAAACTCCTTGCTCTGTTAAGTATATATATACACATATATATCCCTGGCCTTTGTTCTTGCTTGTTCTCTGAAGACTCGTGGCTATCATGGGCATTTTCTACAACTCCCGTTGAGGCCATTCTTGAGTCAGCCTCTATTTCTGGGCCAGTCTCAGGTGTTCCTGCTAATCAAATCTCACTTATTCATTATCTTCATCCTTTCAGGTTTTCAACTATTATCATCCTGCTATTTCTTTTCTTCCTTCCCTTTGCTTTCACCCTCAGATTGCCTTGTAGATTCAGCTTATTTGTCTTTTTCATTTTAAACAGTGCTTTCCTCTTGTTTCTGCACCAGTTCACCTCAACACACTTTGCCGTCCGATTAGGACCTAAATCGTTGCTTTTGTACATAAAAATAAAAAAATAGATTAGGACATGATGATTAGAATAAAAGATTATGTTACAATAAGAGATAAAGTATAAGAAGGTGATATGATGAGAAGCCATTAAAAAAAATTATTATGCATCGTTTTTATCTTTAGTTTAATGCATTATGATATATAATTTAAACTTTTTTTTCTTATTTAAAAGTCACAAATAAGATGAGCAATGCTAAAACAATTCAAAAACTTCAGGTCTACTTTTTTATACTACATAATTATGTCAAAATTATGTATTCAGATTTTTTACTAATTATTTTTACAAGAAAGAAAATAAGGGTAATATTCACAAACAAGATAATTCAAATGTGTTTTTTGTACTTCACTATAAAAATGCTTGGTTGCTTTAACCTAGTCTCAGCCTCAGACGTCATGTCAAGCATCGCTCATGGACCTGTGACTGAACATCTGGTGCATATGGCAAACTTTTTTAGGAAACACTTCAGCAGAACCTCAGTCGTCCTCTGATTGGTTTAAATATACAGGATTTCTGGGAGTCAAGTGTGCAGCCATCTTAACCATTCTGCAATGTTTATCTCAGTCTGCATCTGTACATGTTCAGCTGATTTTCTTTATGGTTTGCTAACAGATCATTAAGGATATTAGCGCGTTGTTGTTGTATAATTTTTCTAGTATATTTGTAAATGAATGAAGCACAGTTACGTTGCATGATGGGCCTTTATTCATTTGACATTTCCACACCCCTAAACATGACGCAACACAAAACAAAAGGTGGTCCTTGACCTTTCAAAGTGGCCAAAGTTCCCAGACCTTCAGCCATTCATCTGAGGTCTGGCTACTTGAGATGAGGTTATGTAAGAGCCAACAGTTTTTCAATTTAAATGTGAAAAATTAATGCAATGTTTGGGTTTGTGGGGCGGCATCGTAGCTAAGTTCAATTCAATTCAATTCATGTTCATTTCTATAGCACTTTTACAATGTAGGTTGTATCACAGCAGCTTAACATAGAAGTTCTAGTAAATTGAAAATGTGTCTGTCAAGTTTTAGAGTTGAAGTTTAGTTCAGCTTGTGGTTAGCATGATTGCCTCACAACATGAAGGTCACTGGTTTGAGTCGAAGATGGATCAGGAGGCTTTTCTGTGTAGAGTTTGTATGTCCTCCTCATGTCTGTGTGTGTTTTTTTGTTGGTACAATGCAGAATAGGTGAATTGGATGAACTAAATTGACCAGAGTGTGAGTAAATTAGAGAGTTTTAGGTTGTTTTCCAGCACTAAGGGTTGTACTCTCAGTGCTGGGTGGTGGGAGGAAGGTCATCTACTGTGTAAAACAATTGCGAGAGTAATTAGAGGCTCATTCCGGTGTGGCAATCTCATTTCATTTATTCCTGTTTATGTAAAGCACTTTGAAATGCCATTGTGTATAAAATGTGCTATATAAATACATGTTCCTTGCCTTTATTTAAACACTGCTTAAAGGTGAATGATTTGGCTTCTAGTGTCACCTAGCAGAATTACAAAAACAAGCAGACTTACAAACAAAATGCCCTTTTGTGTAATAAATGTTATTGTGTACATGGATTGATAGCAAAGAACTCCACTTTTGCATGGTTTTTTTTTTTATTTAAACAAACTTATCGCTCAGGTTTTTCCAAACTTTTCCAAAAACTTTCCTCCTTTCCCGCTGCTGTTGCAATTTATAGCCAAGAATTATTGGTCATCTGGTTATCTCTATAATCACGCATGGACTGATCATAAAGAAGATGTGCGTACAGTCGTACCTGTTTCAGACAAAATTTCTTCAAAGAGTTTCATATTCAACTCAAATCAAATACGGCGCCGTGCGAACTGTTCACTCGAGTCTCAAAACATTACGTGAGCTCCGCCAGCCGAAACTGATGTCGTGCGCACCAAAAACGAACGTCCGCAAACACATCGATGACGTCACATTCGCCGTGCGCACTGAGTTCAATAGCAGAAAGCTGACTGGATTGCATGTCGGCCTCATTTGTAGTTGTAATAGCGCAAATTACAATTGGACTAGTGAAATAAAGAACTACAACACCAAGAAAACCAAGCAACAGCAACAAAAAACTATTTAAATTTACATTAACTATTTATTTACATAGACATCAGAAAATTAAGACCTGTGCAAAAATATTTAAGACCTAGAACAGCGAATTTAAGACTTTTTAAGGCCTTAAATTTCAAATTTTAAATGATTAATGGTGCAGTAAATGTAAATACAGTGTTTTGCTGTAATTGATTTACAGTAAGTTACTGTAGATCCTACAATGTTAACAATGTAGTGTATCAGATGTGTTTTATTTTGTCTATATTCTCAGCTACATTTAGTCAAGTAAGATGCATCATCTGTGCCCTACAATGTCTCAAATGTGTGGTCAGATGTAGCGACATGTAGGAGCAATGTTTGTTCAGTTATCAGAGCTCTCTCTCTCTCTCAGATGTTGGTAGTACAGTGGTGCTGGTGTCTGTAATTAGCCGGGTATTAAAGCATGGCATGTGTGATGTGATCCGGCTGGCGAGGGAGAGAGACTGTGTTGTGTTGTAGGAGGCATAGTGTGTGTGTGTTTGTTTACACTGTGGCAGAGGTGTGTTAGTCTGTGTTATGCCATTTACCTGTCACTAAAACACAAGGAGCAGTCTGCTTTCCAATTCTGGAAAACGCCCACCCGAAATTCCTGGCCATTTTTTTTTTTTTTTTGCCGATTTAATTTTTCTACATTAGTCAATCTATCTTTGTCGCAACTCCTCCTGTTTATTTTTGCTACCTAAAAGGTTTCATTATTCTCAAATTAAACTCGGGGTGTCATTCCATTTTCTCACCATCAAGTTGCTCCGAACACATCTTCAGAACACAAATAAAGTTTATCAGATAACATTTGGTTCCTTTGTCAAAAAGCTGAAAGAAAATACTTATTGCTGAATGCTGGTTTACGGTTAAATGAAAGCAGCATAATCAATGGTGGCCATTCATGTCAGAGTACACTACCTGATAAAAGTCTTGTCGCCTATCCAAGTTTTAGGAACAACAAATAATAACTTGACTTCTAGTTGATCATTTGCTATCAGAAGTGGCTTATATGAAAGGCAAAGGCCTCTAGATTATGCTTATTTTACCAAAATAAAATATGATCATGTCTTGATTTTTAATTATTTAATTAGGACAGTAAGGTCTGACTTTGCTTAGACAAACGTTTTGAGTTCACCAAAATTCTTTGGATTCATCTTTAACGCCTCCTCCATCTTACCCCAGACATGCTCAATAACGTTCATGTCTGGTTACTGGGTTGACCAATCCTGGAGCACCTTTACCTTCTTTGCTTTCCCTTTATGAATGTATGAAGTTTTGGATGAAAATTCTGAATGAATAATAGATTGATGAAGAATGTTTTTGCTCTGAAGATGAACGAAACATACGAGTATGGTATAAAACAAAGTTTTCATTTTGGGGTAAAAGAAAAACATAGCTAACAAAGCTATATTGAAGTATCCTTTTTTTTTGGCAAAATTTTATTTAAAAACATTTTAATGTTGGAAAATTAAAATACAATTTCCCCCACACCATCTCTTCTTTAAGACACAACATCATCAGTGAGCTTTTTGAAATAACTACAACTGCACAAATGTTTTTTTTAATCCTATAAAAGTCAGACTTTAGGGCTTCTGATACACTTTACACTACACATGCATCTTTTTTAACCAGTTATATCACAAAACAATCCATGTGAAGTCTCAGGAGGCCCTCTGATAAGACAATGACTTCAACATGATCCCATTCTACCTGCAGTTGCTAAGCAACATTCACCTCCAACCTCTCACTCAATCTCATTGGATAATGTTGGAAACACAGCTGTCAGCCCGTTGGCTCTGAGCAAGTTAATAAACTTTAGTCACAGCCTTCCCATTTCAGAGAAAAAAATAAATAAATCAGGGAGAAAAAAAGCTCATTGTAGAATTTTTGTGAATGAGAGAGAGAGAGAGGGAGGAACGGTGACTGGAATACAGAGGGAGTGTCTGTGCTCATGTTTTCTTGATGCGTACTTGAGCTAACTGGTAAACAAAGCACACAATGACCCTATGCTGGAAAAGTCTCAGTTATTTGACTGATATGAAGGTTATAAGAGATGTTTTGGGCATTATAGCTGCTCTATGGTTCATAGTGGAAACTGACGCTTAAGAGACACAAAAAGGGGGAGGCGAGTGTCAGATTCCATGTTCAACATCGGCCTTTTGTAATGTTTGGCTGTTAGAGTATGAAAGCAGCAACTAAGTGTCTCATTACTGTTTAGTCTGCGAATCAAAATGGTCAACAATAGCCCCCCACCAGTGATCAATACTAGCTGGTAAACAGTAGTGATTGCCAAATCAGTGGTATGTTACCTATTTTTTAAATAAATAAAGAGTACATATTTAAAATTATTAATAAAAAGATCATTTAGATCATAAACAGAGTCTTAAAAAATACACTATTTATTTGTTTTCCAGTGAGTTCAGTACATAACAGAAGGTAATCGAATACCATAATTAAGCACATACATGCTGAGTTCTGGATTCCTCCTACATTCTGTTGGTGATAAACTTGTTTTAAAGTACATCCGTCTGTGGCCTGATTTGGGCTTGCAGAGAGAAAGTTGGAGGGTGGTCTCCTCAAATTTCAGGCCTGGCTTATTCTCCACTGATAACACAGTAACCCAAAATGCCTGACAAACAACTGCTCAATATAAAATAGTTTCATTCAAGCATTAATGGCGGGAGAGAAAGAGAGAAAAATTTGGAGTAGGAGGAGCAGATCATGCGGTTTTGGCCTTGTGCTTGACATTGCTTCACAGCTGTCAGGTGGTCCACCCATTAAAACTGTGTTAACAAACATTGCATGATGTAAAAAAAACAAAAAAAACTATTGTAAATTGGATTATGTCACATTTAAAACTCAAGAGAATGGTCCTGAGAGCAGTAAAGCCTAACTAATGTTCCAGGTGTTAAGAAGGGCTTCAATTCAGATGACTTTCTCGAGTGTTTGGGTGCTGCTGGTGTTATTTTACTATTCCTCTGTTAGGACTATTTGGTTTCATTCTCTATTTTAGAGTAGCTCTATAGATCATTAGGATCAAGAAAATTAGAAATTCCAAGCATTCAGTCAAAGCAGGGTGAATCTTCTTTCAGCTACTACTCCACCCGCTGCTGGAATCAGCTTCCAGAAATGCTCCAACATTAGGCACATTCAAATTTAAGACTAAAACACATCTGTTTAGCTGTGCCTTTACTGAATAAGTATTGTGATACATCTGACAGATTGCAGTAGTATGTCTTTTTTATTTTTCATTCCTTAAAAAACGGTTTTAAAACATTTTTATCTGTTTTTATCACTTTTTTATTTTTATTTTTTTAATACTCATTTCATTTATTCCTGTTTATGTAAAGCACTTTGAAATGCCATTGTGTATAAAATGTGCTATATAAATACATGTGCCTTGCCTTTATTTAAACGCTGCTTAAAGGTGAACGATTAAGCTTCTAGTGTCACCTAGCAGAATTAAAAAACAAGCAGACTTACAAACAAAATGCCCTTTTGTGTAATAAATGTTATTGTGTACATGGATTGATAGCAAAGAACTAACAATTGCGAAGGACTTGAATTTTGCCTACTTGTCAAATAGACTTTAAAGATCCCGTGAAGTGTTTTGAAATGTGCATTTTTATTCGATGTTTGATGTAATCTCAACACGATGATAGGGTAGGACAGAGTAGCTCCTCCCCTTTTTAATAAACAGCCAGTAGCATTTTGTTTTATCACCGCTTTTTTCAAATGAAAATCAAACGAGAAGCATCTTGAAAGGGGCGGGGCAGATAATAGAGAGCATTTGATTGGTTATGATGTGATGAGAAACTGTAGTGTGAGGTGATGTGAATAAAACCGTTGATCCATTTAGGTGGAAGTGACAAACTACAAGCTTTACATGTTTATATCAGTTTTATATCTTCTAAATGAAAATTTTGTCTGTTTTGGGGCACACTAGCTTATAGATATATTAAAAACAAATAATACTGATACCTTTGATTTTATGGAACCTTTAAAAAGAAAAAGTGTATCAAAAGTACTGCCAGTGTTCATCCTTGTTTCCCCCCTATTGTCTGTCTCTGCATATTTTGGTCTTCAAATTTTGGCCTGAACTTCAGTGAGTGAATCTAAATTACCAATAGACATGATTCCACACTGGCTAAACACCCTCTGGCTCAGCCTGCTGCTGCAGTACCCACGCCCCAACTCCTCCATTTGGTTGAACTGGAGAGTAGTTGACTGATTTGTGCAGATTGCTCTCAAATGTTCACTGTCATAATAATGGATCCTACAGATCCTGAATCATTGTGTGGTGTTACGGCTTGTTTTCACTGAGCAGTACTGTTTGGTACAGTATGGTACGCACATATGTCTGTTTCTACTGTCATTATTACCACAGTAGCAAACCTCATAGCATTAACATACCATATCCTTTCATAATGGTACCTAGCACAACAGTATGGTGCCAAAGGGGTGGAGTTAAATTTAGCACCAAATGCTATTGGTTCTATTGGTCATTTGCACATGAAACAACAACACAGTAAGCTCCATTTTTAAATACACAGCCCAGACATGACACTTTAAGGCTGATTTAGGTGTATCATCAGCATAAGACTTAAAGGATCTTTGGCTTGGAACCAGATAAACCACAAGGCACCTTTACGGGTATTGCAGAGTCCCTGCCTTGGCAGGACAGCCATATTCTGGCAGTGCGCTGCACACCAACACTATAATAGGCTGGTAATCATGTTTTGCCTTACTGATGTATAATCATATGTATACCAGTCTATTCAAAATAAGAGTCTGTACAGATGGGCGGTCATAATCATACTTGAACGTCTAATTTATTTGCAATACAATGCATTTGATAACACAGATGCAATGTTTCTTTTTTTAGCCCAATCAGGCAGAACTTTATGGATGTCCTGTTCTGGATGCCATGAGCTCAGTACATCTGCCTGTAGGCGTGTTACATCATTATCTGTTAATAATAGCCTCATTAACAGAATTGATTACTGTTAATTTCTTAGGCATGATGTTAGAACCAGCAGAGCTTCTCACTGTAGTTTTGATTATCTCTCAAACATAAAAACAACCCAAAACACCAATTAATCTGACAGCTTAGAAGATGCATTTATAACACAGTTTGCTCTTACCAAACTCTTACCTACATCAAGGACTGACACAGGTAAACTAAAGCATTTACACAGGTTAAGAAGAACGTCCATGGAAGGTTGTGTTGTGGGGCGTTTTAAAGAGTTTGAACATTCACACTCCTAATGGGAGGCTCAATTTTCTTTCGTTTCAGACAGATGGCAAGCAGGAAATGGACCTTGATGGACGACCAGTTTTTTTTTTTCACCCTCTGAGCTGAACCCAAAAGCAATGAACACACTTGGGATGACCAGGTCCGATCATGTCATTGTAAAATGGGATATATTTATCATTATCAGCGCCAGACGAATCTGCGGACATTTTTTGCTATTTCTGCTGAGAATTTAGGTAAAAATTTGCAGATTTTGACGGAATTATTCAGAGTATTATAACTAAAACCTTAATATGTGAAATAAAAAATAATATCTTTTAAACTTTTATTTAATGTTTTAAATGCAATTCCAATTAGATTTACTTTTTTTGGTAAACAAAGCAAGTCTCTCATATAATATATCTACTAAAAGACATAAAATATTACTTTACAAGCTGCATTGTACATAAATCAGATGAACATTTTCATATTAGTCAATAATATTACTGTAATTAATTTAAAAATTAGAAAAATATATAGATTTACACACATTTACTCAAGTAAATAAACAGAATTAATGATGGGCTAAAAATCTGCGGAAATCTGAAGAAAATCTGCGTGCACAGATTCCGTGTGGGCTAGTCATTTTTTTATAACACATTAATTGTTATGCGATGGCACAGAGTAAGACCTCTTTCTTGATTTCACACAGAAACAGCAACCTGTGCGTCATGACATCATTTTGTTGCAGAGACGCTTTTGGTTAAATGCCGGCAAAGTGGAACACGGAAGCAGCTTGAAACTGAGTTGTTGAATGTTAAAATAAGGTGAATTAAATAGAAAATAAGAAACATCCCGGATCGATTTCTTCGCTCGTCATTCTTTTTTTATGTATTGTAGAAGTATTGGATCAGATTCCGGTATCGGTAGATACTGAAACTCAAATGACTCAGCCTCAAAGGCAAAAAAAACCCTGATCGGGACATCCCTAGAACACACAATAAAGCCTACAAATCAGCAATGAACAAGATGATTGAACGGCCCTGAAAAATATAAAAAATGCATGAAAAATGTGTTGAGAATGTGGTTAATTGGACCTGAACTAATGGGTTTTGCTGTGTAGCTGCAATTTTAAAAGTTACAAAGCAAAATGTTACTGTCCTAGGGATGCACCGATATGGATTTTTGGGCCAATATCAATAACCGATAACTCTTAAGATTTGGAGGCCGATAGTCGATATTCATTTATTTCTTTTCTTTTTAGTTTAGTCCCTTTATTAATCCGGGGTGGCCACAGCATAATGAACCGCCAACTTAGCACGTTTTATGCAGCGAATGCCCTTCCAGCTGCAACCCATCTCTGGGAAACATTACACTCATACACTACGGACAATTTAGCATACCCAATTCACCTGTACCGCATATCTTTGGACTGTGGGGGAAACCGGAGCACCCGAAGGAAACTCACGCGAACGCAGGGAGAACATGCAAACTCGACACAGAAACGCCAACTGACCCAGCCGAGGCTTAAACCAGCGTCCTTCTTGCTGTGAGGCGACAGCTCTACCTACTGCGCCACTGCTTCGCCCGATAACTGATATATTAGCCTATATATATAATAATAAATATTACAAAATGTTATATTTTAATACAGCAAACCACTTCATAAAAGTTTAAATGATCTTATGAACTGAATAGCCTACTCAGTTTCAAACGTGATTATATAGAACTATATTCACGATTTCACATAAATCAGCAAGCCAATTTTTCTTTTTTCACATAGCCAATTAAAATGCAGCTTGACTGTCATAAAAATAATAGGTAAAATAACAAAATAGGATTTAATAAACAAACAAGTAAACGCAAGCAACGCATTGATAATAACAAATAATCATATTAGATCACAAACAAGCCAACGAGTTGTTTAGCACGTTTGCATTACTGCTATCATGTTTACACATTTTATATTTTTCCTGAGGCGATTTAAACCAAAATACAAAATGACACTCTATCAAACATCTCTACAATGATAAGGAATATGGTTACTTGAATTATTAGCGCACAGCAATACCACACAAAGAATGGACGGACTTTGAAGGAATGAACAATGTCAGGAAAGGTCCGTCCATGCATGCGCAAGGCAGGCAGTTCTGTACAATTACCTAATCTATCGGCTTAAAATATCGGCCTAATTTTGACACTGGACCAATAATGATAACATTAAAATTAGCATTTATTGGCTGATATCGATAAGGCCGAATCCCTAACTGTTACCAGGCCAACAGCTACATTATGATACAAGCAAGTTTAACAATTTTTTATGAATTCTCTTCGTAATTAAGGCGGCCAAAACAGTCTATTTTTTTAAAAGAATATCTAAATGTGCATTACTCCAAAACGTGAACAATAAATAACAGAATCAGCATATTTCTAATGATCTGTAGCCTATTTAATGATGAAACAGCTGATAAAAAGTGGCTTTTTAAATGTTTTTTTTTATTTAAACTTTTTAAAAGAGGAAAAAAGTTACCATTAACATTAAAACAAATCATTTTTCTAAAAACAATGAAGCCCAAATACCAGTTCCTCGAGCAATAATAAAAAAAAAAACTTTTGTACATTTTTTCTACATAAGCTCAGTGCATGAGAAATCAACGTCTTTAAAAGTTAGCTAAAAGCTCACATCCTCTTGGTGACTTTTTTAAAGAGTGCAGCGGGTCCCATCGAGCTCAACTTGTGTTTACGCTGGCCGAGCTGATGAAGGTTTCCCTCAGACACGCTCCGTACTACTCTTCGGCTTGGCTCGTTTTCTGATGATACTAGATGCAGTAGAAGAAAATGGAAGGAACAAAGATTATAATAAGGACATTTTTTTTTACATCTAGCATAAAAGACTTAAACAGTAGTTCAAAAAAGGCCGCTGATATGTAATAGTTTTATATATAATTAGTATACATTTTAGCCAAATGAAAGCTCTACGTATTTATACACTACTGTGGTCATTTCAGTTAAATAAAAGCACTTGTGCCTAACAACACCGCACAGACCTGGCCAAAAATGATTGTAATGTACGGCCTCTAGTGGCTTATTACTTTATAAAATTGGGGTAAATTCAGCCAACTCGTGGCATTATATTACTAAGGAGAAAGAAAGCACCAGAGCCATAGGGAGAGGGAGGAGGAGATTCTGGCTGTGCGCCTGACATTCTTTCACAGCTGTCAGCCGGTCCGCCCATTACACTATTACAATACTTTACCAAACATAATGGATTATGTGAGGACTTCATAAATGGAATATAATGAGAGACGCTTATGTTCCACCTCCAAGATACAAATGAGAGCCTGCAGAGGATATTTCTTTTTCTGCTTTGAGAATTGCATACAAACCTCCTAAACGTCGAATTCGCAGTGGTTTGGATGCCTCGCAGGGATCTCTCTTAATGCGTTTGGGGGCCGCCGCCATGGCCTGAGAACTGTCTTCTTTCCCAATGCTGGAACTGACACATGCAAACAAAAAAAGTGAGATTTTGGAAAACACCAAGAGTGCAAATATCAACGAGGCATGATTTTCTCTGACACACACCAGTTGAGCTTGCGCTTGCCCTGTGCAGCTGATGTCATGGCCATGTAGGACGGTTTAGATCTTCGCAGGTCTAACAGTGATGGGATCTCCAACCTAGGAACCAAATGGGGGTGAAAACTTATTCACCGCAGCCAAAACATTACATCGTGCTTACAACAGATGTTATCACAGAATGTGGTACCTATTAACTGGCTTGTTTGCGTTGTTTGCACGTAATGCCTGGAGTGTTGAGCGACCGGGGTCTTCTGGTGATAAAATGATGGTGGCGTTAGCACCTGTTGGGTCTTCAATGTGACCGATATCAATTGTGGAGTTTGGATCAAAGATGCTGGAGGTGTGTGGCTGTCCCTCAGGAGTGAATTGCAGTGGGAACATGCCCTCCTGTCTCAGGACATCCTGAAGGGCGGGTAGGTAAAGGGACAGCACAGGACCATCTCCATCTGGTTTTGCAGGAGATACTGACAGCTTCCTCCTGATGGGTTTTTTAGGAACACCTTCTGCTTCTCCCACCTGATGTTGAGGACCACAGTCTGAAATAGACAAGTAGCAAAAAAAAAAAAAA
>CAIGQZ010001108.1:16820911-16838411 GCA_903798205.1 Danio tinwini
TGTATGTATGTATGTATGTATATATATATATATATATATATATATATATATATATATATATATATATATATATATATACACACACACACATCTGTGTGTTTTGTAATAAATAAATGATAAAAAAAATATTAATTAATAAAATATATACATATAAATTATATATTAAGCATCTTAATACATTAATTTCTGTCTATGTTTTGTAATAAATAATACAAATAAATTATAATAAATCAATGATACAGAAATAAATGTATAGCAAAAGAATGTTTATGGTGATGCTTATCTACTAAAATGGTAAAATTAATGCAATACTTTAAAGTATGTGTGTCAATAAAATGTTTTATATTTCTCGTTAACATATACATATTTTTCTGTCAGTAAAATGTTTTCAAATGTTTTTCAACAAAATATACGATGTAAATACTGTAAAACACCTTGAAATAGTATTACCATTTAAAATGACAATTTTTAAAATGTTTTAAAATGTAATTTATTCTTGTCATGGCAGAATTGATCCACCATCAGTTCCAGTCTTTAGTGTCATATACGATTCTTCATAAACCCTTTTAATATATTGATTTGAAGCTCAAGAAATGATCCTCATTCTGCTTTTGATGTTTTTCTGGACACCATGACTTTCACAATTCCCTGATAAACAAACCAAAAAAAAAAGCAAATGATACTTTAAAACAATGACTGTAATATCCCTTATATTATTATTATTATTATTATTATATCCCTTAATATCAATTTAATATATTCTTGCTGTATAAAAATTCATTGTCACTAAACTCATTATGTTGTAGGTTATCATACTCTATTTAGTTTTGTTAAAAGAAGTCAATGTTTCAAATAAGACAATGCCACAGAAAAAGTCAATTTTACTCATTAGAAAGTTTGTTTAGGGTGTGAAGATTTGACTCACTGCATGGCGTATTCTGGTGGGAAACGAGGTGCGAAAAGGACAGGATTGGCCGCAGATGAGTGCTTCCTGTGCCACCATCGTCACGCTTGTCCTCTGCCTTTTCCTGGTCTGCCCAAACCACAGCCCTCTCCCTGTGCACCAGACGCTCCAGCTCTTCCCACTCGCTGTCGTCGCCATCAGCGCTCACGGCCTTCAACGCCAGGTGCTGTCGGCGGCAGGTGGACAGCAGGGCGTTCACCAACCTGACAGGACAGGTGGGAAAGCAAGCACGGCGACATAGTTGAATGACACAGATGGACACATTTACATTGCAAATTTTTCAATGAATCTGAACCACACTAAGTACGTTCTTCATAGAGCGACAGGCTATTCCCGCAAACGCATATAAATTGAGGGTGACTAAGCTGGAAATCAAGAAAGCCAGTGTAAAAGCGGTACGGGTGTTGACTCATACTTGTGTGTGTGAGTGTTTTCCTGGTCTTGAACACTGATGAGGTGGCTCATGTGCTCCATGTGTTGCTGAAGGTCGCTGATCTGCAGCTGTAGCTGATGGCACTGCAGTTCTTTTTTCAGCTCCTGTACAAAGAAACAACACAAAGATGAACAAACAAACAAATAACGCAACAATCATTGCAGCAACATCAGATTGTTGACCTTTGAGATTCTCTCTCTATATAAATGTATGTTTTTTATTAACCAAATGGCAATATTAGGGCTACGCTTTACTGTATGCATTCCTTCCTACTATAGTAAGTACATTAAATAACAAATTATGTATAATTACATAATTATTAATTGCATAATTATTTTGTTAAAATTGCTCACTATTTACATTTACAAAAAAAGTTACCAGGATTTCTATAGGTTTCATCAAGTCAAATTTAAGACTTTAAGACATTTTTTAGACTATTATGAATGAAATGTTAGCTTTACACAAGACAAATTGCTATGAATTTTTTCTAATGGCCCAGTTAAAACATAAATAAAACAGCAAAAACAAATGTAAGGAAGATCCTTAAACCTTATGTTTATAAATAGAAGTCACAATTATTAGCCCCCCTTTAAATTTCTTTTTTTAATAATTCCAAATGATGTTTAACAGAGCAAGGAAATTTTCACAGTATGTCTGATAATATTTTTTCTTCTTGAGAAAGTCTTGTTTTATTTCGGCTAGAATAAAAGCAGTTTTTAATTTTTTTTAAAACCATTTTAGGGTCAAAATTATTAGCCCCATTAAGCCATATATATTTTTTACGATGGTCTACAGAACAACCGTCAATATACAATAACTTGTCTAATTACCCTAACCTGCCTAGTTAACCTAATTAACCTAGTTAAGTTTTTAAATGTCACTTTAAGCTGTATAGAAGTGTCTTGATAAATATCTAGTAAAATATTATTTACTGTCATCATAGCAAAGATTAAATAAATCTGTTATTAGAGATTAGTTATGAAAACTATTATGTTTAAAAATGTGTTAATCTTCTCTCCGTTAAACAGAAATTGGAAGAATAAATAAGCAGGGGTGGCTAATAATTCAGGGGGGCTAATAATTCTGACTTCAACTGTATATGTTCTTATTATAAGCATTAATTTACTTAGTTTTGTTACACTGAAACCAATTTAATTTCTTAATTTTGCACATGAGGTAAATGCAACTTGATTTAAAGAGGTTTAGGTTTTTTGGAAAACAAAAATGCTGAGAAATATAATTATTATTGGCAAAATTAAACACACAGACTATAAAATGAAGACTTCTGCTCTGATTTAAGACCTACTTAAAGCCATGCAACAGCTTACTGTCTATAATTTGGCCAGCTTATTTGCTTAAAATAAAAAGAAATTTTGTGAGCTGGCCAAAAATCTTGCATTACAATTCCCACAGTGCTGCTTTATTTTTACACTGTTGATGCAAATAAAATCTGAGCATGAATCGGGACACGCGCACATCTATGAGACGACAAATTTGAATACAACATCTCGTGACATTCTGGGTTATGAAAACGACGAGATTAAACCATCTCATCTGTGCGCTATAATGAGAAAGGCAACAAAGGCAACACTACAAAATGATGAAACGGCTTAGATGTTGTTTTTAATCGAGCGCCTTGTTTTCTTTCTGTCTCACTGAAAATGCACCTTCTGAGGAGTCTTCTACCCCCTCTGACGCAAGAAAACGCAAAACAGCAGAGCACAGAACATTTGATGGGCGGGTGCGTCACTACTCCGTTCTACTTCCAGGAAAAGAAAAAAAGAAAAAAAAAAGAGAGAAAAAGAGGTGTGGATTTAGGTAAGCAGCTGTAGGGAGTGATGAAGGAAAAGCATTGATTTTTCTTTTATTAAGACATCCTCCGGTGGGGAAACGGAGAGAGGAGCTAAAAGAGACACAGACATGGTCGCAGTGTCTGCAAAGGTGCCATGGATGAGGCCGAAAACAAACATTATACAATATATTCTAAGCTCAAATGGTGATTTTTGTGCCTGTTTTTAAACAATACAGGTTAAAAAAGTGAAGTATGCTCTGCTCACAATGACTCCATTAATCTGATCAAAAACGAATAATAGAATTATGATTTTTTTTTCCATTTTACTATGTCATTTATACCCGAAATTCTTTAAAACCCTTCAAAAATGAATGTAATATGAAGAATTGTTAACTTATAAATTGTTGAAAACAGTTCTGGTGATTTATATTTACGTGTAAATTATCAAAACATATCCATTTAAACACTCTTATTTAGCAAGGAATCAAATAAAAATTATAATGTGACAAATTACTAAATATTTATTTCAAATACATGCTGTTGTTTTGTAGTTTCTGTTTATCAGAGAATCCTGACTGTATGGCGGTTTTCACAAAAAAAAAAAAAGCTGAAAAATATTTTTTCTCCATTTTTGACAAATGACTGAGCACCAACAATAACTGATCATAGTACAGCTTTTAATCAGCTGCTAGACTGATGTCCGAAGGATCATGCGACAATGAAGACTAGTAATTAGGTTACCGATATGGATTTTTTGGCCGATATCAATAACCGATAACTATTAAGATTTAGAGGCTGATAACCGATATATTAGCCGATAAATAAAATATTTTAAAATGTTATATTTTAATACAGCAAACAACTGATTTTATATTAAAAACTTCATAAAAGTTTAAATGATCTTATGAACTGAATAGCCTACTCAGTTTCAAAAGGTGATTATATAGAACTATATTCACGATTTCACATAAATCAGCATGACAAAAAATATTTTTTGCATAGCCAATTAACATACAGCTTGACTGTCATAAAAATAATAGGTTAAATAACAAAATGGGATTTAATGAACAAACACGTAAACGCAAGCAACGCGTTGACAATAACAAATAATCATATTAGATTACAAACAAGCCAACGAGTTGTTTAGCACGTTTGCATCGCTGCTATCATGTTTACACATTTAATATTTTTCCTGAGGCGGTTTAAACCAAAATACAAAATGACACTATCAAACATCTCTACAATGATAAGGAATATGGTTACTTGAATTATTAGCACACAGCAATACCACACAAAATGAAGGACGGACTTTGAAGGAATAAACAATGTCAGGAAAGCTCCATTATAGTGCACTGGACAAGTCTGAACAAGTTCGACCAAAGCATGCGCAAGACAGTCAGTTCGGTACAATTACGTAATCAATCGGCTTAAAGATATCAGCCTAATTTTCATATCGGACGCATAACAATAACATTAAAAATAGCATTTATCGGCCACCGATATATTGTGCATCCCTACTAGTAATGATGCTAAAAGTTTTGGTTTGTAGCCCTTGAAACAGTTTAATAGATTAATTTTTACATGGAATTATTACCTTTCAAAAATGTCCATTTAAACACTTATTCGGCAAGGAATCAAAACAAAGTAAAAGACATTTATAATGTAACAACTGACTAAATATTTATTACAAATATATTATTTTGAGGTTTCTGTTTTTCTAGTAATGATGCTGAAAGTTTTGTTTTGCTGCCCATGAATAAATTAAAAATAATAATAATAAATGAAACATTTCACAGTGTCGTGTATTTTTGTTTAGACCACGAGCAGAAAACGCTTCTTTCAAAAACACAAGTTTCTCAATGATAACAAAATATTGACTGCAAGAGTGGTCTGTTTATGAATGTTGACTTCCTAAAAGCTGACTAATTATAATAATTTATTATATATCTATTAAATTTAAAAAATATAAATATTTACTAAATTAATAATCGTCTTAAAATAATTATAATATTCATTTTTTATTAAATTGTAATATGAAGCTATGTTGTTCACCAAATGTTGCAAGCAGTTTAATAGATTAATATTTACACTGAAATTATGAAATTATATTTACCTTTCAAAAATATCCATTTAAACACTTTTATTCAGCAAGGAATCATATAAGTTAAATACATTTATAATGCAACAAATAACTAAATATTAGAAATAAATGCTCTTATTTTGTAGTTTCTGTTTATCAAAGAATCCTGAAAAATAGACTTGGTGAAAAACATATTTTCACCATTGATTACAAATGATTGAGCACCAACAATAACTGATCATAGTACAGCTGTTAATCAGCAATTTAGACTGATGTCAGAAGGATCATGTGACACAATAAAGACTAGTAAAGATGCTGAAAGTTTTGTTTTGTTGTCTATGAATAAATTTAAATTTTCCTCAATATTTCACAGTTTCTTGTATTTTTGTTCAAATTAATGCAGCCCTGGTAAGCAGAAAATCTCAATGATCACAAAATATTGACTGGAAGTGTAGTCTGTTGATGTTTGTTTAATAATTTATTAAATATCTATTAAATTAATAAAAATAATATTTATTAAATGAACAATCTTCTATAATAATTGTAATCTTCATTTTGATTGTAGTTGGGTGTTAGATGTGCTCTAACAAGTGTCTCGGAAGAGCATGTCTGCCCCAGACATCACAACGCCCTAGAGCCTCCCTGCTCGCATAGAAAACATGAAAACATTCAATAATGGCATTTCCAAATGGATAACAGGCCAAGGCTGTCCACTCCGGTGCTGAAATGAGCGCTCAAATAAAGAAATATCACAGTGAGCTGAAGGACAAAAAACAACATATCTGTTGCAGGGGTAGGCGGTATGACAAATTCTTATATCACCATATACTGTACAGCTATTCTTACTTCAAATCTTTTAGATATTACATAAACATGAAGTATTTTTTTAAGAGTCTAGTGACTTTAATTTAAAAAAGGACAATAGGCAGGAAAATGTAAGTCCTATTAGAATCTAAGTAATGAACATTTATTAAATCATTTGAAGGGAAAATCAATCTCTAAATGTAAATAAAAAAACAATGAGTTATATTACAATCACTCCGACATTTGAGAAAAAAATATTAGTAATATAATAATAACAATAATAATATGTATTGTACAACTATGTTCATATTTCAACAATAGAATATGGAAACGATGTTTTCATTATCAGCATTTTTGCCTTGTTTTCCTGTACAAATATCTAAAAATTCTGAAATCAAGATGCCTTTCATTTGGATGCAAAATTTACCTGCAACAAAGAACATTTTCAGTTACACTTAAGAAAATAAATTGAGTTTCTATTTAAAACAAACATATTTGACAACAAGCAGAGAAAAAAAATCAACTTAATTTAAATGGAAAAGTAACCACAAATACAGGAATTATTTAATTTAATAACGTAATTTCTTCATTTTGATTTCCAGTAAAATCATGTTAAATCAAAAGAAGTTTGTAAATTTGTACTGCTAATCAAAAATATAGAAGATTTGATTTTTTTTTTTGCAGTGCTTGAAACAATAAATTCCATGATATTAAGTATTTAATGCTTTTTTCCTTGATTTAAAATATTTATAAGGCCTTACATTGTGAAAAGGACAATTAGGGCCTTGTGTAAATTTGAAAATCTAAGTTTTTTTTCCTTTACAGGAGATAAACCTGAAGGTTATTAATAAATATCTGACCAAAATCAGCTTCATATTACAAAACACAAACATTACATCTACCATTACAGCCAATGAAGCATGTAAGAAGCACATTTCTGGATGCTGATTTTCTGGATTTTCCGATTGATCGTGGGGTCTAAACTGGTCTATTGGTTTCAACAAGTGTATATTAAGTGCCCACACAGCCCTAATTTGAGGCACAAGTGACCTAGCACTGACCTCTGGAGTGCGTCCGTCATGTCCAAGTAGCTTCATCTCATTCTCAATGCGGTGAAGCCATCCCTCGTTCTCCTGGAAGCACTTTTCACTCTCCATTAAGCGTTTTTGCAAGTGCTCCTGGTAAGACTTTAGGGAGGCCAGTTTGCGCTCATACTTACAGGTGGCCTAAAACAAGCAACAAAAAATAAATAAAACAGGGTTTGCACACATACTGAACACTGAGTTTGTGACTTTTCCAGTTATGCAAGATTAGTGAAGAAAGATAATATTATATATTACATTTTATATGTTTAACTTTATAGACAGTATTGTCCAGCTAAACTGAAAGATTACTTTTTAGTAAAAAACAAACATTTCCATGACAAAAAAAGACTACTTTTATCTTTCTTATAACCACACCCACACATTTTAACATATTTAAATGTTTATTTATATATATATATATAATTTGTAGTACATTATACAGTATTAATATATTTTTTTAAATATCTGTTCAAATGCTTTCATTTAATGAGTCCATTTACATTATTTTCTTTACATTAACAAAGATAAAGAAATATTGTAACAACAGCACTAGTTAAAACATTAAAGGGATAGTTCACGCACAACTGAATATTGTGTCATTATTTACTTTACTCTTCCAAATCTTTCTTTATTCTTTTGAACTCAAGAGAAAATATATTTACATTTATAGTATTTGTTTTTCCTACTATGGAAGTCAATGATTACAGTTTTGCAGCTTTCTTCAAATATATATTCTTTACAGTACATTCACAGAGGGGGTCAGTGCTTGATGAAGGGCGTGTCTGAAGCTTTGTGCTGACGTGATCATCAAAGAGCTAGAGTATTTGCATAAAGGGTATTGCATGCATGGGGTATACTAGAGGTGTGAACCTACACTGGTCTCACGGTTCGGTTACGATTATTGTGCCATCGATTCGGTTCAATTCGAGATTTGGTGCATTGACGATGCTTTCCATAAACAGTTTTATATTTTCTCTTTACAGCACAGCAATTCTTGCATTAAAATGTATAAATATATTTATACTTATATACTATTTGTAATACAAATTTGTCCTTTAATACAAGCAATCAGATATATAAACTGTACCTTTAAAAACTCAAGGACATGCACAGAACAACACGAGCATTTATAGCAAATAAACAAATATAAATATCCCGCTTGCTATCGGAGCCTTGTCTAGAGAGTTCTTTCTTACACCCCTATGATTGGTCACGCGGTCAACAGAAAGGGCTGCGATTGACTCTAACGCTCTGGTGCTGTTCACCGATGAGTGACACTGATAAACGGCAGCGGCTATCACAGCTGATTCATGATAGACGCGGTGGAGAAAACTCACTGTGCAGACACACACTCGTGTCTTTATCCAGATGTATCGCTGTAACAGTCGAGAGGAGAGGAGAGCAAGTCATGCCAGCAGGTCAAATGGGCCACAGTGAGAGAGATAAATGGAGTTTACTTTCATTTTCTCAATCGTAGTGAGACAGGGGCTTCTGCTGTAAGTGTCAGTGAAAGACTGTTTAGCAAACACACACGCAGTGAAATTGTGCACAGATTCTGTGTTTTTAAGTAGTTGGAGTGTTGTTAATACTCTCGCTCGCTCCCCTCGCCATGGTAAGCTAGGGCTACATAGCGCATATGAGATAAATGACGTCGGTACATAATAACCGGTTATGATTATTACTGAACTGATACTGAATTGGCCGCGTTTGCATCGCGGTGCACCGAAGAAACAATTAACTTTGACACCCCTAGGGTATACTGTATTTGGTTGCCTTGTACTTGTCATGTGTAATGACAATAAAGTTAAATCTAATCTAAAGGGATCTGATTGGCTGACATTTCTGTTGGGGCTTGAAAATTGAGAAATTCCTAACTTCTGCAGTGAGCAGATCCACAATTCAATTAGGCAACGCTTGATGTCACCCATTCAAAGTGAATGGGAAGTGTTGATTGAAACCCTGTGTGAATTGGATGTTAGTGTTTAACTGAATCTTTGTTTTGTTTTTAAAAAAAATTTGGAAATTGAGTTAACTTTCATTTTTAGGTTGAATTTGTCCTTTAACTTACAGTATATTATCTGATAAAACCTTATTGCAAAGTGTGACCATTTCCACTTAAACCACATTTAACTTTGAACAAAAGCGTTTTAGATATTCTCCTCCAATATCCTTAATCAACTGTGTACGAGCGTTGTTACCGTTTCAGCCCTGTTGTCAGGGAAGAAGATCAGACTCTGCTGGTGCCACAACTCCCTGTGTCTCATAGTCAACCTGCTTTCATTCAGCTGCTTCTCGATGTCCAGATGCTCCTTACGGATCTGCAGACGAGCTGCAAATGCACTGCGCAGGGACTCCGACATCCTGCACATACACAAAAGCAGACTCACTATCTTGATTTGATGCACACCACTCTCACTTTCCCTCTAGAAAAGTTATCTTGTAGTTAACGTACATGCAAAAGTGCATTTCACGTGTTCTCCCATCCTTCATTCATCAGTGTAGATGAAACTATAATGTTACAATTCTGAACTGTAGAAGGGGAGTTCTTAGGGAGCCAGGGTCAAAAACTATATAAAATAAAATGTCATCTGATATTGGTTATTGAAAATGTTGATTCAAAATGTTACGAACAAGTGCACAGTAATTCATTTACAAAGAAAGATCAACAACAAAAACTCAGTCTAGTTTCAAAGTACACTATTGCCCAAAAGTTGGGTTAGTTCACCCAAAAATTACTCACACTTGTGTTTTTTTTAAATGCCTGAGAGACATAAATGAAGACACTTTGGATGAAATCTGAGGGCTCTCTGACCCTCCACAGACAGCAAAAGTTGTGAATCATTAAAAGTCCAGAAAAATACCAAAAATATCCTCAAAAAGTCCACAAGTCATCAGTGGCTCAGTGGTAATGTTATAAAACTACAGAAATACTTTTGTGTGCAAAAAATTTTTAAATAAAAACTAAAATAATGACTTTTTTCAACATTTTCTTCTCTTCAGTGTCAGTTCAGGGTGTGAGTTCATGTGCACTGGTGTAAACTTCAAATGCCTGTGTGCAATTTCCTCAGTTTGAAACAAAGTGTGGGCACAGACGAGATGATAAGTTCATGACATGCATATAGAGCACAGCACTCGTGTGAAAGTGCACCCTGAACTGACAATAAAAAGTGGGCAAAAATGTATTTCAGTGGCTTTATAAAAAGTGTTCTTGGTACCTTTTTTGGACTTCACATATCTTGTAACTCTAGAAGCCTACGGAGGCTCAGAGAGCTTTTGAATTTCATTCAAAATATCTTATTTTGTTTTCTGAAGATAAATGTAGGGTTCTTTCCAGAAACGTTTTCAAACTTTTGTGCTGCAAATACATATTTACATACCGCTTCACATTATATTAGATACTATTTATTATAGTATGTCCAACAATGATTTACTGTCATTTACCCTCTTAAATGTCATGTACTCACGTGTCATCTTTTTTTAAATTGATTTTAATTTTATGCATTGTTCACTCAAGATAATGAAAATGTTAATCTCCATGCGCTCTGTCCTCAATCACTGATTAAAGAAGAGAGGGGAAAAAAAGGTTATAATAAAATAGAAAAAAATCATGCTACAGGCAGACTCTAGAGATTTTATTTTACACAAAAGCAAACATATTAATTTGATTTAAATAGCTAATTACTTTCTATTAAAAGGTCCCGTGAAATTAAAATACATTTTTTAGATTTTAGTTTTAGTCAGTTTTAAGGATATTAATTAGCTAGTGTGCACTAAAACAATGACAACATTCACATTTACAAGATATAAACATCCTAAGCTTGCAATTTGTCATTTCTGCCTAAATGGATCAAGGTTTTTTGACGTCACCGCATACTTCAGTTTCTTATCAAATCTTTTGACCAATCAAATGTTCTCTAGTATCTGACATGCCCCACCTTCTTTTTCTCATTGGCTTTTCATTTGACGCGCTTGACCTTAACCACTCCTACTAGCAGAGCTGTAAGAAAAAAACGCTATTGGCTGTTTTTTAAAAGGGGAGGGGCTACTATATGCCCCACCAACTCTTTGTCTTTTGGTTGATATTGTCAAACATTTAACAAAAATGCACATTTTTAAGCACTTCACAGGACCTATAAGTTAAATAAATAATTATGACAGTAAAAATTACACTTTCAAGCACTTTAACCAAAATCTAAACATGCACAAACCTTCAAACACTACATTAAAAAGTATTTCCAGCACCTGTACAAACCCTGTTAATGAAGGTCTCTGGGATTTGGAATGCATTGAGGGCAAGTAATTAATAACATCACTTAAATTTTTTCTTAAGCAATTAGTTAAATTGAAGTTTCATGAATATGTTCCATAACTGGACATGGCTTTTGATTCTTAAAATGTAACCAATATTAAAAATAGCATTTCAAAAGACCCAAGCAATGCACCTTATACTTACTCATAATCATTAATTTATTAATTTTCATTCGGCTTAGTCCCTTATTTATCAGGGGTCACCACAGCGGAATAAACCGCCAACTATTCCAGCATACGGTTCACGCAGCGGATGCCCTTCCAGCTGCAACCCAGAACTGGGAAACACCCATATACTCACATTCACACACTATGGCCAATTTAGTTAATCCAGTTTACCTATTGTGTGTCTTTGGACTGTGGGGGAAACCAGAGCACCCGGTGGAAACCCACGCAAACATGGGGAGAGCATGCACTCTACACAGAAATGCCAACTGTTCTAGCCGGGACTCAAACCTGCAACTTTCTTGCTGAGAGGCAACAGTGCTAACCACTGAGCCACCGTGACACCCTTCTTATAATTATATATTAATATATTTTTTGAAAGTTTATGACATTAAACAACAGTAAGTCACAGCAAGATAAAAAAACAAAGTACACCCAAAGGTTGCCTATGAGTTTCTCTTCTATTGAACATAAGAAAGCGCTAAAGGCCATCGTGCTCTCATTCAAACACATTCTCCGCTGAGAGCCTTCAATACTCCACACTGCCTTTTGCAACATGGCACCTCAATGAATGCTTTGAGATATCACCTGAACTGTGTGTGGGCGGCATTAGTTTTGATTTAGAAAAAAAAGTCCATTGAGAGAGAGCACAGAGGCTGTATTTGGAGCCATAATGTTGGTGCAGCGCCGACACTGCCAGACTCCTGCATTATTAATGTGGGCAGGAGCTCGCCGAGCACCTTCTTTCCCTCCCTCCCTTTCTCACTCACTCGGCAAGTTGTGAATTCTGATGCCGGTGAATGAAACACGTAAGAGTGAGACTCATTCAGCTTTTTTTCCCCTCCTCCTTCCCCTCTCTATACCTCCCACCCTTGCCGTTTTCCCTGTTTCTCTCCTCCCTCTGTCTGTCCTTCCTTTTCTCCCTCCCATCTACGGATGCTGCGGCGGTTTTTGCTGACGATAACCACAAAAAAAAAAAAAAGGAGGACTGAATCGAGAGAGGTGGGGATGCGGGACGTGTTGCAAAACTGTGATACATTCCCTCGCCTAAACCATCAATAAAGCAGAAAAACAAAAGAGGGAGGGAGGGAGGGGATAAACAAACAAACGTGAAAAATTAAAGAAACAGACGAAAAACAACAAAGCACAAGTCTCCACTCTCCACTGGGCCTGATGAAAAATGCAGAGGTAAGGAGACCTCCACCTGCGATGGTGTCTGGCTTTGTCCTGTGTACTCTTACTCGTGAATAATTCAGGCGTATTCAAAGTTTCAAAGGACAGCGTTAAAGAGCTGCACATCACACATGGCATAAAATAAACAACATCTAAACAAACAAAAACACAGGTCTCGAGGAGCGTGCCCATGTCTGCAAATAGAGTTTGTGGCATCGCATGAGTGCACACTTATAGAGCGAACATAAGCATCCTCGTACACACGTGCACAAACGCAGTGCTTACTTCTCAAATTCAGCTCTTTTCTGGATGGGGATTGGATTCAGGGCAGGAGCCTCCGCCTTCCGCTCTTCGTACTCTTTGAGTTTCTGTTTCAGCATGACAATCTGAAAGCACACACACACATATATACATATGCACTCATTAAGCAAGCTAGTTTTATGTGGATGAGAGCCATCTCAACTAACTGGAGAAGCAATCCAGATTTACAAAAGAAATAGTTCTACATTAAGACCAGATTAAAAATGTAGGGCCAGATAAAACTGGTTCCAAATACCTTAGATTTTAATAATTAAAAAGCTTATAAAAATTAATTGAAATAATGAAACACAACTGGTGAAATGTTTGACAATTATTTATACAAGTTAATGACATTTTTAGAAACTCTTTTTTTTATTGTATTTTATTTCTCAATTTCATTTTATAGCTGCTAAAATTGAGAGAAAGAGAGATTTGAGTTTACTGCCATATCAGCTTCTCTGGCTATGTCATAGCAGAAAAGTTCCTGCTAAAATTGAAATGGAAAAAAAACTTCGATAAGTACATTACTTTATAAAAGTACAAGCTACTGTCCAATAATAGTCTAATATTTCTGTCATAATTTATTTAATATAAATCAAACTTTTTTGACTATTACTGGAGAAGTTGACACGTTTATGCTCTCATCTAATGAAACATGTTTTTGCGATTTAATGTTTACACACTAGTATATATCCTGATTCATATAGATCAGGGGTGCCCAAACTTTTCATATGAAGGGCCAAAACTGAACTTTGATTGAGGGTGGTGGGCCGAAGTTTAACATACCAAACTATTACATTAAAGCTGCCATGGTGATTTCCTAATTTATACATATTTAAAAATCAATTGGAAAAAATACTTGAATCGTATTAATAATTATATATTTTTTACATTTTATAATGAGCTTCTTACAATAAAAGCAAACAATTTAATTTATAACACAATGGTGTTCAATGCTGAATTCATTGAATACACTTTGATTTGCCCTCCTTACATTTTTAAAATCTGATTCATGCACAACATGTAATTGACACATTTCATTCCATTTGCTGTTTTGTTTCTCAATAAAAAATTTAGTTTCAACAATTAAACAAACAAACAAAAGGTTATCATTCTCCCTTTCTTCTCAAGATGGGATGGTAGGCCAAATCAAAGGTTACCATGGGTCAACTTTGGCCCGCAGGCCCTAGTTTGGGCATCTCTGAGATGTACAACAATTCCTACATTCAACCAAAATGTAAGAAATTTATTCAATATTTACAAACAATATAGCGTAAATAGTTTTTTATGACTAGATTCTAGAGCTGCACGATATTGGGTAAAACCTGACATTACAATATTTTATTTTTATGCAATACACATTGCAGTATTGTGTATTTTTTCACCAGATAACTTAAACAGAATTAATGGGGGGGGGGCATTATTTTAGAGCAATTGGGATTATTTTATAGAGCATTTACAGAAACTATAATAAACCAATAACAATCATAGATAAATATAGTAGCATAAAGTGTATGCAAATAAAATAAACAGTGCTTTATAGTTTTCTGGGAATCTAGCAGTAATCAGGTACACTAATTTGTCAAATGGTGACTTGTGTATATCCATAAACACAATTAATCTTTCTTAAAGGTTACAAATAGGGCTGCACAATATATCGATTCAGCAACAAAGTCGCAATGTGTGTGCATGCAAGAGTCACATCCCACAATATGAAATGTTGAGTTCGGATTTTAGTGCCCAACACATCAACTGAGAATACGAGTTTTGTGGAGTCATTGCAAAATAGAACTCTAACAGAGTGTAACTTTATCATTTGCATGTGTTTTGAAGGCATTTCAAAAGTGTTTGAAGAATTTGGGCACAAAACTGTACCACATTTGTAACTTTCAAAAAGAATAATTTAACAGTATTACAATAAAGACAATATAGTTTTATTTTAAATTTAATTTCATTATTTGACTCCGGAAACCATAATGCACACTTTCTTTTACTTTGCTCTATTGTAATTATTCTTGCTTGCAATCTGTTTATTGTTTTTATACAAGATTTTATTGTTTTTATAAGACTCACACACTAACAAAATCAACCCAATCCAAATACATCCATCTGGGGATCTTGTATTCATATCGCAAAAAATAATTGCAGAAAAAAACAAAAAAACATTGTAATTCATGATGCCTGAACGCTTGAACTGGCTAAAATGCTTACATGGGCCTTAAGAAAGCATGCAAATGCAAATTTATTTTTGGTAACATTGTGGAGTCACTGCAAAATGTAACCATAAATCACTGTGGCTACTGGTCAACTTTAACCCTGACTCTACATTGCACAGCCCACGCTGTGACTATTACGAATGCACATATTGCAAAATCGATGCTGAAACTATATATTGTGCAGCCCTCCAAGATTTTGTGATCCCATCCACATTTACTTATCACTGAAATAATAAGGCTTGTAGAATTAGATTATTTATGTTTGATTGTTTTTACCTCAGCTTTCTGCTTTTCACAGATGATGGCATACTGTCCTATGTGACTGTCCAAGCTCATCACATTACTCCTCAGCTGAAAAACAGAATCAGAAATACAAGCCAGGTTTTTTATTTGTGGTAAACTTATGGGTGAGTGTGCATGTGTGTGTAGGACTTACAGTGGATTTGATCTCCTTGGCGCGGTTGGCATATTTGAGAGTGTTGTGTGTATCTTCATATGAGAGTGAGGATGGACTGACATTTGCAATCATTACAGTTCGGCAGTTTCCACCCAGAGAGTCTTTAAGGAGCCGTGTCAGCTTGCTATCTCTGTAAGGAATGTGCGTCTTCTTACACTGAGAAAATAAAAACAACAACAAGCCAAAGCCAAGAACATCACAAAAAGATGTCAACAACACATAAGACAAAATGACTTAAACCCAAAATGGATGGAGTCTTCAAAAACTAGGCTGAGATGACACGATTAGACTTAAAATGTCATTTTAGGCCATTCTACAGAGAATCAGTGTCTGGATAAAAATTTTTTAAAAGCATTTTGAAAGCAATTAATTACTAGTCATGTCACATGTCTTGATTAATTATCTGATATTCTGATACATCTGATATATTTTAATATACACTTACCGGCCACTTGCCGGTACAACTGCTTAAAGAAATGTTAGCGCAAATTTCTAATCAGCCAATCACATGGCAGCAACTCAATGTATTTAGGCGTAAAGACATGGTCTAGACCAGGGGAGTCCAAACTCGGTCCTGCACAGATGTTTCTAGAAAGACTAGTAAGAGCTTGATTAGCTAGCCCAGGTGTGTCTGATTGGGGTTGGAACTAAAATTTGCAGGACACGGGTCCTTCAGGACAGAGTTTGGACACCCCTGGTCTAGACAACCTGCTGCAGTTCTAACTGAGCATCAGCATGGGGAAGAAAGGTGTTTTAGGTGACTTTGAACGTGGCATGGTTATTAGTGCAAGACAGGCTGGTTTGAGGATTTCAGAAACGGCTTAGCTCAGCAGCTGATCTACTGGGATTTTCACGCACAACCATCTCTAAGGTTTACAAAGAATGGTCTGAAAAAGAGAAAATATCGATTGAGCAGCAGTTCTGTGGGTGCAAATGCCTTGTTGATTCCAGAGGTCAGAGGAGAATGGCCAGACTGGATTGAGCTGATAGAAGGGTAACTTTAACTCAAATGACCACTCGTTACAACCGAGGTATGCAGAAGAGCATCTCTTAACGGACAACACGTCCAACCTTGCCAATCCTGTCAGCTAAAAACAGGAAATTTTAGGCCCATTTGTACCAATTGAGCGTCGTGTCAATGCCACATCCTATCTAAGTATCGTTGCTGACCATGTCCATCTCTTTATGACCACTGTGTACTCATCTTCTGATGGCTACTTCCAGCAGGATAACACACCATGTCATAAAGAGCGAATCATCTCAGACTGGTTTCTTGAACATGACAATGAGTTCACTGTACTCAAATGGCATCCACAGTCACCAGTCTCAATCCAATAGAGCAACTTTGAGATGTGGTGGAATGGGAGATTCAAATCATGAATGTGCAGCTGACAAATCTACAGCAACTGCATGATGCTATCATGTCAATATGGACCAAAATCTTGTTAATCTTGTTAAATCTATGCCACAAAGGATTAAGGCATTTCTGAAGGCAAAAGGGGGTCCAACCTGGTAATAGTAAGGTGAACCTAATAAAGTGGCCAGTGAGTGTATAATCTGGTTGCGTCTAATCGTATTTTTTTTTGAGATCATAATAATTCAAGTGAAAACTTCAAATAAAGAACATTTAAATGCTTAAATGTCAATCAAGCTTCACCATGCACACTGCTAAAACAATTATTTTTCATCATACATTTATCCAGGTTTACTGGTTCGAATGAAA
>CAIGQZ010001108.1:16840911-16881807 GCA_903798205.1 Danio tinwini
ATTGAGAAGGCAGCATGTTCCCTCTGTTGGCATGACTGTGTTAGCAGTGTGTGTGTGTGTGTGTGTGTGAGAGAGTGCGCGAGTGGCCTGTTTCGGGCCCTCCCAGGAGAACGTGGGTAAGGAGAGCCGTCTGCGTGACAGGTTAATTTATGCGGATGGCATGAAAACAATACCTATGAAGCTGCACTGCGGAGGGGCCCAGAGACAGGGACAAACCTCCTCACCTTACACACACACACCAGCCAAAACACTCTGGCATCAAACGGCAAATACAAAAACCACAGAAGACACAACACAAACACAAAAGTACATCAACAAATCAAACAATCCCCCGAGAACCTTTAAATAGTCCCAGAACAACCAGGACTACAAATACAATCAATTTACACGAATAATTAAAAGAACATGGATGGTGCTTTGACAGACAATAAACAGAAAGAGGGCCTGCACTTATCAAGCATCAAAATAACTCAAGTGAACATGAGGTTTTTGACCATTCCCACATTTATGGGTCACTGGCTTATTAAGATGCAGCTGTACTACAGGACGAAAAGATGTGGCGCATGCTGAAAAACTCCAGACAATACAAACTAGAACAGCTCAAGCATTCAAATAATGTCTCTATCCATTTTTTTTTTCTTTTGCAAAATAAACACAAACAAAAGCCAGTAATTGAGACACTTGGGCAAGAGCTCGAACACGTAAACTTTTCTACAGTACTTCATCACCGAAAACAAATGCTTGAGAAACAACAGTTGTAATGGTGTTGTGCACGCACATTTCATCCCATTTCTCATCCAGAACAGTCTCTCTCTCACACACACACACACACACACACACACACACACACACACACACACACACACACACACACACACACACACACACACACACACACACACAGAAGACTGGAGTTAGTTTATTGTTGTTAAAATGGTTTGAATTGAGCAAAAGTGACAGTAAAGACATTTGTAATATTACAAAAGAATTCCACACAAATTAAATTATCTTCTTTTGAATGCCAAAAATAAATAAATAAATAAAAAAGCAGCACAATTGACCCTTTGACTCAATTGACCCACAATTGATAGGTATCGTAGTAAAGTGATTAACATGAGAAGATGTAAATGAGAAATGCATGGTACAAGAGAAATGAAAATATAAAGTTTCATTCATTCCCAAAACCTACATAAGTGCATTAAACGGGTATACTTTTGTGCGGATGAATCCCCATCAACTGTCAATCAATGGTGCTGTAACTTGCTGAACGAACGACTTAACATGAAAGGACTCAAGATGGATGAACCAACATTTTCTGTTATTGGACTGGCACAACCAGCATAACTTTGTTTCATGGAGATGGACTTTTGATGTGACAAAAAAAAAAAAAAAAACAGGACTCGAAAGTTAGAGAATGACATGAGGTGAGGTGAGCTACAATTGCATTGCCTGGAGGCCAAGATAAACTATTAACTAATCTTTACTGTATCTTATAATTTCATAGTTGCATTATAGTTGTCGTTCAAGATGCCGTCATTTGTGTGTGTTTGTTAATTATTTTAGGAAAGGAACATTTTAATTACATTCAAATGATCCAAACTTCTCATTATTAAATTAGGCTACAGTTTTATTTCTAGAGTTACTCTCACATCCTGAATATATCTCTTGTATGCATATTGCAGACCTTTGCTTTAATGTTTAATTTTTCCAGAAAGTATTTATTATTTCCTTGTGGAGTGCACAAATTGATATGAGAGTGTTCTGGCTCATACTGAATGCTTGTCGGACGAAAAAAAAAAAGTGTGGAAGGGATTTGCGAAGGGTCAATTGTTTTAGAAGTAATGTTTCTTGAGCATCATATCAGAAGGATATGATTCTAAAGGATCGATGGCTGAAAACACAAGAGGGGTCTGGATTTAGATTCAATGCAGTTGCAAGCCGAGCTGCATGCAATGCTTTTAATGCCCACTAACCCCACCCACCCCTAACCTTCACAGTGACGTCACTAGCTCCGTTGAGTGCATTGTGTCTGGCATTGCATCTCTAAGATATGCAGTCTCAGTTTGCAAATCCAGATACTATTAGAAAATTCAGGATTGCCATTCTATAAATAAAACATTAAAAAGTAATTTCACCATTTTACAGTTTTAATATAGCTATAATTCAAAGAAATGCAAATTTAGTAAACATAAGAGAATTCTTTTATACACAGAGACACAAAAACCTTTGCAGATGTTCCTGTTCTATCAATCTGAGCCAGAGAGACCTGAGTCACCACAATCATATTTTTAGAGTGCATTGAGTTTAGTTGATGTGCTCTGCAGTCGACAACTAGTCCATCGCGTCATTGACACCTGTATAGAATAACGCACACAATTCATTGTGCTCTCACCAGTATTATAATTGTCAGCCTACTTTAAGTTATGCATAACCAAAGGATACTGTTGTATAGTGTGCAGACAAAAAGAAGAGAGGAAAGTATTTTAGGTGTTTAGGAGGAGGAGAACAATAAAAATTGGACAAAACCACAGTTTCTGGCTTAAAACAACAGGAGCTGCCTACAAGAGCTTAGAATAAAAAAACTAAAGCCATAAAAACACAGCACAAAGTCTTGATATTTATTGCTGGTGTGTGTCACTATGGTTACAGGCATTACTGAAGGATATCAGTAGTTAGAGGACAAGACTAACCTCAGTTACCTGTTCATACCAAATTCTTTCTCTGCTTTTATATGCAAAATACAAACGAAAATATTTCTGAGGGCTTTTTTAAAGGATTTAATATTCTGGAGCCTCTTGTTCTCACCAAGGTTGCATTTATTTGTGCAAAATATAGCAAAATGATAATACAGATATAATATATTGTTATAGATGTAGTACAAACTAAATCGCAATTTTAAACGTTGCAATAAGCTAAAATCGCAAGAGGCAGCTATTTGGAATATATATGTATTATTTAATTTCCCCGCCCAGAGCAAATGTGTGACTGCCATCTGTGTGTGATAGTCTTTACTAGCCAATTGAGTGAGCATACTTTCAATCTGCCCAATCAGAACTTTTCAATCTGCCTCTTATCAGCCATGTTAGTTTGCTGAGTGTTCTGTATTTTTATAATAATTGTTTTTTTTGCTTGTATTATAAGCTACATGATCTCCCTAATTTGAGTTGAACTTGTTTACAAAAAGGTAAGGTAAATTTATGTGCTATCGAGAAAAATGAGTTCAATTTCTAAATAATTAAAATAAATTTGAATAAATGTTGGAGTAAGTTAATATACTATTAGTTAATATACAACATACTACAATAATACATGATATTTTTTTATCATTAAGATGTCTAAAGTACCACATCATGTTTTAAAGGTTCCATGAAATTAAGTTTTTAGATGTTAGTATCAGAATTGTTAGCTTTTAAGATATCTATAAGCTAGTGTGCTCCAAAACAGTGACAAAATTAGCGTTTAGAAGATATAAAACTGATGTAAACATGTAAAGCTTGTAGTTTGTCACTTCCACCAAAATGGATCAACGGTTTAATTATGCCACCTCAAACTTCAGTTTCTCATCAAATCATAACCATCTGAACCATCACCAATCAAATGCTCTCTAGTATCAGACATGCCCTGGCCCCTTTAAGATGCTTCTGCTTTTTATTTGATGCATTTGAGCTAAACCACTCTTACAGGCAGAGTGGTGATGAAACAAAATGCTATTGGCTGTTTTTTTTTTGTTTTTAAAGGGAGGAGCTACACAATGTCCCACCCCCTCTCCATGCTTCGGCTGAAATTATGCCAACCATAGAATAAAAATGCATAAAAAAGCACTTCACGGGACCAATAAATATATTTTGCCAATTTTGAGCTAAGCTCATGCAATGCATTTATAGCAAAGAAATTAAACACATCAGCTTCTATTCAGTCACTTTTATAGAACAATGAGAGTACAAACAAAAAGCATAATTTGCCAGGGTTTAAGTCCTACAAATTCCCACCTAACACCCAATAATAATTAAAGAATGTTTATAATGGCTCATGGCATGAAACAAATGCTGCAAGGCAGATTTACCATCCATTTTGTAAAAATACATTCTACATCAGTCACGGCCTAATAGGATTGGTTGGTAAATTACCCTCAAACAGCCTCGGAGAGAGAAAATCTGGATACAATTCCACACAGCGTCTCTGGTGGAGGCATACTGAAATCAGCTCAGTGCACATGCACATGCACACACACAAAGCAGCCCTGAGGAGAGGGATAAGTGTACACAACAGAGTCTGAGTTGTAGGTCTCCCAATCTGATAGCATCAGACCTGAACCACAGAGCCTTTGGGTTTCTCCCAAAAGCAAAGAAGAGATGGGAAGACTAATAACATAAGAGCAAATGTGCCACAACACCGTATACAGCAAGCTGGCCCAGACTGGCTAAAGACCAAAAAAGGCTAAAGTAAAGATAAGTAATAGTGATAGAGTAAATTCATTGGTTTAAATCACAGCAAGATGCAGGTAATTGCTTTTGTGGCAGGCCCACACAGAATTTGTGTACCTATTGTATGCATTTAACCCAGTGTTAAATGAAGCTAAAAATACTTCATTCTTTTATGTAATCATGGATAAAATGGAAAGCAACTGATAGTATTAGTGAACAAAGTACATCATCATTAAGTCTTGAACATATGCTGCCACAATGAAACTTTGAAATCAGCAATAAAAACTTTGTAGCGGTACAAACCAAACTGGAAAGGGGCTCTGAGCCACAGCGCAAAACGAAGCACAAGACACCATACAAGTATTTTAGCATGCAATAGCAAACATATTAAAGATCATAAGCACAGACAGAGGTTGCAATGTTAATCATTGTATGCTTTTTCACTAGTGCAAAATGTTATAGTTCCAATAACGTGTGTATTTTTAATATTGGCAATTGGAGCAGGATCAAAATAACTTTCGTATGAATTAAATTATATACACAGTGGCTTAACTTTTATATTAAATTAGCAAAACTAAAATAATGACACAAAGGGACAATAGAGCTGGATTTGGATCTCCAATACTTTTTGTATGATAATATCAATCCATTAAATTTGTCGCTCATATGATAGCTGTTGTTTTAGCAATGTGCAAGTATGTCTCACTTTGCAAAAAACAAACCAAACAACACTTAAACACCATCCAAAGAAAGAACAAGAAAAACATTTACAACCAATCAGATCATTCCATTTAAAATTTAAGAGCTTGAAAAAAAAAACACTTTTAAAGCAAACTGCAAATAATACTAGCAACTCATTTCCGTGTGAAATTATAAAACATATCTTTTCAACAAGATCTGGGTAATCCCTCAAACTTAACAAGAGGTGTAGACCTACTTTGGGGTTGGCGAGCGTGTTGATGACATTCCCCAGGGCAAGGAGTGAGCGGTTGATGTTGGCCCCTTCTCTGAGACGAGCCCCCTTGGCGTTGGTCGCACTGGCCCTTTCTGAACCGGCCAGGTCGATTAAGCTCATCTTGGCCACCCGAACATTTGGATTAAGACTTGCTGTCTTATCCTGTTGCCTCAAGTAGATCTGAAGAAAGAAAAAAAAAAAGGAGTGAGAACATATCACAGTCAGATTGAATATTAATATTTCGGCCTGACAACTTTATAAGCCAGCTGACACTGGTTTGAACTGTGCAGTTAAAGGGGTAGATCACTCAAAAGGATAAATCCTGTCATTCTCTACTTGTTCCAAAAAAGATCTTTTTTTCTATTAAACACAAAATAAATTATTTTAAAGAATATTTGAAACCAGCAGCCAGTTCTACTTCTGTTTACTGTGGGTGTCAATATTAGTTTCCAATATTTTCATTGGTGTTCAGTAGAAAAATGTAAAAAATAATGAAAAAAATAAAGATTAAATGTTTGGAACAAATTGAGGGTGAGCAAGGAGTGAGTAAATATTCATTACCGGGTTTAAACTATGAAACAATCAATCTTTTTTTTTTCTTTAAAATATCTTATAAAACTATTGATACTTTATAATATTTTATACTTATAAATTTTAATATTTTAAAGTCTAGGTATATTCTAGAGTCTATGTATAAAATAATCACAAACTAAATAACTTAATTTACAATGCGCCATTATTTTGGGTTATAAACCTGATCTTAAACGTGGTGAGTTTAAAATAGAGCTGGGTAATTTGGCCCAAAATCAAAATCTTGATTAATTGAACATTTTAACTTGATTGCAATTAATGAACGATTATTTTATTTATTTTTGCCCTTATAGCTCACTGACAAGTTTTATACATTAAATATGTTCACATATTACTAGTGAGCGATTTTTGAATGAAGGGTGCATTACTTGATTTTAAAATAATTAAAGGAAACACACACTATCTACTCTCTAGGATTATTTATTGAACATCAATGTTGAACAACTGAAATTAATCCCCGCCACCCATGCTCGTCTCCGCTATCAAACTGACCAATCACAAAGCCTGCACTATGCATCACCACGATGTGTAGTTACAATTTTTGAGAGGTATGCGACCGTGCGAAGGCTGTGCCGCACCATATGTGCGCGCTCGTCACAGAAGTATAAATTAATCTTAACAAAATGGGGTCACGTGACTCCACATGCAGTAGGGCAAGTAATTGGAAGAAAAAAATTAATAAATAAATAAAAATGGGCCTGAAAAAATTTGATCACTTTTATGTTATCAATGTCGATTTCGATTACTTTCCTATTAATTGCCCAGTTCTAATTTATAGTGGCATGACTGTTCACCTGAAGTTTACTCCAAATGAAAAGTCCCCATGCATAATAGCCTATTAATAGCCTATGCATGGGGACATGTCATTTTGAATTAGCTTCTGGTGAACCATTATGCCATTATAAATTCGCCAGTTTTAAGATCTGGTTTGATTAAAATCAATGATCTTCTCTGTCTGATTGAGATACAATATAAAGTGGGTATCACACCGGACAAGAAGCATTTTATTAAATCCCATTTTTCCACTTCATGTCTTAAAAATATTAACATAAAACATTTTCACTACAGTATTTTCAATTAATTTTCATCCTCATTATCCTCAAGGTACTTCCAAGGCATAAGGCCTTTTATCTTGTTTTACACTTGAACAACTAAATTAATGGTTAAGTCTATTTAACAGACTATATTTTGATTAGGGCTGCACGATATTGGAAAAATCTAGCATTGCATTATTTTTTATTTTGCAATAAATATGATCACAATTACACCAGATGACATAATATTTCTATTTGGAAAGAATTTATAATGTTAGATCAATTGGGATGATTCTGCAGTGGGAGTGCGTCTCCATTAGATCTAATAAACAATCTATAAATTTCCCTGACACATTTTCCTTGTGGTCTGTGCTATTTGCAGTGCATTTCTGTATTTGTATACGTTTCATGCATGCGTTTAGTCAATGATTGATGAATCCATAAAATCTTGCGATGCGACTATTGGAATGATCAAATATCGTTATATTAATGCTAAAACAATATGTTGTGCAGCCCTATTTTTGATTAAATTGCATGATCGATGCTGTATAAGGAACCTTATGAAACTGAAAATTGTCACATCAACCTTTCACTGGCAGTTTATCTGTGGCTGAAAAACACTTCTGTGCAAAAAGCCCATTGCCTGCCCAAGACTTCCAAGAAATGCACAAATAACAAAAACCCAAACTCACAAAATGTTCACTCACATAAGTCAACTGATAGTTCAGGCTCAGTATCAAAACAAGAGGATGCAAACAATTACACAGAACTGGATGTGATATTTACAGAGAAAAGAGACCTGAACCATTTACCTGGAATACGGCATGAGAGCGTGAAGATGTGGCGTTCATATCAGTGGGGTGCTGCGTCCTGTTTCTGTTGCCATAATCAAGAGCTTCAAGGATGTGCTCTGCAGATTTGGGCTACAAAGATGACACACACATCATCAGTCTATGGTGACATGACTCAAGCACACGAAAAGTGCACATATGACATATGGAGCCCAATTTTACCTGGTGCAGGGTGAGTCCTTGAACCACAACTCCATTGGAGCCGTCCTCTCTGACTGCTAATGGACCAGAGTTAGTTAGCAAATCACGAATCTGCTCATTATAAACCTGTGCAAGAGAAAGTGCAGAGACACGGAAGCACAGACTTATTCATACTGCTCCAGGAACAATGAATTGAGAACCAACACAGAAATAGCACTTTTTGTAAGTTGCTCTCTGTACTTTTTGCCCTCATTTAAATGGTACTTTTATAAAATGCCATTATTACTGAAACCTTTGGCTTATGTGCGATTCTGTATCAGTGCCCCTATATGTCAATAAAAGTGTAAACTGATATTACATAATTTGATCACAGCAATAAATAAATACATTAAGTATACCATTCAAATACATATATATATATATATATATACATATTACTATTCCAAATAAAACAAATATATTTGATAAACAGATATTTTAATTCAGTATGCATTAAATTAATCAAAAGTGACAGCAATGTAAAAAAAGTGTTTTAAGTAAATGCTGTTCTTATGAATGTTATATTCATAAAAAAAATATTGTTTTCTACAAAAATATTAACATTGACACTAATATGAAATGTTGCTGGAGCAACAAATCAACATATAATAATAATAATAGCTCATGTGACTGATACCTTTAATGACTTTTCTTTTTAGCTTAGTCCCTTTATTCATCTGTGGTCGTCACAGCGGAATGAACCGCCAACTTATCCAGCATATGTTTTACGCAGCGGATGCCCTTCCAACTGCAACCCATAACGGGGAAACATCCATGCATAGCCTACCCAATTCACCTAAACCACATGTCTTTGGACTTGTAGGGGAAACCATAGCACCCGGAGGAAACCCACACAAACACAGGGAAAACACGCAAACTCCACACAGAAACGCCAACTGGCCCAGCCGAGGTGCAAACCAGCTACCTTCTTGTTGTGAGGTGATCATGCTACCCACTGTGCCACTATGACGCCTGTTTTAATAACTTGCTGCTGATAAATCAGCTCTGCTTTATTTAAATTGTCATATTATTTCTGAATATTATTGTTTCGCAAAAATTTGCTCAAATAAATGTAACCTTAATTTTGACAAGAAATGTTTTCCAAAAAGCTTACTAACCTCATATATACTGTATTTTAGTGAATGACACTAATAGGTAAAAACTGCAATAAATCTGAATAAATAAAAATGTAGTTTAAAGTAAGTGAAAATTTAAAACCTCACCTCAAGATAAGAAAAGGCAACATTGAACACTTTATCTTCCTTAATGAGGTCCATGCGAGCAAACAGTTCTCTCATAGTGAGAAACATTACTCCTGGGGAATTACTGGTGCCCAACATTGTATGTGTTTTCCCAGCTCCTGTAGCTCCATAAGCAAACACTGAGCAAAAAAAAAATACAATTTAATGAATTAACATAATCAGCTATACTAAAGCCAACTAACTGAAAATTATCAAATAGTGTCAAACTGTACCAATAAATTACCAGATTACTACTCATAATACATTAATAGTGAAAAATCCCTTTAGCATGGCAGAATAGCGGGGAAACAGGACAAATTAAAAGGCATTGCTTTGTATCACTAACAAAATGTGAAATATTGTTTCGCATTCTACATCAAATAGTGTCTGCTTAACACTGCATGATAATTGCACTACATGTCACAAAGAATTAATTTAAGAATGAAAAGAAATCAAATGTCTCACCAGTGCAGTTGTAGCCATTCAGGACACCATCCACTATTGCTTTAGTGGTGTTTTCAAAAACTTCTATCTGTGAAGCTTCTTCACCAAACACAGTGTCAAACACAAACTTGAGGTCCTTATTTGCTCTCTTCCGCACATCCCTGTTGCCTACACGCTGTCCACGGAAAAATGTCACTTCTTCCTCTTTAGGATCAAAGACAAGCATGTGGTTGTCAACAACGTGGACAACCTTCTTGAAATTTCCATCCTTTTCTTTGCCATTTAAAGGACGGACACGGACCACCACTTTAACATGGCTGCAGACCTCTCCATTGGACATTGTCCTGTTTACACTAATCACTGAAGATCTCTGCTCCTTTACTGTTGTTTTGTATCTGTAAAAAACAATAAAATAGTAGTGTAACTGTTTACAAGTTATTTGAAATCATTCAAATGAAACAGATGTAAAGTAAAAATGCATATTTCAAATGAATCAACCATTATCTTTTATGTAAATAAAAACAACAATATAATGTTAACTTATAAAACATTAATTGACCGGTTATTTTTGGGTGTAGGGAGTACCAATTATAATTTGCCATAAGTGATGGGAGCCATAAATTATGGCAACCCAAATTAATTTGTTTTGTTATGGCTTATTATTATTGCAAATAAACGTATATGCAAAATAACGTAAGAACACAATGGGGCTTAAAATAAGAATAAAAGACTATTCTCTGCACACACAATGTTTCGATCCAGAAGCTTTTACAGCAAACATGTGTCGGTACACATTATTTATAATTTTATTTTAACTCAAGGGAAACGTGACAATCGACTATAAGTTACCACCAGATAAATTTATGCATAAAGTTCGATTGAATTTTACTTTCCAACTCTTGTTAGCATTTGTCAATAGCATCTGTTAGCGTTGCGCTAAAAGCTACTGCTAACTGTTTACCTTTTCACTTCATTCACAAAGGACTAAGCTAACGCGATAAAATGCGTACAACCTACCATCTGATACAATATGAATCCTCAACGAATGATATTACTATGTTATTATGAATAATGTGAATTTAAATGCCGACATTCGAGCTGATAGTAAGCAAAACCAAAACCCTAAGCGCGAAGATTTCAAACGCAAGCTGATGTCCCGTTCGTGCATCTGATTGGATGAGAGCATTCTTACGTCAGATGACGTTTGACGCTGCGACTGAATGGACTGAATCAAAGGTGATGTAGAATTTCATTTACGGCGAAATCACGGGGTGGAATAAAGCAAACATTTTTTACTTATATAAGTTTGTTACTTTATTGTTATTAGTGCAATTTGCCTAGACGTTCGCGAGATTTTAGTTATGCGGCTGACATTTAAATATGTAACCAAAATTAACGTTATTTTTTCAGCTTAACATTAAAGATTTTTTTCTTGATGTAACGTTAGGTGTTTCTAATTTTCTCTAATTGTCTCCCCCGATGATGTTTTAAAGCGTCTGTTAAAATGTATATTAGACATTGATAATACATATACAACTTATATATACATATAATAATTTATTAATTTGAAATGAAATATTTACATATATTTGGATATTCTCATGATCTCGAAACGTGTCTATACGACAGTCTCACATCTCTCATATGGAAAATCACAGAAAAAAAGTGACTTATTGGTTTACTTTATGAAATAGTAGATTGCAACGTGTTATAAAAACGAATAAACTAAATTAATATTTTCTTTGAATATTACTCATTCGAATATAAAACAAATATTCTTAATGTGGCAGTTGTGAACAGGATAAACACATCTGTGCAAAAATGTCTTTATTTGTCATTATCGCTACATGTGTTCCATTAAACAGATACAGATTTATCTGACTATATATCTTTTCTGTTACAGGAGGAACACATAATCGTCTCTCCTGTTTCTTCCGGGAGCTGTCAGAGCTGCACTCGTGAACCTACTACAGTAACACACACACACACACACATCGCTAAAGGAAAACAACGCTGTTTAATAGTTACCGTATGTTACCTTTAATCAGTCACAACCTGCTGTATTGTTATCTGTTTGCACAGTAAGCTATATGCTTCCGAAATGACATTTGAATATGATTTACTCTATGGTGTGCGGAGTCGTATGTCCTTAAATACATCACGTGTTTAAAGATATGACAGCAAACACACGCTCTTCGTTTTAGAATCCGAAAATACATGATACCGAACACATGCCACTGATGCTAGAAAAACCCTGCTCTGGCACGTGTCTGTCTATCTAGTAGGGGTTTCTCAATTATAGATACAGAGACATTTGCAAGTTAGAAACTGATGGGTAATTTAGATTAAGTCAGACAAGTTATTTCTGACGTTTGCATATTTGCAACATGTTTACATGCTTAAACAATTTGTATTGTGAGTTTTAAATATCTCAGTTTTTAATGAAACATTTAATGACTTATACAAAAGAGTTATAACAGATGGCATGTTTGACAACATGTAATCTCTTGGATTTCTTGTCTTGTCAATATTATTCTGATGAAATATGTGTCCTCTGTGCAGGATCTAGATGCCCCAATATTATAGCTGCTTCATGGTTGCACCCTGCAGACAGACTTTGGGAGTTTGGAAACACGTGGTTCCTCTCCAAAACCCCAGAATGTTCAGGAGGTGCTGGAGAAAGTCGTTTCATCCAGGGAGACCCTATACTGGATCAGTGCCTTCAAGCCCTGATTCTGAGTTGCCAGTCCAAGGGCAGAAGCCCTTTCACACTCCGGTCATGGTTAAGGAAGTGCTGCAGTTTTTGAACATCAAACCTGGACAGGTCAGTCAGTCCTTTCACCAGGAATCTCTTCATTTAAATGCACTGGCTATTGCACGTATAGCTTGATGTTTATCAGGCAACATATATGCCTTTTGCCTATTGACTTGTTTCTGTGGTTGTAGAAAAGGAGGAATTCATTAAATAGTTAATTTCCAATCTACTCACCATTTTCTACTTTCTTTTTTTCAATTGAACACAAAAAGAATATATTTTGAAGAATGCTGAATACAAGTAGCCAAGGACATCTTTCATAGAAAAAAAGTACTATCTAATAGGGCTGCTTGATTATGGAAAAAATCATAATCACAATTATTTTGTTCAGTATTATAATCATGATCATATGAAACGATTATGAGTAGGCAATATGACCAAAAAATATTTGTTTAAAGATTAAGTACATGTTGCAGAAATCACGTAAAATGATCATACTCAATTCTGACTGCTGTTAAGTGGGTGAGATATGATTCAGCAATATATTTATCATGATTATTGTTTTTTTAATAATGCTGGAGGCCAAAATTGAAATTGAATTTCGATTAATTGCACAGCCCTATGATCTAAAGTATGCTACAGGGTTTCAGCAATCCTGACCTGAGATGTCTAAGTTTTATGTTTTTTTTTCTATGTTTTTAAACATAAGTGAATATGCAATTTAGTAAGAATATTCTATATGTACCTGCACAAAGCTATTTATTTAAGTTAGTGTTTCTCAAACTTTTTCTGCCATTCCACAATTTGGTGGTAGCGAAGGGTTCTAAACTTCACCTGTCCCCAATCACCCAAACAAAATGCTAATAAACTAGGGCTTTAATTGGACTTCAAAAACATTGAAATTACATATTTTCTAAGCATGACATAAAATAACAACTTTTAAAAAAATGTCAAACGTATGAAGTAAATAATAATAATAATAATAATAATATCATCATGTCTGCCTCTAATAACATCAACTTTATAAACTGAGAAAAAAAGAGTGGACAGGTGCTTTGCTTATTTTTCCTCAATTTTCAATTTATTTAAAAAGTACAAGCAAAAATCACAAATTTTATTTACTTTGAGCGCAGGGTCGATATATTAATAGAGTTAATTAATAAATTAATAGAATTATAGAGATGGGTACATAAATGGCCAAATTTCCTCCTGTTTGTCACGATCAACTTCAAATCTATTCCCCAATCTATGTTTCACTTTGAGAAACGCTGCTTTAAGGGTACTGTCTCAGCTGTCGTATCTTTGAAGGGGCATTTTTGTTGGAAAAAAGTCATTCAAATATTAGAAAATATCAGGAGCTTGAATGTCCATGTTAACTGGAAGAACAGACCTCATTGCTTCTCTCCCGTTGCACACATAATTGAGTTAGAAAACCTAAAGTGCCTTTTTTGCTACTTTGCATTAAACCTCACATGTGAAATAAACAAGATAGCCAATGCAGATAAAAAAAGTTAAAGTTTAAAGATATAATTAATTCAGCTACTGATATTAATCCTTGAGATTGGTTTGGGACATCCTTGTTTTAAACCCAAAGTTTACTTAAATCATTTTGTTTATATTATGCTTGTGAGTAAGGAAAATACACTTGTTTAATGTTAATGTTGGTTAGGCATTTAAACACAAATTGGTGTGACAAACTCAGGCTAGTTTGTTTCAGCAGTTTTAAACAGCATGCCACAGTGAACTTTTAATATCTGTTGGTCTGTGGTGATCATGCAGATAAGTGTGGCACTGGGCATTCAGCTTCCTTCACTTGGAAATTTTCTTCAGTTAATTTCCTCTGTCCAGTTTAATAAAGTCAGATGCTAGAGGGATGCCAGAACTTTTTTATTCATTCATTCATTCATTTTCTGCCGCTTTTCCGGGGGCCGGGTCGCGGTGGTAGCAGTCTTAGGAGAGAACCCCAGACTTCCCTCTCCCCGGACACTTCCTCCAGCTCCTCCGGGGGGATCCCAAGGCGTTCCCAGGCCAGCCGAGAGACATAGCCCTCCAGCGTGTCCTAGGTCTTCCCCGAGGCCTCCTTCCGGTGGGACATGCCTGGAACACCACCTAGGAAGGCGTCTAGGAGGCATCTGAAACAGATGCCTGAGCCACCTCATCTGATTTCTCTCAATGTAGAGGAGCAGCAGCTCTACTCCAAGCTCCTCTTGTGTGACAGAGCTCCTCACCCTATCTATAAGAGTGCGCCCTGCCACCCTTCAAAGGAAACTCATTTCAGCCGCTTGTATCCGAGATCTTGTCCTTTCGGTCATGACCCAAAGCTCATGACCATAGATGAGAGTAGGAACGTAGATTGACCGGTAAATCGAAAGCTTTGCCTTTCGGCTCAGCTTCTTCTTCACCACGACGGACTGGTACATTGACCGCATTACTACTGCCGCTGCACCAATCCACCTGTCAATCTCACGTTCCATCCTTCCCTCACTCGTGAACAAAACCCAGAGATACTTGAACTCTCCTCCAACCTGGAGATGGCAATCCACCTTTTTCCGTTGGAGCATCATGGCCTCGGACTTGGAGGTGCTGATTCTCATCCCAGCTGCGTCACACTCGGCAGCAAACTGTCCCAGTGCGTGCTGAAGGTCCATGCTCGATGAAGCCAACAGAACAACATCGTCTGCGAATAACAGAGATGAAATCCTGTGGTCCCCGAACCGGAACCCTTCCAGCCCAAGGCTGCACCTTGATATTCTGTCCATAAAAATTATGAACAGAATTGGAGACAAGGGGCAGCCCTGCCGGAGTCCAACATGCACTGGAAACAAGTCTGACTTATTACCGGCAATGCGAACCAGACTCCTATTTTGTTCATACAGGGACGAGACGGCCCTTAACAGAGCGCCACTGACCCCATACTTACCGAGCTCCCTCCACAGAATGCCACGAGCGAACTCCTTCTCCAAGTCCACAAAACACATTTATTATAATAGAAAATAAAATCAATTCAAATTGACATTTTTTTTAAATGTAGATTTTTAAAGCTACTTGCTCTCGTCGGGTAAACGTCAGAGCTCATTGGCCCTCTTCAGCATCGAGTTGTCGGCTGAAAAGGTTGCTCTGACTGGTTATTCAGCAACGAATCAGAGCATAAGTGTGACGTAATGAAGTAAGGTAGCAAGTGAACAAGTGAAGTCAAGAAGGAACACAAAGAGGCCAACTGTAATTTTGCTACATTACTCAAATGTTTACAAACTATCTGGTTTATTAGATTATCAGACATATTTGGAGAAACAAATCCCTCCATGGTGAGTGACAATTTCTGTGATAATGGTGCTAAATGCTGCTTTGTTTACACTTTGCACATGTGCATCAGAAGTTCTGGTCTCCTGTTGTGAATAAAAAAACAGATACTGCCATTCGCGGTGCTGAAAGACTCCCATGTAGGCGCACAACATTCACATTTGTTTCAGTCGGCTTTTATCTTTTTGATGAGTTCACGGGCAGCTTTTTGGTCCAGACGGGACCAGACGTGAACCAATGAACCCGACTTGCAGTACACTGGCCTTAAATGAATGTGATATACTAAGTTTGACGTGAGTTTACAGGAGAGCCAAATTGTTGAGTTTGTGCAAACATCCAATTTGCTATTAGGATATGCTTTCTTAACTGCTGTTTTCTTATTGGTGAAATTTTAGTTTTTTTTGTTTTAAGAGGAAAACATGTAGCACGTTTATATATTTGATTAAAATCATTGATTTTTTTTACCCGCTCAATTTAAGTTTTATGAAATTTTTATTTTATTTTATTCAAATTGTTGCATGTGTTTTTTTTTTTAAACCTAAATCTCATCAATTTTTCTTGCACTTACCATGTAACGAATATCATCTTGTATAGCAGCAGCATCGGAAATCATGTGATTCGTGACATTTTTAGATGGAAATAACTAATGAAGACCATAACGTGCATCCTTTTTAACTCCTACACAGGGTGCAACATTGAACTTTTGTGTTTGTGTATTTGTGTATGTATGTGGGAAAACCTGGAGGCGGAATGTTGACTTGTCATCGCCATGTTAACCACATGCCGTCTTGACAAAAAAAATAAAAATTTGCTTGTCACCAAACTTTTAGGACTCCCGATTTGTTAACTGTCCCCTCTTGGGAATGGTAGGGAAGTTAGCAGTGTGCTCACAGACCTTGGCGTACTGTAACGTGCTAGCAGGCCAGATGGGCGTGAGTCAAAGGGCCTTCTGCTCTAGTGGGCAGCTTGAGATGGGCATCGCTGGGTCCTACAGCTCAAAGCGTTGCTCATGCAGGTGGGGGCTCTGGGTCAGTGACTGAGTCAGTGATGGCACCACTGTTGGGTTGTTGGCAGAACGTGGGGCGACACAGTACCGCACCACTCCTGACTAAGGTTTGCACCTCTTAACTTCACTACCCGCCCATGGGCCAACTGGTGCAGAGACAGCCTGCCAAAGGCATGCGTTTAAACAAATAATAAAATAAAAAATAAAGAAAGGAGACCGTCTGTGCATCAATACGGATTGTATCTCACAGATGTTGTTGATGTGTTGGTTTGCAACAGGGTTGGGCTCTGTTTAAAATTGTATTGAGCATGTTTTGTAATTTCCAGTTTACTTGAGTTTGATTTGAATTAGCAAACGAAGTAGATTTTGAAGAAGTTCAATTTAAATAAATCATTGTAGAATGGAACCTATATGTTCAGAATAATTTTATTTGTTTCACTCTAGAAGACATGGGAAACATATTCTCAGCATGTCAGAAGTGTCCGTACTGTTCCCAGTTCTGCGTACTGTTGAGTAACTGGAGTGTTTGAATGAGTAGGCAAAAACTGACATCACAGGATCATGTACTCTTGGAGATTGGCTCATGTCAAGTTGAAGTGACAGACAGGCACGTCTGAAAGTGAGTTTTGATTGAGTAACTAGTAGATCTGTACTGACTCAATCCATGAACTGTTTTAGATAATTCATTCTGATTTGGAGTTCACAAATTTCACTTTAATAAACTGGTTCAAAAGAGCAATTTGCTCATGAACCAGACATCACTAGTGGGCTAAAGATCTATTAGTAAAACTGTTACTTACAGAGAACAGGGCAAAATAGTCTTGACTATGAAAAGAGTCTTTTTAAATAATTAATGTTTTAAAATGCCATTACATGTATAGTTTCTTCCTTATTATTAGTTGGCTCATAGGGGTAAAACCTGTTTCATCCACAGAATAAAGAAATAAAATAATTGTGACTTTTTTTTTAGTCAAATTAATATTTGCTAGACAGAATTGTGAGATATCTTCTTGGAAAGAGAAAAGTCAGAATTACAAGAAGAACAGTGAGATTTAGCAGTTATAAATCCACAGTTCTGTCAGTGCCACGAGCCTAGTGATCAGTGTCGCGACATATATCGCATTTCTGCTGCATGCGTCTTTTCCAAGAACATTTCCTGATTCAATCCTTCCTCAATTCCTGTCAATATAAATTGTCCTATCATAATAAAGGTGAAATTGGCAAAAAGAAATCCTACAAAAAAAGAATAAATTCACAGTGTTGTCTTATGTACTTGTAATTTTAAGAAATAAACTGTGAAATATCATTAAGTTCAATTCTTAGAAGAAAAACTATGTTCTTACAATTAAATGTTATATATCACAATTTTGACTTTTCTAGCATGTAATTGTGAGTTTATATCTCACAGTTGGAGAAAAAAACTAAATGAACTCTCAATTGTGAGAAGACTCAGAATGCTGAGATAAAAATTGGCAATGACCTTTTTATGTAATAGATTTTTTTTATTCAGTGCCAGAAACAAATCCCTAAAAAAATACATGGAGAAAATACTCTTTTTTTTTTAAATCATCTTTTTTATTTTCTTAAATATTTTTACACTTACATTAGATACATGTCAGAGATCATACATCTGAATACACTCACAAATATAATATCCATTTTGTCTTTCAGCAATATATATTTTCCTTTGTGTGTGCATGTACACTAATATTATACATAAAACAAATTAATTAATAATAAAAAAAATTAGAAAAGAAAAAGGGGGGCCAGGGGGGACAAAGAAGTATATGCAGTTATTTTTCATATTTTATTTTTCAGATTTTGACACAGCAGGAGAATTTCAAGATGCGCTTTTCCCGGCATGACTTGGTCTTCAAGTCACATGATCTGTTTCTATCACTTGAGGCGTTTAGTATCAAAATCTAGTAAGCAAGCAGCAAATTGGTAATTATTAGGCGAGCATGAACCAGCTCTTTTTACCCCATTAAACAATTTAGCTTCCTTTGTTATTACACTGACAGACAGCGTAATAATAACTGTTAGTCAGACGCTTACTGTGACTGCTCAGAGGGATCACTCTAATATTTTGATCTGCCATTGTAAAGCAATCAACCCCACTGCAGAAGCTCTCATCCAACGAGGCAGGAGTGAGTATGAATGGAGCTCTTAGGCAATCAAAGAGTAAACGCTGCAATTACGCTAAAGTGGGTAAATGTAGGCTTTCAGCCGGCCGCCACCTCCTACGCAGTTATCCAGGAATGGATAGCGGCACAGGTGAAGGGCTTTCACGCGGCACCCCCTGGCACGGCAGCTGCAGAGTACAGATTTCACTGACAATTCATCAAAATTGCTTCTGTAAGCGGGATTGCCCTTGAATGCTCCGTGACAACATATGGTCGGCGCTTTGTTTATTTTACAACGTTCTGCTTGTACACATCCGGTCAAGACACTATAAGTTTCTTTCTTTTTCAGTGCTGTTTTTCCCAACTGTTACTTAAGTCACACTCTACCTGTAATGGAATAATTATCCACAATGTACAATGTGGCTGCTACACGTTTCTCATTCTGCTTACAGGTATCATTAACATGTGTGGTGGCCCACGCTAAGTTTCTATTGCCATGGGAACTGTTGAAACAGTTGAGGGGGAAGGTTACCCATATTAAGCTTACTACCCAGAGCCATTACAAAATGTTTTTAGTGATCTCCAAATTTTGGGGGGATTTTATTTAGTGCCTTCTTAAAGAGCTCAAAAGTGACCATTGACTTTTTTCCTCAGACATATTTTCACATTTTTTTTCAAGTTTTTTTCTAAATGTTTTTATTCATTCTATTTAGTTGGCAGTTTCAAAAAAAGTATTTCATAAATAGTCCTTGAACCAAGACAGCCTGCTCCAAGATGAGTCATAACATTACGACATTTGATTCAAAGCAAAAAGAAATTACTTGAAGTCACAGACAAAGCTACTGTGTACGTAAATTCTCTGTGAAAAAATGGCCTATTAAAAAGATGTAAATCTTTGAATGGTGCAGTTCAGAAAGTCTTCTCGTGTAGAGAATTCATTTCCAGGGCTTTTTATAATGAATCGCATATATGGTGTTTGTGTCTAAAACATATTTTTAACCAATTTCGATGATCAGAATACTTTAAACAGTTGCCAATCAAATGTTATAAACAATCTGTTTCAAATTATTTATAAATGATGCATCTAAAACAAGGCAGATACTGAAAGGATCAGGGATGGTTAATATGTGTGTGGACTTTGCTCTGTCTTTTTTCCTGCTCTGCTACTCTCCTGCTTTGGAGTCTATCTTCTCTGACTCTACTTCTATCAGGCTCTTGTTGGGGCTTGCTGTCTGTTCTTTGTCTCTCTACCTCCCCCTGTCTCTACCTTTTTCCTAGGTATCTTTATTTTACCTTTAAGCTGGGTACAATTAATATCATATGTTTTTACCATTTCATGTTTTATTGTTTTATATACAGTTATTTGTAACTAATTCATTTGTAAACAAAGAGAATTATTGCCTTTAAATCATTTCATTTTCAAGTATTTGTGAATACTTTTGATTTAACGTCAACACTTAATTGCTCCATATTGCAATATTATACAATCACATAATAGCAACACTCTCCCCCATTTTTAGCTATTAATGCTGCATTTATTTCCATTTTTGGTATAAAATTGCAGGAGGATGGCTTAACTAAATGTTCGGTTTTTCACCATCAACTTTTTAGCTATTCGGCCGAACTACAGTTTAAACTGCTGTAGTTAAATCCCATTCTTACAATCATTATTGCTGAGTATTACTCATCATTTTTGAATGATCATGATTAAAAAGGCAGATCATATTCTGATTTAGACAAAAAAGTTATATGTACTTTGTTGTTTAAAACAAACAAAAAAAGATAAAAGATAACCTGGACTCTTAAGATAAATCTGTAAGAGTCCAGCAGTGGAGTTTGGTGAAGGTGGCGCCCAGGTCAGGTCTCTTCATCATGGCCAAGTGTGCAGCATCCCGAAAGTCTTTTAAATATAAAAGAAACACACAATGAAGCACACTCAACAAAATTCCTGCATTTTTTTAGAGACTAATATTTGGCCATTGTGTTCAAAAACACAATAAAAATGTGTGTGGTTGGTTGTAATGCAGTTTGCATACATTTATAAGTAATGTCGTTAATGGACACTTTTCATGTTCACATAAAGCATTATTTTTCATAAATTTATTTCTTATTGTGCATATGCCTGTTGATTTAGCTATCAGAGGTATCAGAACTCCTAGTTTTTTTCTATAAAGCTGAAACAATGGCTGAAAACTTTACAGCAGTGTGAATATTTCAGTATGATTCATTCAAGTTGGTCAAGTTTACATTTTCCTTTACGTATGCAGATTGAGTTACATTAGATTTTTTATTTTATTTTATTTTTTAATTTGTACATTCTTTTATTTATTTATGTAAAGTCTAACCAGTGTTGAGGGCTGCCAATTAGCTTTATGCTATATGACATTTGTACGTGGCATCGGTTGTCTTTGTATAACAATGTCAAGTGTAGTGTTCCTGTTACATAAACAAACAATCAAATATATTGCAAGTTTTTTGCTCCCATATCATGAGGCGCCTAGACTGCAGCTGTGCGCAAGAAGTTTGGCCAGAGGAAAAATGGTTGTGTCCAACTGAGCCTGGTTTCTCTCTAGGTTTTTTTCCTTCACTTTCGTCAATTGGTATAGTTTGTCCTTCCCCACTGTCGCCACTTGCTTGCTTGGTTTGGGACTTGTGGAGCTTCGCATCCAGGGATTTACTCTTCAGTGTTTGGACTTTCAGCTGTGAAAATTAAACTAAACTGAACTAAAATAAACTTAAGTTCAATTCTGAAAACTGGGCTGACACACTTTCAATTTACTAGAACTTCTATGTTAAGCTGCTTTGACACAATCTACATTGTAAAAGCTCTATAGAAATAAAGATGAATTCAGGTGAATATAGGGGTAATTTTTTATTATTTTGGTAGCATTTTTGTCACAATCCCTAGTTAAAGGGCACCTAGGTTACCACTTTTTCCAGATTTAAGATAAGTCTTTTGTGTCTCCAGAATGTGTCTGTAAAGTTTTAGCTCAAAACACCCATCCGATTTTTTATTATACCTTTCATAAGTTTGTATTTCATAACTCTTAGAAGCAGGTAGCGGTTTTTGTGTACTGCGCCTTTAAGGCTAGTCCTTCACGCCCACCGTTTCCACGTTCCTGTCAGTGTGCCTTAATCTCCGCCCTCGGCTGCGCCAGACAACAGACAAAGAAGGAAGCAGATATCACGTAACGTTTGTAAGAAATACTACAGTAAGAACTTTACCAATGAGTATTTGAAGCATTTGTTGTGGAGTTGCAACGATGAGTTACACACAATGTCGTTACAAAGTTTACGCACAAAAACAGATAGATAAACACACACACACACACACACACACACACACATACACACACACACGCACACACACAGAGCACGGACACGCGCTCACAGACACAGACAGCACAAGCGTTTAGCTTTGGACTCTTTTTGAACGCAAATGTGACAGAATACAGGTTAATATCCACTGCTGTATGGATATCTGTTATGTTAATGTACAAAATAAACCTGATTTATTGTCCACAAACCAGGATTGAAGCGTCTTCTTTTATTAAATGTTCTGACATGTGGCTGTGGTGATGAAGTAAAGCTGAAGTAAATCGCTGTAATTCAATACGAACATGCTCTGTTTTAAAACATTTTAAACTTGTAAAACTCACTTGTGGCGAGGGGGCGTGGGCGAGAGCCGTGGGAGCGAAACGAGGCCCGCCACAGATGATGCACCTGTGGCGCGCACCTGCCTTCAATCCCACGGAAGGAGCTCTGGACTATAAGAGGAGGAACGATGGCAGAGGACAGGGAGAGAGGACCGGGCCCGGACATGTTTTACTTTTGCTTTCAGTTTGACGGCAGTCTCCGTGAGGAGCTGCCGTCCGTTTGTTTTGATTTAGACGGCAGTCTCCGTGAGGAGCTGCCGTCCCTTTTATTAATAAATATTTATATAAAGTTCGTCGGTTCTCCGCCTCCTTCTTCCCGGCGGCCAGGTGGCCGTGAACTTCATTACATCACTCTTGATCACATTTGATGATCCTAGCGAACTGAACAGACCTTTTTTTCCCAGTTGCCTTGAGCACGTCTTGTCTTGTTGATATGATTGTACACGTTATTACGGAGACATGTTAATATGCAGCTGTCAATCAATTCGGTGGGCGGGGGGGACCACACTCCTACATCAAGTTGCGGTCGGTCTCAAAACCGCTCCAATTGGTCCACCGTTTTAGTTGTTAAATTAAAAAAAGATGCACTGGGTGTGTTTAGAATAGATATCAAAGTTTGTAAAACAAGGAGCAATGAAACAAACCTGGGAACTACAGTACAGTGAGGGATCTGTTTTTTTATAGTCTCAGTTGTTCAGTGTGTTTCATTAACCTGTTTTGTGTTCTTATAGAAAATCACTGACAGTGAGAGAAAGAGCAGAGGGAGAAAGGGAATTCTTTGTTGATTCTCTCTATTCTCTCTCATTCTGGCCTTTTTCACCTTCCACTCATCCATAAATTACCCAAACTAGAGCAGCCTCATTAGCCACCAAATTAGCCTTGAAAAAAATTACATTTGGTACAATTGGATATTCTATTCACCTTGAATTGCGGATCCACTTTGCCAGCCGGGTAACCATTTTACACTAATTATCTTAGCCATCAGGATGCGATTGTAGCATTTGGCTAATTGAATAATGAGCCGTATGAATCCTACAGTTTGATTACAGGGGTGTAACGTGGAAGCCATTTGAGAATGACAATAGCAGCAGAGTCGGAAACGGGCGAGAGGGAATTTCTATCTGTCTGAAGGGAATAGACATTATTGTCCACATCGAAACCTACAGCTGTGTGTAATACTGCACTGTGCATGACCTATCTGAACAGGTAGCGATGCATGTCCTGCTCCCTTCTGTCTAGAAATTAGTTGAAAATTGATTTAAACGTTTTGTTAAATTGGATTAGTTTTCCGGCCACGAGTTTGTGTAGGGTGGAGGAATAGTTTGCATTAGATGAAAAATGAAGCGAGACGAATTTCATTTTTACTTCATTTCATTTTCCACCTTTTCTTCTCTGTCCCAATCTTCAAGTGCACATAGAGCTTAACTGAGTGTAACAGATTGATATGAGGAAGTTCACAGGTTCAGCGTTTTCATTCCTTGCCATTTCAGACCAATCTCAGAACCAGATGTGACCCTTTAGTAATGACTCTCTTGCTGTCTCATAGTGTTAGATCCAATTGGAAAGGCCAGAAGTCCTGTATACATGCATTGCTCCATATTTCTTTATGGCATTTTCCTTTACCATCATTTAAAAAGTAATATTTATGTATATTTTACTTGTGCTTCTCAATTACTTATGCATTCGATTTGCAGCATTTAGTCACAGCTCATTATCTGAATATTCAATTTTAAGGTGTATGAGGATAAGAGGCAGGACAGAAGCTTGGCATTTCATGGTAAATGGGCATTATAGAGCTATAATGTGATGCATGTGATGTCCAGGAAGCACAATATATCTTTGCCATACTGGCTATCCAATATTATAGATTTTCAATTATTTGTTTAGACTGGATATTTATTCATTTTCTTTTTGGTTTAGTCCTTTTATTAATCTGGGGTCACCACAGCGGAATGAACTGCCAACTTATCCAGCTTTTTTACGCAATGGATGTTTTTCCAGCTGCAGCCCATCACTGGGAAACACCCATACACTTTCATTCACACACATACACTACGGACAATTTAGCTTACCCAATTCACATATAGCGCATGTCTTTGGACTGTGAGGTAAACCGGAGCACCCGGAGGAAACCCACGCCAATGCCAACTGACCCAGCCGAGGCTCGAACCAAGGGCACAAGCATTCCTTGCGCGTTGTGGTGCATTTATACTTCTGTGCGCTGTTTGTGTTGCTCTGCAATAACACTTCCGAAACGCTAGCTGGCAGTGAGGTTTTTAGGTTGTGTTGGGTTTCTTCGCTGGTGTTTTGTTTTTTCTGAATGCTAGCTTAATGTAGAAGTAGCTTAAACTCAGTTATTTTGAGGTGGGAACCGGCGGACGTGCAACAACTTTAATCATAAGGTAAACACAAAACAAAATTTTCCATCTGGAGCTCCTTCACAGGACTCGAAATTTGTAAACACTCGCTCCAACGGGTTCACGCAGATTTCTGTCCCACCCACACTCGTTTGCACTACCAAGCGGACCAATCACAGAGCTTGCACCACGCATCAATATGATGTGTAGTTACATTTTTTTGAGAGGTGCGCATTAGCGTCGGCGACAGCCACGGCGAGGGCTATGCGACCCCACGCAGGCTGTGCCGGAGCATACACGTGTGCTTCATGTAGAAGTATAAATCAGCCTTTAGCTAGCCCAGGTGTGTCTGGTTGGGGTTGGAGCTAAAATCTGCAGGACACCGAACCTTCAGGATTGAGATTGAGAACCCCTGCTCTATATTATAATGTTTTGATTTTACATATTTAGTTCTTTTAAACTAAATAGAATTTAACATGATATTTAAAAATTTTTTAAAGAATATTAGAAAAGTCATTTTTTTCCTTTTGATACATCAGCCTATCTGATGTTGATCATTTTTAGGATTGAAGGCTTTGTCTTTTTTTGGATCTCTTTGATTAAATTCACATTCATTGATTAGTCATCAAATGACTTTCATTAAATAATTTTTATTCTACAAACCCTTAATTCTCTGCTAAAAAGGTAAAGAGTGTAATTGTTTTTAAACAGGATTCCCTCATCATCTACCATTGGCTGGACAAACAGACCGCCCTGCCCCCTAAATCACATCATTGGTTGAGAGAGTGTTGCTATGTCAGACTGCCCAACAAACTGAGCTGTTTGTTTCTAAAGTTGTCTCTGCACATTAAACTGATTGAAGAAGTATTTTAACTTTAAACTCAACCTCGCCCCCCTCAACTCCAGCCAAGGAACATAATGGTGTTAGAATGTCCTGAGGTGATCTTATAATCAGAAGACTCATTCTTATTGACAGTTTGCAATGCGCATTTCCCTCCAGTTTCCTTGGTGAAGGGACATAAGTTATTGTCTATTAGATTTATACACTGCGATCTGGTGGGCCCAGGCTCAGATCTCACCAAAGGGCCTTTTTACTCGGTGACGTCCACCCACGACCTAGCCAATCTCCTGTGATAGATTCCTCTGTACCGGCTTTCCCCCAGAGCCTGCCCACGAACAATCGAAGCCAGCCACTGCTTTATTCATGTCCTGTCTCATTTAGTGGACCTGCTCTTAGCGCCTGGTCACACACATTTGCACGCCTACTCAGTAAAGACACACCCTGACAGGAAGTGATTTGTTTTGTTTTATTGCCCGTCGAAATCCCCAACGCCCCCCTTTTCTGGTCTTTACCATCTTGTCTCCTCCCTGTGGAGAGTGTTTGATCCAGGCAGGTGGACCAGCGGGGATGGACACAGCCAGGCATAGGGGAATCCTCTGCTCTGGCTCAGGCTCTGTCACTGGGGAGGAGGGATTGCAGCCAAGGGAGATTAATGAGCTGTCAGTCTGGAGAACGGGGGAGGATTCGGGAATTGGCTGAAGTTACCTTTCGTGCTGATCTGGTGTCAGTTGAAAAGTTTGTCTTACAGTGATTGAGATCACGATTGGACGATCGTAATGGGGTAAACTCTTGGAGCTGCATCCTCCTGCTACTGTATAAGTCACACTCTAACAAGATGCACACCATGGCCACACCTTCATTTTCTCATCTTTCACTAAGGTAGAATTTCACCGGCTGTCATTTGTGTGCATGCTTTTTTAAATTGAATTTGTATGTCCTCATGGCACCACTGCCATGACTTTTTAATGTGGACATTGCAACTGATAAAACCAAAAATGTATGGGTTTCAACATTTAAAAAGTTTACCCAGAAAGCATTGTAGGAACATTTTGAAGAATGTACAAAGAACCCTCTTGAATGTCCCTCTCTGATTATTGCTGTTTACCAATCAAGCAGTTAAAAAAAGGATGGTCTCTGGGACAAATTTGACTTAACTGAAATATAAATGCAGTGCACACCAAAGTCTAATGCAAACAAGCCAAATCAAGATGTGATGTCAAAATATATGACCATAAAAGTTTTTTTTCTTAGTCATGATGTTGCCCATATGGTCAAAGACAATAGAATACACAAGACATGTTACTTGTATACTATTAATTAGGAAAAGTGTAACACTCAATATAGCGAATGAAGCCCCGCCTTCTAGTACAGGAGCTAATCAGCGATCGCTGTAGACTGACAATTCTCTGGAAGAGGTGCTCAAACCAGATGTAAATTTCTGCTCATTTTGTGTGACGTAGACGTTTAGAAATGAAACTAAAGAGATAATAATTTTATTGTTAATTTCTAATATGAAGTCTTCGCAATTTTGGAGAATTTGATGTTTCACCATTTAAACAGAATGCCTAAGCATACTGCCCGAGAGGCGTTTCAAAGATGGCCACCAAGTGAAATGACTTGCCTTAAAGGGACTTTGTTATGGTTAAATACAAGCATCAAAAATGTGACTCTGTGCTGCAAATCTTTTCAGTTTAAAATTGAGACTAAATGTATCATTTTCTTTTTTGCTTCAGACCAAAAGAACCAAGAGGTCCAAGCTGTGAACACACACTTTAATGGTAACAGAATACTCAATAATAGATGAACTATCTCTTTAATACTTGTGAAATAATAATGAATGCCATGGCTGGACGTGAAAGACTCGATGACGGCAGTCGGTGATGCTGACGCCGTGGTATTTATCAACAAGCCGTGACGTCAGCGCATTGACAGGGCCAGTAGGACAGGCGGTGGACCTCAATAAATTTCATGTAATGTTACCCTCGCACCGGTCATGCATGGCAAATGTGCCTTTGCGCACAGGTAAGGTGTAGATGGCATTCTCCTGGTGGACATGTTGTGCTAGGGATAATTCTGGTCTGTCCTGGCAAGCCGCTGTCTCCTCCCTCAGCCTGTGGCAGTATTTTTTCGTGGAGTGTGGCCCACTGAAAGACGAGGCTGGTGAATAATTGATCTCTGTAATTAAACACTCCGGCAAGGGATGGCAGAGCTGATTGACGGCCAGATATTAAGCCCGGGCCTCGTAAGGTTGCAAGTTTAGTCTGGGGTTATCAGTGGCCATGAGCAAAGTCTCTCTCTGTCTGTCTCTCACTCTCCCTCTCCCTGACTTCTCATTACTCTCATGAATAGACAATTGGTGGTGGGGGCGCGGCATGAAAGAGAGTCCGTGACATCATTAGCCAAATGTATCATGGCTGTACCAGGTGGCTAAGCTGGCACAGAGGGGACAGTCTCTTAATGGGAGCTCAGCTGAGGCCCTCAAGCGTTCTGTGTTGCCACGGCAACACACCCGTTGAACCCTCCTGTGGCGACGCTGGTCACTTTTGCGCTTTCTGCTAAGAAATGCATTGTTCCGATCAAATGTGTAAAATGTAACCTCTACAGCAGCCCTTGAACTTCGATTTGCATGTTGTTTGAGATTTCTCTTGCTATTTTTTTCTTGCTTCAGGGACATGGGGAAAAAGCTGTAAATATTGCGGTGCATTAGTCACCATGCAGCGCCATGTCACTCTGCAGCTCTGTAGGTGAAGCGAAACACCCACTTCTTTGATGGTAAATAACTCCAACAATGATGTGAAGGATAATTACACTAATGATGCAAGTAGCTCCTCGTGGGAGATTTAAAAAAAAAAGCCTGAAGTTGAAGAACTGTTTCTGGAAACCCACACCTGAACGCTCGCTTTAATAACTGATATTTAGGTATGCGATCTCTATCAAACAACATTGCTGAAATGTGGGGAAAAATAAATAAAGTGAAGCCTCTCCAAGACACGGGAGTTATTACGGAGGGTTTTATTACAATATTTACATTTGCGCCTACCGGGTGAGCGTGGGCTTGCTAATCAGATGTATGCCCCGTGGACAGCTGGATAGAGCGATGACTCATCACAGCAACATGGCCTTGAATGGGGTTTGCATGAAAGCTCAGAAACCGCAGGCATGCCATTATTTGAATTATGATTCTCCGTAATTTATTGCACCAGATTTTCATATAGAAACCTGGCCACTGACGTATTGAGAGTCAGGATTGCATTTAATGCCGATACACTAATAGAGGCACTGGGGTTAAGGGCAACTCTAGATATTAACCCCTGGCTAATGCATGTTTGCCCAGAAAAACAATTAAAAGCAGTGGAGATTGCTGTAAACAGCTCCGACACAGCTTTATGAATAGCCCAAAGCAGAATTTTGACCTCAGTGCTTTCTTTGCTGATCCTTTTACTTTACTTTTTTTTTTTACTTTTACCTTTAAAGTACCAGTACTTTACAGATAAGGTTACATCTTCCCAAAGTGTAACATTGTCAGAGCTGATTTGCCATTATTTTTGAGAAGGTTCTTCCAACATGAAATCTTAAAGTAGACATTTTAACAGCAGTGCATGTCTACAGTGTGAGTAAACAAGTGGTCTATGGTAAAAACCTATTCACGTCTTTTTTCCAATCACACTATTCCAAATTTGATTTAATGGGACATCACAAACCCCTCCCATGTCAGCTGACAAACTGCCATATTAGCATAGAAGTAAGTACAAAGGATAAGTAAGAAATGTCTTCTAATTAAGTTACTAATTTTATTCAGTCAAAGTCAAGAAAATTGCTTCAGGACTCAAAAAATGGCTTGCTTCATTTGGCAAGTTACCACCTTTAAACTGCAATTATGTATTATAACGATCTAAAACTTAGGTGTGGTTTTGGAGCTCCACTTTCTTTGACGTGAAATCTTGGGTTTGTTTCCTCTGTTCAGTTTGTCAAGGCCAGATGTTGAGTAAAAACACTGATTTATAGTGAACTTCTAACTGAAAGCAGCACTGACATTGATGTGTAATTCTGCAAAGCTGTGTAAACTGTAAGTAACCATAAAGTAATTGGTCTTGAATGTGGAATTGCTAAACAAATATTCATGTCATTAGGGATGTCCCAAGCCGATCTTAAGGATCAGGATAGAGCCAATTTAGTTTTTTTGTATGAGCAAAAGAGACAGGTGCCATTGCATAATAACATTGACTCCATATTGTTGCAATTATTCATTTTACTGTATATAAATGCATTGCGTTAATATTAGTAGTCATGTTGATAATTTTGATCACAGTCTGGCAATATATATACAGTGTGCAGATATATACAAATGTACATATATATAAGACGTACATATAGAGCAGCAGTTCTAAATCCTGGTCCTCATAGCACCCCTCTACGCATGATTTGTATGTTTTTCTTACCGCTTCAGAAGATCATTCCATTTGACTGCCCTGCAAAAAGGACATCACAGGATATTCTGCATTGCAAAAGACATGACTTCAAGTCACGATTATGGTTAAATAACCCTTCATGCTACTGTAATTATTCAAAATGTTGCAAACAGTTCATTCATTTTCCTTTCAGCTTAGTCCCTTATTTATCAAGGGTCGCCACAGCGAAATGAACCACCAGCTATTCCAGCATATGTTTTACGCAGCCACCACTCAGTACTGGGAAACACCTTCACACTCTGGCATTCACACACACATTCACCGGAGCACCCAAAGGAAACCCCTTCGTACATGGGGAAAACATGCAAACTCCACACAGAAATGGCAACTTTCTTGTTGGGAAAATATATTTTATATGCATTAATTTGACTTTGACATGCTAAAATGACTTGATTTAGATGTTGTGTTGTGTCCACACGCCTTCTCATTAATTTAACTTCTTGTGTGTATTGTGTATTAGCTTGCTCGGTGTGCATGAACAAATGGGTTGTGTCACATTGCAATTAGTTTTTATTTCACATGACTTTTCAGGGCTCAAAATGAAGGATTTACTAAAATTATCTCTGACCACACCAAATAAGTATTTCTTAGCCAAAAGGTGCACTTTTGAATTAAACACAACTTTTCTTTAAGAAAACATTACATAAAAAATAAATATTGTCATTTATCTAAAATATGCACAGTAATCTGTCCTGGCTGAAAGTCAGATCAGCAGTTAACTAAACATAAACGGGAAGTAATCTCCCATTAAAGCAATGTTATTGTAAAAAAAATATAATTGAACTATATTAACAAAAATAACTGTAAGCAAAAGAAAGCAGGTGAAACATACCGTGTTTAATAATGAAAGGGTGATCACGCGCACACAGTTAATATAGACCTGTTAATAATCTGTTCAAAGAATAATTAAAATGAAAGCAGTGACCGCTGCTGCTTACAAAAGAAAATGTGTATTTTTTTTAAATCTTGAACTCTTAAAAGCAGCAGGACTGTGGGTGCACGATCATCGCTCTTTGTCCAGTCTATTTCAAAGGGAACCAATCGCACCAGTTGAGCTTCCTCTAGGCACGGTTGCTTCACGCAAGTAAACAGTCAGTCGTGCTGCTTCTCGATTCTGAGATCACATTTGCATGAATATTGGGCTATGCTTATTGTCGAACCCTGCTTTTATGAAAACTACAATTTAAAAATGATTTCCAAGCAGCCAAGTTGCTAGTGGAGGTATCTGTCTATCCTGCCAGAGCTAAAATCTACCCGCATTTGGCGGGTTGGCGCATGTTAATGTAAAGCCCTTGAGGCGACAATGTTTGCCACTGAGCCATTGTGTCTCCATTTTGCAAACAGTTGTGTAGTGCAAATCATTTTTAAAATTTATTTATTTATTTTTTTGTTGTTGAATGAATTAAACTTCAAGTTCAGCCAATTTTTCGTGTGCAGGTAGAAAGTGAATTATGTACACTCAAAATATTTTGCTGCTTGTTTAAACTACATATTTAAAATGAGCTGAAACAACACAATTCTTCAAATTGTTTTGGTACAACTTAATTCTTTTATGTTTAATCGATTTGTGTTGGGACAACCTGAATAAATTGTGTGGATTCCTGAATTTTTTAAAAGTGTAGGGATTGGGAGCATGTCGATCTCAACACAGTTCTTTCTTGGAGCTCTGTTCTAATGAGCTGGTTTTCTAAATTAGTTTTTTTAAACAAAAGTGTGCAAAATAAACAGTGTGGGGGCCTGCAAGGATGACAATTGAGAACCACTGATGTAGAGAATATTGTAATATTTGATGTAATATATATTTTATAAATATGCATAAACATCCATCATTCTCATTTAATTATTTTACTCTCTCTCTCTCTCTCTCTCTCTCTCTCTCTCTCCAACTCTGTATATGCTAAATTTATTTGTAGAACTTTTAATGTACTAGAAGTGTGCACCAAGCATTCATTTCTATTGGAATATACAAGTATTTGATTGGGACTCAGTATCAGCCAATACTCAGTATTTAATGACTTGAAACAGATCGGGCACAAAAACCTGATCGGGACATCCCTACAGGTCACTATTATTAGATACAGTTTTAACTGCCATTTTCTCACAGCTATAATATTTCAAGGTATTATTAATATAAAAAACACACAGCACATGTTTCCAAATTGATCTAAATGCCAATCTCAGCTGCATGGGCAGCATCTGGATGTTTGCTAAAAGTAGACCACTGCTTGCTTATTTGAAACTTCTTTTTACCCTTTTAGCCTTAACTATAGTTTACTAGCAAATTACAAGACTGTATGTGTGAAAGGGGCTATTGTTTTACTATGCAGTTATCCTTGTTCTCTGGTAAACTACTTGACAGATGCATCCACGCGTGTGAAAACGAGGCTCAGAGAATTAGTTCATGTTTGTTATCCTTCCTCCCACCAGCTCGTGGTTTTGATGTCAAACTTTATCGTAAGCTGAGTTTTCGAGGTGAGGTTTCAGCAACAGCTGCTGTTTGCGACTGCTGAGCTCACGCTGAACTTTGAACAAATGCTAATTTTATGATGGAAATCTGAATATTTTACACCCAAATTAAAATGCCAAACTGTCTAAAAAACTATAGGTAGGATATGATGGCAAAGCTTTCAGTGTAGGATGCTTGCTGAGCGTCTTGCTGGTTTTTTAGCGCCATTGATCCCATGCTGAGGGGCCAGGTGTCAATAGGCACCATGGGTTGTGTCCAGGGCCGGAAGCACCGTCACTTCACAGAAGGTCAGATGGCCTACACTTCTTTTTTTCTTTTCTTTTTTTAAGTCATCCTCTCCCTCTCTTCAATTTTAATCACCAGTAGATCTCATTCAGCATACACTTCTTCCCCGGAAGGAGGGAGGCAAGGAGAAAGAGAAAAAAACTAAAAGTTTTTGTGCTTTATGAGTCAGCTTTCTGACACAGAGCTTTCTTGCCCAGCCATGGCCTAGACAAACTAAATGAACGCTATTTCAGATTTAATTAAAGTGCTGTATTGGCATGGTGCATCTGTCTGATGGACACATTTCGCTCATTTGTGTATGTGTAACTGTATGTGTGGATGACATTTTTTGATATACGAGCTTTCAGTGCCTCCTGACGATGCCTGAATGGATGGATGTAATAGTGATGAGGACACATTCGGGCTTTATGAGTGACAGGGATTGTAACGTATGGTGCTTCATTTTGCTGTTGTGAAGCAGGTGTCTTGGTTGGTTATGGTGGTCTCTGAGAAGAAGAGATGCCTTAAGGGCAGAGTGCTGTGTTAAGACTGTTTTTTTAAGTCTCCTGCTTAAATGTTATGCTTCTGGAATTGTTGCAAATGGATATTTGCTACAAAATATTCATGATTTTCTGTGTAAAAGTAATGATATAGAATAATAATGTAGAAATAATGATATGATAAAACATTGGGAGTTTAGATATGATAAAAACTTTGAGTGTAAGTTCATTGTGCACATTTTAGGCTTTATAGCTAAACACAACTAACTGAATATTATATATTATATAACTTATTATTATCTTCAATTAAAAATTAAACTGAGGAATTTTTAATTTGTAATAACACTTATCATATAATAAAGATGATGATGATGATAATGATGATGAAATTAATAAAAACAATTATAATAATAGTAGTAGTAACAAAAAAAATCATAATAAACTTAGCTGCAAGCAGCAATTATCGGGGCCAAACAGCCCAGTAGCCACATCACAAACAAGCACGGCAACAAGCTACAGAGCAACTGGAAAATTCTATAACTTTTTGGCAGCATGGTCTGATCTAAATTTGCTGAAAATTGGGCTAACGATCTATGGAGAGTTCAAAACAACAGATTTTCAAACTAATTCAAGATGGTGGACAGAAAGTCATGTCAATTAGGGAATAAATTATATCAATGTTCTCTGTATGATTTAAGGAATCTGCAAGACTAGTCTCATGACAATAGACAAAACTATTCAAAAGTCATTTGATAAAATTTGGATGATTTCTATTAATAGAGTTTATTTGTTTGTCAATTTTACCCAGAAGGTGGTGCAAACTGACGTAGTTGGGTCAATGTCAGGTCTAGATCACGCACATTAAGTTTGGTTTCAATACTTTAAACCACAGCAGTGATTCAGGCTGTAATGTCATCTGGCAGCATTACAAGTTTGCGCATGTACAAAATTACAACAGTTTTGTCTATCGACATGAATTCCATAACTTTTGATCTACATGGTCTGAAGATTATCCAAGTCAAATTTGGTGATTATTGGACCAATGGTCCAGGAGTAGTTAAAAAAGTATGGTTTGAACTAAATCAAAATGGTGGATAGGAAGTTTGGCAGATTATGGCATAATTGGTATCTGTGTTATCGGCATGACCCAAGAAAATTTTTTTTGAGCACCTTCAGGGCACAGTCCTGAAGACACATACTGACTTTCATAACAATTCGGCAATGCGTCCGTAAAATATAGCAATTTTTGACATAATTCAAAATGTCCGACAGCCAAAACGGCTGACCTGGGAAAATCAGACATCATTCGACTCTGCATGCTCCGCTGGATGTAAAGAGAATTGAATTTTGGACAGAGAGTTGAGAAGTTACAAGCAAAAAATGCCATTTTTGTATCTCCGGACCACAAGTGGGCTGTGCGCCAAAAAGCTGCAGCTAACTTCAGACCATGGTTGTGATAACACACACACAAGTTTTGTGTGAATACATCAATGCGTTACAGAGATAACACCTTAAGTCAATTTTTGCAAGCTCTATGTTAAATTTCTTCGCAAGTTAATCAAAAACAGTTTGACTAAACTCAAATGTAATCATTTTTGGTCTATAGATCTTGTGATTCTGGTGAAAATCAGACAAACGGCCTAGGATAAGTTCAAATAGATTTTTACAAAAAATTCAAAATAGTGAAAATTTTCATGACAGAAAATGAAGTAATAGTTTGAATCGACTTGAGTCAAGGAATCAGAGGAAAAATATTTTTGATTGTAACCCATTTGGGTCAAACGTTATAATGATAAATATAAGTGAAACTTTGGACAAGTGGTGGCAAATTTGTTGTGGTTGAAGATCAGACTGTCCTCTATCAATGTGCCAAAGTTTGAGCAAATGCCGCAAACAGTTCATAGGGCTGCCATAGACTCCCAGAGCGGAAGAAGAAGAAGAAGAAGAAGCGGAAGAAGAAGCCAGAAGAATAATAATAAGAACCAGAATGCATATAATAGATGCCTATGCCCATTTGGTGCTTGGCACCTAATAATAATAATAATTATTATAATAATAATAATAGTGATTAGTGAAAAATATTACAATTAAGAATAAAACATTTTTACTGTCCACTTTAGCTGTCCTTTTTCAGCAACCCACTATTGTTGTATAGCTCCCAATTACATGTAGATACATATCTGTTACACAGTCCTACAAGCATATACACACTTAAACCAGGCATGCGTATACATTTTTCAGTGTAAAGACTCGGGTTATGTATTATAAGTGAGGAGTGTTTGGGTTACAGCAGTCAAGAGACACTGAAAGAGGCTCAGGGTTCAGGTGGGCTGTATGCATTACCCTGCACAGTGCTGGGTTTCACCTCAGCGACCTCACCTGAGGAAAAAGCTGCAAGAAATAAGAAAAAAAGGCGCACACCTTTTGGGCAGTCCATTAGGAATATTGCATAATTTTTGGTAACATTAATTATTAGATGTTTTTAAAACTATATCAGGCAAAATGTACATTTCAATTAATTTTTCCATTTAAGTGACATTTGCCAGCAACACTCATTTTAAGCTAAACTTTAAGTTTAATATTGACACATCACTATTTTAAATATTTACATTTATCTACAACAAATTTGTCTGAATTGTTTTCCTTTTTAAATTTGCAAGTGTAAAATATGTCTAAATATAACTAAACGTAAGAAAATTAAAAACAATAATATATATTTATATACTTTAGATAACACTTCAATGAAAGTTAAATAAAACATTTATTTATTCGTTCATTTTCTTTCACCTAAGTCCCCCAAAATATTTTTTGAGTGTTTTATGAATCAATTAAAAATCTCCTCCATATAAATCTCATCCTTAAATCTGAAAGTTCACCATGTGTAAAACTATTCATTCATCTATAAAAGAGTCAACTCATAGTGGTTCGAATGAATCGCTGCTAACGAGTCTTTAGCTATGCCGGTGTGATGTGATACATCGATACGGAACTCAAGCGCTGCCCATTTGTTGCACGTGCAAACCCAGGACAATTGAAACCCCCGGCCCCACCCACAAACACTGTAGAAAGAAAAGGAGGAAGACAAACACTGTCGCAGATCCCGGCTGAATCATATTGCGAAGACGCTGTGCTCTGAAGTGTGAGGGAAAGGGAGTGTTATTTTCCCTACCCAAAGATGAGGCTGTTAAGAGTCAGTGGTTGAAGTTTATTTTTGCAAAAATACCTCAGCCTTACAGCCCCAGCCTTGTGCTGTGTTCCCATCATTTTTCTGACGAGTGCTTCAGCAAATCTACATGCTTACAATGGGGGATTCATTGGCCGTTTGTTAAAGGAAGGATCAGAAAAGACTATTGATGTATGGGACTTTGTCAGAGCTTGACAGGAACTTTACAGTACACAGTTCATGGATCAGTTTCTTTCTCCATTTCACAAGTGTAAGTAACTTAAGGGCAATTAAAATGGTTGCCTCCTTGTTTTCTCTAGCTTGCAAATTACTTATAAAAATGTGTTTTTTTTTACTTGTAACTGCTTGTACTGTATCTGGTTAACTCTTTATATTCTCATATCTCATTTAAAGCCACTATACATATATTTCATAAACTTAATTGCCCCACAGGTAGGATGTTTTTCAGTACATATGACAAATTTTTTGTCTAAACTTATCTTATATATAAAATATAGATGTTGCTTATATAATTAAAAATTAAAGTGTGAACTCAACCAGTTGGCTGTTAATGGGTTAAAAAAATTTTAAATTGCAATTTGCCGTTAAAGGGTCATTAAACCCCCCTCTTTTGGTTGAAGTCAACCTTCGAATTTTTTCTAAAAATGATCTGAGATGGTCGTGGAGCTCTGCGGGCAGAGGGAGGAGTGGGCGTGGCCGGCAGAGCAGGGAAAAAAGAGGGGAGCAAACAACTGTTGTCATTTGGCTCACAAAATAAGACACAAACCGTAAGGAGACGCATGATTTTGTAGTTTACAAAGTTAAAATGCAAAGAAATAAACAGTAAGTAATTTATTGCCCTGCTACATATCTTACACGTAAATATACACATAACCACAATTTGTTATATCATCATAAAGATAATCGTGTTTATATAAACACTATAAATGAGGAGGACTTCTCCCCTCCTCAGTCCCCGGGTCTGATTGCAGACACAGTAGATAGCAGTGCAGCAGGTCTCGTGCCCTGTCTATTCCTTCCATAAACACTGCCGGTAATCTGGAGGATTTTAAACATAGCCTAGGTGAACACAGCAACACGGGTTTTGACGATGTGCTGAATGGTAACAAACTCAACTGATAAAAGACAAAGTCCGCCATTCTCCAGTTCTCGTACAGCTCTCTTGATAAAAATGCTTGCAGCAAACCAACAGCTTTGCTGCATCAGCCCTGACAGTATTATAGGGAAAAATATGCAACAAACCTTGTGGATCATGGAAACATACACATACGACCCATGCTGTGGGCAGACACGGTCGTACCTAGTCATTGGGTCTCACATCTTGGCAGGTCTGCCTTGCTTTCGTGCTTGCGTGCTCTCATTAATAATTAAGAAGCAGGGTCTTCTCATAGGATAAGAAAACTGTTATGAATAATAATGAGAAACCAACGCATCATTCCCCTAGCCGATTTGCGATACGTCACAGATTTTGATCCCGCCCCAAAAATTATTCAAATCAGTCAATTTTAAGCTGATATATTATGCACAATGACAAGCCACGGACGCACGTGAGAAGGACATTAAGATTGACAGTAATGTACACAGCGGGCTCTGGTGAACTTGGGGGAAATGGCTCGTATGAGAAAGCATACCCCACATTTGAGATTGTCCAAAATGTACATGGCGGCCTCTAGTGGATTTGTGAAAACAAAAACTCCAAGCACATTTAGTCCAGGGTACATGTTTCTAGGTTCTCAAAAATGTAGCCCTGGGCACATATTTCCAGTGAGCCTGTTTTTTTTTTTTTTATTGACAACACAAACAGGAGCGAGCATGCCTGACGACCGGGCCTTACACTGTAAGGTCGCATTTTCAGCCTCACCAGAATACATTAAAGCAGTCTTCATGCAATGAAATAAGCTGCTTTCCACCAGGGTAACATAGGGTGTTCACTTAGCATATTTCTTTAATACCAGCTAACATATGGTATTTATATGCTTATATGCTTTAAAATTCAAAAACCTACATACAGCAACTTTAATTATTGCCATTATTCTTATTGTGCAGCCCTCTCAACAAGCATGTGAATAATGAAAATAGACTGCAAGATAAAAGATTCAATTTGTCTACCTTTACATTTCACACTTTACGGGTCACACATCCACATCATTGATGCTGGTAAAGCGCTTGTCTGTTGTTAGGAAACACTATGTCAGATAAAGGAACTCCTCTGGTGGTGCTGATGATGGACTCAGCAGCGGCAGTGGAAATTTCCTCTGTATTACCTGCACAGGTGGTGAACTCAGGAGGGAGGGTGAAGAAGTCTGTCAGCACATCATGCTTGGGGTCCTTTGGGGATTTACTCCACTATGAATGATGAGTCAAATTTCGGCCAGTTTACAGAGCCTGGCAGGAACTCAGTGTGAGAATATGTGTTTATAATTCAGTTTTCCTGTTGTTATTTAAAGTTTTTTTTCCCATATAATGACACCTTGATCTTTATTTTTTTTTTATAAAAAAAATCTCACCAATTGACAGACACATTCTTAAAAATAAAAGTGGTTCAGTGGTTTAGGCTAAAACCTTAGATTCACTTATTGTTCTTCTTCAGAGATTAATGATTTTGTAGTGTTGTCATGATATTGGAATTGGTATGTTTGATATAGAACTTAAAAATATAGATATCCCTTTAACTGCTCAACCAAGAAAAAAAATTGGATTGCATTTCTTAACTCCTAATGTCGCTAGTTAACGCACTCAATTATTTTTTTTCAACACATCCAATAATTTCTAAAATATTAACCACTACCAAATGGTTTATATGTCGGTTTATGGTAAAAGTACTGGAAATAATACTATAATAATCTACTATAAAAAATCTAAAAAAAAATGAAGTGTAAGACCAATTTATTTAAAAACATAATCAAAATTAACCAGTTTTGAATACTACATCATCTTTATATTTTGAAGTATGCCATAAAATATTTCTTACAATAATTTCTTACAATATTTTTTTTACACAATAAAACCAAAATCAAGTGTAGTAGTGCAACAGGATTATGTTTGTTTGATTTTCTTGTCAACCAACAATGCAGTGTGTAAGCCATTATTTAAAACGGTCATTCTTTAAATGGCTTTAACAGTCATTTAAAACAGTCAAAATATGGTCAACCATTTGGTAGAGCAGACAGTTAAAGGACTATTCAATACAATTTTGATGGGGAAAGATTGTTACAGTTTTAAAAGCATAAGATATAAACTGTAAGTAAAAGGGATGGGACCGTTCATGAAAAAAAGGAACTGTCTGGTTTTCCTGTCATGCGTGTACGTTTTTAATTGGCAGGAAAGCAAGTGTTTGGAGTAGTATCTGACTGAGATGTGTATATATCTGATGGATACCTGCAGTGTGTGTGTGTGTGTGTGTGTGTTTCTCTTTCTTTCTCTCCCTCTTATGCCTGTGTCTCCTCAAAGCCACTCACTCAGCGCAGGTGCATTAAGGCCGCTTGACGCATCATGCACATCACTCCATATGTGTGTGCGCAAGTCGTGCATCTCCATTTTAAATAACAAAGTTGCGTATGCAAAAGACACAATGTGTGAATTGCCTCTAAAGCAGTTTGTTGGTGTGTTGCTATTCATTACAGTTTAACTTTGTTCATTTCTGCAGAGTTTACAACACCTCTTTTACAATTAATGCTGCAAAATTACATGCTTCAGGTTTTATCAGTTTAAGATTCCAGCGGAAGACACAGCAGACACTCAATACTCATGTCTTTCTCTCTCGCTAATGCTGATTTGATTTTAATATAAATGTTCTTGCTCTGCAACACAGGCTGAATGTAACATAACGTTAGAATACCCATATTTAACTGTCTGTTTGTTAGTCTCTGTCTAAAGTGAAAGTACACATTGGTGAAAGACAATTACATTTCATCTGAAATTAAACATATGACTTTAATTAAAATAATGCATCTATGAATAAGATCAAGCTGTCTCTTTCTTTTTTTTTGGCTTTGAGAATAACCTTTTTTAACACTGCAAGTGGTTGCTCATAAAGCTATGTATTTTATGCTGATGTATGGGACTTAAAACACAAATATATTCATTCATTCATTTTCTTTTCGGCTTAGTCCCTTAGTCCCTTCTGCCACAGCAGAATGAACCGCTAACTTATCCAGCATATGTTTTACGCAGGGGATGCCCTTCCAACTGCAAACTATCACAGGGAAACATCCATACACACTAATTCACACACATACACTACAGACAATTTAG
>CAIGQZ010001108.1:16882207-16901489 GCA_903798205.1 Danio tinwini
AGACTCACTGTTTGAGAGACCGGTGTCTCTATGTGCCTACACAGATAACAACACCCAAGTACTGAGTTCTCTATCACATCGTCTTGCACTTTAAAGTTTAATTTGACTAGACTTAAAAGTGTGCATGGAGATCGCAGCACCAGCTGTGAACTGAGCCGCACTGAGATGCTTAAAACACCAGATAATGAACAAAGTGTAGCAGGACAGATTAGACTGTGGTGGGTCATTACACTATAATGAAATGCTTCAACTGTAGTTTTGTGAGTGACAGAAGGACTGTGCATGAACTCAATTTCAAAGAGAATAGGTACAGTATATAGATAATGTGGCTTCAAACTTATATTAATATTATTTAATAAAACTAGTTCAACGACTTGACTTAATGAGTTTATTAAAGCACCACAACATGCTTTTTTGTAGAGCTTTCTCTTGCTTTTTGTTGTGGAACTTTCTCTTGCATCAGGCTAAACAACCCTATTTTGGTTGGAACAACTCATTGAAATGTAGAGAATACCAGTAAATTAAAATAATAATAGTAAAAGTAATAATATTAAAAGAAAAATAAGAAATGTTGTCAAATTTATTTTCAGCCCACAGCCCTCAGTCATGTTTTTTTTTATCTTTATTGTAAAAAGTTTTGGGAGCCCCTGCTGCAAAGCACAATGGTGCTGCCTACTTTTAAGCTGCCTTTTATTCAGTAAATATTTTCTTCATTGGTATTTCAAAAAGTCCTTGAACCAAACCAACCAGCTCTGAGATGAATCACAACATTAAACCTTTCATTCAAAGCCAAAAAAATGTTATAAAAAAAGACAAGCAAAAGACTTTCTGTCTGCCGGCTTTTATAAGGCACTGAAACACTCATCCCATGAAACATTACTACTGACATAATCAAATCAGACATGACAGCACAATATGAAACTTCCATTGATTGCAAATATAAAAGGCCATATATTTGGACTTTATTGCAAGGTATCCAAACGCATACACATCTATAGTTTGGGAAATATAGGAAGACTGACTCGATAACGTCATTCTCAATGATTTACGGGCACAGTTGAGCTCCTATGCACCAATTCCTGTTTCCACAGTAACAGACGTCTTTGATTGGTGGGTCTCTCCTCAGGATTATGCGTATTGGGTAAAAAGTAAATTTTAAATTACATTTTTTTTGTTGTTGAAAAAAGGGTCATGCTGACTTGTGGTTTATACAAAAAGAACACAGTGTTGTGCAATCACTGCTCCCCGTAGGTCTGTCTTGAAAGATTAATATGTTATCACTAGAAATCAATGGAAATGGGATTTTTTTCCCCTTGATCCATGCTTAAAAAGGAACTGATAGTTGCAGCATAGTCTAGTCTCTTGGTGTGAGAAGAACTGAGCTGAACTCGCAGCGTTGGGTAGTTTCACATTTTCTAGGCTTGATTTAACCCCTGTTAAACCTCTGAAATAAAGCAGCAAAATTTTATTTCAATCCTCAAATCTATTTTGCATGAAAAAACAACCTCATCTTCATCACACACTCTGTGAATATCTAGGCTTTCTCTCATCAGTGTGGAAGATTTCATCAATGTTTAATCAGTGGGCAACACTCATTTCTGACTAAAGTAAAGGTTTATATTTTGTAATTCTAAAAGTATCTGCATAAGTGTAAAAAAGTTTTTTAGCAAGGCTGTACTGATAAAAGTTAAAGGACACCTATGATGAAAATCATTTTTTGTAAGCTGTTTGGACAAAACTGTGTGGAGGTATAGTGTGTCCACAGTCATTTTGGGGTGATATAAAGACAATGGACCCTATTATACATCCTTCGCAATAAGGTGTAAGACATGTTTGCCGCAAAGTGTTGCTATTTTCAGACCAGCACAACCTTAATTTTCCCGTTGTCCGCCACATTGTTTAAATAGCAAATCCATTTGTGCCACTTTGTGGACTAATGGGTGTTACGGTCTAGTAAAGAGGTATGCTAAAGTGCATTATTGGCGCATTGCTATTTTAAGTAACTAAAATAGACTGTGCAATAGACCAGCTGAATGCAGGACTAAAGTCCAGCGCAGACCAACTGACTCTTCAAAACAATAAGAAATGAGACTCTGATTGGTTTATTTTCAAAACACACTCATAACTCATTAAGAGAATAAGCACAGCCGTGTTAGACTGTGCGCAGAGTGTATTTTTCTGTCCTTAAAATAGCAAAAGTGGATTCGGACATGCCCTTAGTGCTTTTGCACCATGCGCTTTGGATTTTGCGCCTATATCGTTAAAATAAAGCCCAATAAGTCTTTTTTTTATTTCCTGCTATTCAAATAGGATTCAAATCCCTCCCATTTATAGGCCCACCGCAACGTGATGTAGGAGTGCGGCTTCCCTGGCCACCGATTTGATTGACAGCCGTATATTAACATGTCTCCATAGTAACATGAATAATCATATCAAGAAGACAGGACGTGCACAAAGCAGCTGGGATTAAAAGATCTGTTCAGCTCGCTGTGATCATCAAGTATCATCAAATGTGATCAAGTATGAGTTTTACAAGTTTAAAACGTTTTTAAAAAAGTGCATGTTTTTAATTACAGCAATTTTACCGTCTTTATCACCACAGCCACATGTCAGTACAATTATAAAAGAAGACGCTTCAATCCCAGTTTGTGGATGTTAAATCAAGTTTATTTTGTACATTAACATAACGGATATCCATACAGGAGTGGATATTAATGTGTATTCTGTCAAATTTTTTCTTAAGGACAGCCGTTGTACCCAAAATTTGTTCAGCCTTTATGGAAATATAAAAATAGTAGGTTTTCTAATAGTTCTAATAGTTTTCTAATGTTGGGGTCATTTTAGAAAAAGTCACCAAACATCATATATTTTTTTCTGCTGTTAAAATGGTGAATGGGTCATTTTTGACCCATAAGTCAACGGGAGGGTTAACTAGTTCCATGCATGTAGGGTATGCAGTCTTCCTGTGCTCTTCCCCATCCAGCGGCCTTTGCTGTATAAAATACTCTATGAACTGCTAATTCCTCTGTCTTAAAACGTTGTGCCTCAGGGCTCCCTCTGTCAGAGGCCTCATCCACTGCACCATTCACACTCTCTGTCCCTCTCCACCCATCCATCCATCTATCCATCCTTCCCTTCTCCTTCCTTTCATCTCTCCTGCTTTCTCTCCAACATAATCAACTGAACTCCTCGACTCATACCATCCTTCACGTCTCACTCTATCATCACTCCTTTACAAGACTGCCTTCATTTAACTAGGCCCCTTTTTACAGGTCCTAATAGTCACAGATCAGCGCCTCCTTTGTCCACATCTACTGGCATGAAATTCACCTTCAGGACGGATTCCATCTCTCTCCCTTTTTCCTCTTTCCTTCTCTTCTACTTTTAAGATTCACTTCTAGGCTTCGAGCCGTTTCCCCCTCCCACCATGAGCGTTTTCTCTGAATTTGGTTTCATTAGGGTTTAAATATAGCATGTATTGTTTCTGCCCTATAGCTGGCCAACAATAGTGTTATACTTCTTGCTCCATCCGAGCGAGCGGAGCTCTTTAAATACAGGCCCGGCTCTATGGAGGGCTGATGTTGAATAGAGGGTGCTTGATCAGATATGACCTTGTTTTTTTTGTTTTGCTCTCATTTAGGCATATTAAAGGAGGCCCTCTGGTATTGGCAATTCTTTTGAATCATACCCTAGTTTCGCAGACTGGACTTTCAGCCTTAACCTTCCTGAATAGAGAGCATGCGTGTGTCTACTTGCTGGACAAACAATTTGCTCGCCAGTGAGAGCAGAGGAAATCTAGTCTAAGCGTGACTTAACATTTTCAGTCTTTTTACCATTTATTATTGATGATAATCTTGTCTTGATATTTATGCTTTTTTAAGTTTGGTAATGTTGTTACCAATGTAATGTTCTTGAAAGAAGTTTCTCACCAAGGCTGCATTTATTTGAACAAAAATAAAAGTGAGCAACATTGAAAAATACTGTTTAAGTTTAAAATATATCAAAATGTGTAATTTTCTGCGTCATTACCTCAGTGTTCAGAAATAATTCTACACATCGGACAATTGTTTGACTTCAATACAGTCATGCTCAGTCAACAGCAGACACCAGCTGATTCGATCCAAGGTCATACATCGTCTACACTACACTAAAGCCAAGCTACATAAAATCTTTCCTTCTACCTCACCAATGTGCGATAGATGCAGGACAGCAGAGGACACAGTTGCTCACGCCTTTTGGCTCTGTCCCTTACTGAATAGATTCTAGACAAACATATTTAACTGGTACTCCAAGGCTTATAGCAGACTTTTTCTACCAGATGCCAAACTTGCCATCTTTAGCTTATTACAAAATATATATTTTTTTCCCTTAAACAATGAAAGAGTCTTTAATGCAAGGAATGGTGGTGGCTAATATAAAAGACTAGTGCTTAAAAATTGAAAATCACCTTTACCTCTCTCATTCCAGAACTGGATTTCCGACATGATATCTGCTATTCAGATGGAGAGAATAACTCCATAAGAAAGTTTTTGGCTACTTGGGGTAATTTTTTTTATTTATTTGACAAATCTATATGTATATTTCAAGAGCAATCCAGTGACTCATCTGAGGTTTAAGTTATATACACTCTCTAGTTTTGATTGTATGTTTTGTGACAAAGATGCATTTTTGTTGTTGTTGTTGTTGTTGTTGTTGTCACTTTTCTTTTTTGTAATAAAAAGTAAATATTTCTAAAATGATTATTTGCTGTTTCATTACACTGTAAAAAACTATTGCTGCCTTAATTTTTTTTAGTTAAATCAACTTAACTTTTCCAGTCAACTCAACTTACATCCATCAAACTGACTAAGATATTAAGTATATTTCTATAACTTAAAAAAATTAGTTGAAACCTGATTAATTTAAGTTAATAAGTAGTAATAAGCAGTATAAAACTATTAGTTGTCTTTCTGTCATTACACGTATAGCAGTGTATATGATCAGTCATTTAAAATGGTTATTATCAATGCTGAAAACTTTCCTGCTTCATATTTTCACTTTTTAGGATTTTTAGGTTTGAGTTTAAATGAACTGTTTACTTGAATTAAAAAAAAAGCTTTTGAGGATTAGAAGATTTTACAGCCCATTTTTGATCAAACGTCCTTGGTGAATAATGTTTTCTTAAGTGGTACTTTAACGGTATCTTTGAATAGTGGCATAGCATGGTCTCCAAAGATATGAGGCAGCACAACTGTTTTTAACATATATAATAAAGGTTTCAAACCAATGTTTCATGATCAGCAAATATTTAATTTTTTCTACAATATTATATATATTTTTCATTCATTCATTCATTCATTTTCCTTCACTTAGTTTCTTAATTTATCAGGGGTCGCCACAGCGGAATGAACCACCAGCTTATCCAGCGTATGTTTTGCACAGCGTATGTCCATCCAGCTGCAACCCAGTACTGGGAAACATACATACACACTCATTCACACACTACGGTCAATTTAGTGTATCCAATTCACCTATACCACATGTCTTTTGACTGTGGGGGAAACCAGAGCACCCGGAGGAAACCCACACCAACACTGGGAGAACATGCAAACTCCACACGCCAGGGCTCGAACCAGCAACCTTCTTATCGTGAGGTGATGGTGCTAACCACTGCGCGACCATGCTGTCCTAATATTCATTCATTCATTTTCTTTTCGGCTTAGTTAGTTTATTAATCAGGTGTCGCCACAGCGGAATGACCCGCCAACTTATCCAGCACATGCTTTACGCAGCGGATGCCCTTCCAGCTGCAACCCATCACTGGAAAACATCCATACACACTCATTCACACATATACATTACGGACAGTATACTACATGTCTTTGGACTTGTGGGGGAAACTGGAGCACCTGGAGGAAACCCACAGGGAGAACATGCAAACTCCACACAGAAATGCCAACTGATCCACCCGAGGCTGGAACCACTGACCTTCTTGCTGTGAAGTGATCATGCTACTCACTGTTCCACCGTGCAGCTCATCATAATATATTTTATAATAAAATGTATTTTTCTTTGATGACATATGTTGGACTTTTCAATATATTAGTTATCATAAACAAGCTCATTACTTGCAATCTGCTGTTCAGATGTCACAATATGACAGAATTGATCTGTTGTTACCTGTATAATCACAATTCTGTCATCCTCCCGTGATTATACCTTACTACAGTGCAGATCGAATGAAAATACCATAGTGAAATGCTTTGTTCTGATGCATTAACTAATTAAGGTTATTAAGAATACTATAATGCTAATATAAAGACCGGTAGTATAATCTGTTACCTGCATCATTGTGTACAGTATTCCACAATATTGATAGAATATATTCGGACACCAAAGTAAAAGCATAGAATGTTTTCCAAGTCGCATGTCACTCTCTGTAGTGTTTCACACAAGCAGATTCTTAACGATCGGATCCAACTGCTAGACCTTTTTTATGGTTTAGCCATTGACGCAGGCAACAGTGATCGCTCACCACAGACACTGCACCATCGTCTTTCATCTCTGATGAAAACAATGATGAATGATGTAGTTGGCCTGCCATGCTTATTAATAAGCGTTTTGATGAAACCCAGGTAGTGCTTCCTAGTTCCTGCGGAGAGAGAGAAAGAACAGAGAGAGGGAGAAAAAAAGCAGAGAGGAGTTATAGTTTCTCAGATGGGTGTGTGAGTCATAGAGGCATACAGGCACTGTCTCTCTCCAGCTTTCCCTCACCTTCAGTATCAAAACATCTCATTATCAGCTGTCATTCACTACTGCCAGAGTCAGAACTACACCACCGCTGTATCCTTTCTCCAACGTTTCATTATTGGCAATGCCGCACGCAGTGATACTCAATAATTTAAAATGGTTGGTGTGGGTATGTGTGTGTACAGTGTACGTCACAGAGTGCTCCACAATTGACCTGTTCTGCACATATTGTATTTGTCATGATACATGCTGTGTTTGAACATACTGTGCAGATTGTGTCTGCCGGCTTCGTATCCATTACGTTTTGTCCCCTCAGTACTCGTTTTTCTTTGCCCCTAGCTACTGAGTAGCCAGAGAAAACGTCTGGGAAAACAAAAACTAGGGAAGACAGTGACAGCACCGCTCTCCTTTCAAATAAATGTGAAGCCCTTTGAAGACTTGCTCGGATGGCAAAAGATGCTAACGTGTTAAATTTAGCTTGAGGATGACAGCGGCTTTAGTGATTTTCATTCAGACAAATGCAAAGCTTCTTTGAAGTCTTGTTTGGGCTAAATTTAGCATGTTAGCATCTTTTATTAACTAAGGAAGACATTGGCCCCTGTTCTCTGTGTGCTTGTTTTTGAAATTGTGTTTGGACTTAGATGCTAACATGATTAATTTATTGGCGAAGATGTTGAGCTGTTTAGTCATGGTGTTAATTTGTTGGCGAACTTAGAGAGATAATTCACCATGGACTTTCTCTTAAGATTTTTTCAATATTCAATTTAATAATTAAAAAATGGTTGTTGTTGAAGTTTTTTGACGATACTAAGTATGGATATGTAAAATCTGTAATTTTGTTTGATTTTGGATGTTTACCGGTGCTTTTTTTCTTTTTTTAATATTTAGATTTACTAATAATTTAACACCCTGTTATGGGGATAGTTCATCCAACACTTAAAACCTAGACAATAACTCTTTCTAGGATACTCGGGAACCTAGGAGTGGTTCTTGATATCTAGCTGAAATTTGCAGACCACACTGCTGTACCCATTCCTGCAGATTTGTTCTATATGGCATCATGAAAATTAGACCTTTCCTATGAGAACATGCTGCTCAACTCCTTGTCCAAGCTCTTTTTGTCCAGGTTGAACTATTGCAATGCTGTCCTGGCTGTCCTTTCAACCAACACCTGATTCAGAATGCAGCGGCAAGACTGGTCATTAACAAATCAGTACGAGTGCATGTCACACCTTTATTGACTTGCCAAAGTCTCTGACTATTTTTAGTAGGGCTGCATAATAAATTGTATGCAACAGAATTTGTCATGATGGAACTGTTAATCTGATTAGCTGCTAATCTTCAGCACATGCGTTCTGATGTTTAGTACATAGAGCCATAGTTCACTTCCTAGCTATGCAAAATATTGCATCCCTTTGATGATTTAAAGGGTACTTATTTGACCCCTTTTTCAAGATTTAATATAAGTCTTTTGAGTTTCAGCTCAAAATACCCATCAGATGATTTATTATAGCTTTTTAAATCTGAGAAATTTAAGCTGTTAACACATTGTGGCTGTTTTTGTTGCCTGTGCCTTTAATGCAAATGAGCTGGATCTACCCACCCACCATTCTCACATGCGTGTCAGTGCACGTAGACTTTACAAAGATAAACAGCACAGTGACAGACAAGATTGAAGCAGATCTTCCTTACTACAGTAAGAACTTTCCCAACTGTTATTTGATATATTTGTTGTGGAGTTAATTGAAGCCTTTCTGCAACGATGAGTCACATACAATGTCGTAAGCTTTAGTTAAGTTTAGCTTTGCACTGTTTTTGCACACCGAATGTGACAGAATACACATTAATGTCCAATGCTGTATGGACATCCTTTATGTTAATGTACAAAATAAACCTGATTTAAGTCCACAAACCAGGATTAAAGCGGCCGTGGTGATGAATTATGTAGTGATTTTACTGTATTTATTACAAACATGCATTTTTTTTTAATTGTATCACTCATTCTTGAGGTGCAGATGATCACAGAGAGCTGAGATCTTTTAATCCTAGTTGCTTTGCACACATCCTGTCTTGTGTATATGATTATACGCGTTACTACAAATACATGTTGATACGCGGCTGTCAATCAATTTGTTGAGTGGGGAAACTGCACTCCTATATCATGTTGCGGTGGGCCTCAAAATGGGGGGATTCGGATTTTACTTTAGCATCCGGAAATTTTTAAAAAGAGACTTAATGTGTTTGTATCACTTCAATATGACAGTGGACACACTATACCTTTACACAGTTCAGTCCAAGCAGCTTCCAAAAGTAGTTTTTTTCTTTGCCTGTAAGTCACTTTGGATAAAAGTGTCTGCTAAATGAGTAAATGTACAATGTAAATTTCAAAAAATGTTGGTTGCTGTGACCCATTGACTTCCATAGTAATTTAACTATAATCTTACTATAGAAATTGATGGGTCCCAGCAACCAACATTTTAACCAAAAATATATTCTGTTCAACAGAAGAAAGAAAAAGGTTTATGACCACATGAGGGAGAGTAAATGATGAGATAATTTTCATTTTTGGATGAACTAACCCTTTAAATGTTGTGTAACCTCAATAAAAAATATATATAATGTATGCTCTGCTTTCAAACAATGTGATTTTAAATTCATTTTCCTCAGTTCAAATGATTAATTGCAGTTTTTGGTGTTTTCATTTTTAGAAGACTTGATAACTCCACTTATTATATTATTGATTCAAATATTGATTTAAATATTCAAAATTAAATTTAAAATGAAACTAAATGATTCACATTAGAAATGTGACTCTGTAATTAATGTTTTTGAGTGAATCTTTGAGCACCTAGTCATCATTTAAGAAGTGAGACAGAATGTCAAGTGTAATACCAGTTTATTCTGTTCTCCTCTATTTTTTATCCGCAGTCTATGGTTTATAAAAAAAAATAATAAGTCACTTATGCCACACACTGCAAAGAGACTATGTAATTAAACTAACCTGACAAACATGTCACAGCAAGGAGACCTTCTGTCAGAAGAACAATAACATGCAGTAAACATTTAGTATAATTTATTTAGCTGTCATTAAAGTTTAGGTGACTTTTTTCAAGGAAATTAAAGCATGTTATGTATGCTGCATAGTTCTCAGTATTAGTAATCACCATCTTTGTTCCAATTTGAATTCCATTTTAATAGCAGATCTGTGAAAACATTTTTAAATAGAGCAGGATCAGTGTGTTTGAGATTGTGTACCAGTAGCTTAAACAGCATTTTAAACAAACATATTAGTCTTTAATCATATCTAAATATATATCCAAAAAAAAAAAGTATAATTATGTATGAAAAGTGAAAACTATTTCGTTTTTCCAACAATTATTGCATACCCTGTTTGCACACCTGCTTTGAATGTTATCACTCGACTGAATGGGCGTTATCAGTGGTTATCAGCTGATAGATATGGGCCAGTAAGGGCCTTCTGCACATACTGGTAGGCACAGAAGGCTGTTGTCATCCATTCACATGGTTAATAAAGTATACTAACAGAGAAGACTCCAGATCCAGATCAGTTTTTACATTGCTGTGACGTTTGGGTTTAGGGTTGGGGTAGGGGACGTTAATAAAATACAATTAATGGGAAATTTAATAAATAATATAAATAATTCTCATTAACTTTCGGCCGCAGCCGTATGTGATCTACAGCTATTTAACCATGATGGATGATTACAGCCTTCTGAGCGCTGAAGGCCCCTACTGGCCCGTATCTATCAGCTGATAACCACTGATAAAGGCCATTCAATTGAGTGATAACATTCGAATCGGCTAGTTTGCAACAATAAAACTTTAGTTTTATTATTTATTTTAATTAATTCTTTCCAACAGATATATAATTCATCTGTCTCCATTTTTATTATTTAAATTAAATGTAGATAACATAAAATGTGCTTTTTGTAATACTTTTATTTTTGTAGAAATATGGTGTGTAATTTACAGGAGGATATTCTTAAATATTTAGTGTAAAGTTTATTGTTTAGTCTTATGCATATAATTAAATGTTAAATACTCATGAAATCATGTGCATGCTTATGCAGTTAGCAAATATTTAAATTATTATTCATTTCAATATCCAACAAAATTTGCTAATTATTCTTCAAGACATTTATTTATTTTATTAATTAATATAAAGTAATTTTGTAAGATATTTTAAGGTTAACTCAGTACCTTTAATTACACGTTTAAATAATATAAATTTATACTTGCATACTTTCAAAAGTATAAATAGATTTAAAAAGCACAAACCTGATTTTTTTGACAGTTAACGAATCAAGAGGCATACTTTTACTAGCATTGCCATGACAACACATTTGTGCTATTGCAAGCAGCAGGAACATGTTTACTGCATAGTAATGTCCTTATCAGTGTGCTATTTGAACCAACCTTGCATATCTAGTAAGCGTGCAGTTTATGCATAGATAAATATGTGTACAGTATGAATAATAAGTTATTTTGAACTTGGAGTTTTGAGCTAGTCTATGGTGCTTTCTGCTGCTCTTGGACTAGGTCAGTGCAGCAACAAACCACCAGTGGGTTTCATAATACAGCAGTTTTCATGTCCAATGTGAAAGCCACTTCAGACCGTGCAGTGACTGCAGCTGGAGGGAGAGTGAAACAATTGTCTCAAAATTCAGTGCATCCCTAATTGTAACACATTTTTCATCATTGCATGTCCCAGTTTGAATGCCACAAGCCAAGAAACCTGATTAACACACCTGTTCAATGAAAATGTGTGTGGGTAAATTTACTTCTTAATTAATAATATTCTACGCCGATGCAAGTTTCTTTTCTTACACTAAACTTCAAGGATTTTCCAATAAATGTTGGATTTTACAGCTCTGTTGGTATGGTACACATTTTTATTAAATGTGTGGGGAGACCTGTTCATAATTACAAGGGAACATGTTGGCCAGGAAAAAAGTTACTAGGGTAATAAAGGTTAATTAATAAAGACCTTGCCACACACCCCTACAGGGACATTCTCAGTGGAGCATTCTCTTCCAGACACAAGTACAGATTTCACTCCCTGTCTGGTGCATAAAAAAAGCCTGTCAGTGAGGAAACTTTTGCAGGACTTCTCAGAGTGAGGGGTGGGTGGAGGCAGACACCGCATGTGCCATAGTTAACACCCTGTGACGTCTGTGGGGGCGTCCATTCAGACATAAATTCTTACTTGGACTATCTATCTCTTATCTTTATCCCCTGCCTGTAGGATAGAGGGGGTCCTCCATGAGATCTCAGCCCTCCCCAGCCTCTGCTTGGTCAATGGGCTCAAGCCCACAATCTGTCAGGCCTTGACTGACTGCGGGCCTATTAAAGCCTTTACCACCCGACAAGGCAGTTAACCAGATGTGAAAGCGTGGCAGGAATCAATAGAGCTAATTTTTCAAAAGTTATCTCTGTTATCGCCTGTCTCGCACTTTTCCGGCTCTCGCTGTGTGCTGACGTGAGTGAAGGATCTTGGCCTTTTGGAGGCCTCTGTGACTCTGGATAAATCTATTATCAATGCCAGTCAGACATGAGCATGAAGGGTAGATTTTTGCTTATGTACAAGCCTTCCCATCTCATAACTCATTGTCTCACATGTAAAGACCTTTTGCTCTAAATAAGGTTCAAAGATAAATAAACAATGATTTCAGTGGCCGTTTCGTGGTTTGATTACAGAACAGAAATCCAAGAGTTGTATGTTTTCCCTCATTCCCCCCTTCTTCCGACCCAGGAGGTGCTAGAATATTCACATCCTTGTAACACAGGCAAAGCTTTGAATAAGACATGCTGGCTAATGCCGAGGGTAATGTGTTAAACACCTCCCTGGGGGAGAGAGATGGCTTTAGTTTGTTTTTGTCTTTATCCATTTTTTATCATCGCTGATGATTTGGGCTGGTCAAATGGAATTACTCCTACTTTTCACATTTCTACATGGTTTAAGCTTGACATGAAGACTAACCCTTCAGGTACGAGCTAGCAGGGACAAAAGCGGAACACTGGCCAAGTTTGCGAGAGAGTAGGGTTTAAAATAGTTTTAGAAATACCGTAGGATGCAAACAGACTGCTGGTGCACAAAGAACTGTTACCGTATCACTGCAGTCCTCCGAAGAACACATGTCTCTGTAGCTTCATAAAAAGTTCATGAGCTGGGGGGCAGAGCATGTGACATGGGGGCGCGGAGGCTGTCGAGCTCTGTGTGATAGGACATTGACAGTGTGCTCGGGAGCAAATGAGCACACTACACAGCCATAAAGTACAGAAACATCCATACTAAAACCTCCACTGACAGCAGCATACATTACTGCAGACTCACTCGGGGGTGGTCCATGGGATCTCCGAACAACTTTAACAGCTCAGTTAGTTTCTTCAGCTGCGGTAGCCTTAGGCTTTTCCTCTCTCGTCCCTCTGCGATGTGGATATAGTCACCTTAAACTGCCCACATGCACTCAGTCAAGCCAATGTCAACACAAATCTCTACACCCATCATTCAAGGTGATGGTAAGACACTCTGCAAACACCGCATCTGAGGCTTTACGGTGGCACGTGAAAGTGTTGTTTTGACTGCAAGGCCTCTGTTGTGCTCTTTGCTGGAATTGGCCTTCCTTCGAGGACTTCAATAGCCCAGGAATGTTGTGTGTTTTTTGCCGCTCTTTACTAGTTATTCAACGAACAATAGATGCATCTACTCGACAAATAATGGAGGCAGTTAAAAACAGCCTTGGCATAAAGCAGTTTGTCTGTGTGAGTTCGGACTAATCCTTTACAGAACATGCGGTTAAGGAGGCAGTGGCTGAATCTTTGAGTGCGATGAAAAAAAAATGTTTTTCCACAGTTATCCCTCTCCTCCTATCCATTTGTAGACTCGTGGAAGCATGTCAGGTTGGTTCTTTGCGGATACTGTACAAACAAGCGGTGTAGAGCAAGAGAACACATGCATCTTGGCAGTCTACTTCAATGGGTACAATCAACTACACAATTCCTCTTGACAGAGTAATTGCCAGAAGCTTTTCCTGTCCTTTGGCAGGCACCTCATTGGTTGCCTGGGCCCTTTCTCTTTTACTCTTTGGCCCAGAATCCTTGTGGTGTAGTATTTGGCAGGGGTCCAGTGGCCCTCTCCAGCATTAAGTGTTTCTGGGTCAATCTTTTGTTTCTCGAGAACATGGTTAAGATTGTAAGCATTCACCTGGTCTACATCCATCACTCAAATTCCTTCTTGCCATGTGTGCTACTGCAAGCCATCTTGGACCTTGTTTTGACATGCAATCTGGTAGCATAGACCAACATAATATATGACCAGACCAATTGTTAACATACTGGACACACTGGTAAAAACATAACAGTGATTGATTCTTGATTTATTTATTTTTGTTAGTTGCTCTGATGACTTTCTGTCAAAACTGCTGTGTTAATTTCACAGTTTTGTAAATATGAAATCCTGAGACTTCTAATTTATTAGCCAGTAAAGGGTAAAATTATTTGCTCTATAAACAAGTGTGTTTATAATTACAATAATAAATTGACACATCTAAACAAATACACTTTACAGCAACATGCAGCATTTTGAACTGTTTGTACATCTGAAATAATTGTAAGTAACAACACTGGAAGCCTCATACCATGTGTGTTTATTAACATAGGCTCATTCTGAAAAAGGTGTCCTTTTTACATTTCTGGAGATCGCAAATGATGTAGCCAGAAGTACGTATGGCTGCATTTCGTTTTTAAAACGAACGCTACAGTGCAGTATGAAGCCGTTCCTTTTCGCGCTTAGCAGCTGACTGCTTACCTCCATAAGGATGGCTTTCCTAATGTTACCAGTTTGTCCAATTAGCTCGCCACGTCGGTGGACTTGAGAGAAGTTGACCACAATGACGGAGTTCGAGTCCAGTGAAGAACAGTTCCAGAAAGCGGGTAAGACAAAAAGAAGCCAAAAAATAAAACAAACAAGTAAATAACAGGGTGAGAGTGTGGTAAAATCTGTAAACTGTGGTAAAAGTCAGACAAGGGCTTTTCTTTTTCTGGATTGCTTTTTGAAACTGTCGGTTGGTTTTAGGGAAGTGGGTGGGCGGGTCAATCGGTGCTTTTTGAAAACACTATTGGCTGAGTTTAGGGAAGAAGGAGGGTGGGTCAGTCAGTCAGTCATTCAGTCAGTCAAACAGCCAGTCAATTAACAGCAGCCTCTGGTGGATTTAAGCAAGAACAGCAGGTGCGAATGGCACGGGCGAGAGAAATTTGAGAAAAAAAAGCTCAAAAAGCATACACAGCAGCCTCTGGTGGATTAGCGAAAACAAAAACTGCCAAAAAGTAGCTCCTGGGACATATTTGATGCTCTCCAAAAATGTATATATACGTTTATATAGCACATTTTCAGAATGAGCCTGGGTTGGTATTCATACATGGAAGCTCCTTGACCTGTTTTGAAAGTATAGTTATATAAGTGGATATGTGTATATGTGTATGTATAAGCGCCTTTTTTTATATGGATATATATATGCAAAATATAAACTATTTTCAACTTCAATCAAGTTGTTTTTTTTTGTTTAAAAAAACCCAATAATAAAACACAACAGACTAAAACTTTAAGCTAAGTTTTTTACAGTTATTTTCTGTAACTTGCACATGATTTATTAACTCACTCCTTCTGTAAAGAGAGAGAACTGGAGGCCAGAACTGTAAATGGTGGATCCCTGTTGAATTCATCGAGTTGAAATCAATACAAAACAAAACAAATTAGTGTACACTGGGCTATGTAAATAGCAATTTAATGTGCATATCTGTAGTTCCAACAGTTTTATTTTATTTGTAACAACCCACACTGTGTGCTCACAGACACATTTGCTATGCTAGTCGCACAGCTGTACCACACAGAGGTGTACAAATCTAATCACTGCATTTCAGGGTTTTGTCAGCAGATGTCAATCATCCAGCAAGTTATGCAAATTAGTAACAAGGGGGATAATTTTACTGGAAACTCCCATTTCCCAGCAGGGGTTGACAGTCTCTCGGAGGCCTGAATGCTTGTGGTTTTACTTTTTTCAATCTCAAGCCTAGTCCGATCAATGAACTAATCTCTGGTTGAAGTGCAAGATTATGCTGATGAAAGTGTGTAGTAAGAATGACTTGTAACGGACAGAGAGGGCATTTGTTTGGTGCCTATGGTTTTAATACTGTTCATGTTCTGATACAACCAATTGCTTAAGAACAAGTGTTGCCATTGCTCCATATACAGTATTGTGCCAATAGCTTGTGAGTGGTGTATCCGACGGATACATGCTCTCCATTAGCAAACCTACAAATTACATGTAAACTGAATCTTGTGTTAAACTCGAACACAGAATGGAAAAAAAAGTAACAAGCCACCAGTTTCCACCCCCACCCCCCATCTCCTTTGTGCCATGGCAACCACATGATGAGGAAAAGCGATCCTGTTCTAGTCAGTCTCTCTCCTTAATGGTGCGTCTGTTGGTGTAAGAAGATATTTCCAAAACTTCCCCTGGTTGACATTTTAGATCCCCTGCTGTAACTGAACTGGGCATGGGAGACACAGGTAGAATTTGTAGCATCTCTCAGGTTGCCGGCCTTCTTCACTTATTGCAGCGTGCAATTGAGAGACAGATCTATTGACTCATCTTTCTGTCTCTTGTCCTGTTCCATGTTTGTCTGTGTTGTACGCCAAGGCGGGAAGTGGTACTTGACTGTCAGTGTGGGTCATCTGTTCTTTGCCATGGCTTTGTCTTGTTGATGCGTGCTTAGCATTTTTCACACAAACCGTAGTTTGACAGTCCGTGACAGAGTATGCTTGACTGGAAACTCTGTCTGGTGACGGTGACCCTCCTGAGTTCACTTTGAAATTCAAAGTGACTCCTTACTCTCCTGTTCCCTCTGCTGGCAAAGGCAGAAGATGCAGCCTGGGAGGTCTTGTTTTTATCCCTGACCTCATTTTGTTTACAAGACAACTTTGCAAAACTTGATTTATGATTATTCCTGATCATTTTTAGTGCTGTCATTACGTCCCTGACTTGTTGGTGAAAGAGGCCGTATTGATTTCTTTTACTTGGGAAAGACCAGTGAGCCATTCCATTGCAGCCTCTCGTATTCTTCATGTACGCCTCACCTCTCTTCTTTTCCCAAAGCTGTATTGGTCCACGAAGACCAGGGAAACTGGCCTTCAACACCACTCTGTATGAAATATCAATGCAGATGACTCACTTCGTCTTTAGTGTCAATCACCATTGCAAATGCCAAGCCCATTATAGCCAAATCCTTCAGGGAGTTGTTACGTCCATCTCCGGCAGTGGAGAAGGCAGGTTTCTTAAAGGGGCAGCATCTCATAAAAAGAGATTGCTGTCTGACTATGCTGCAGGAGACATGAATTTTTCAGTCTGTTTTATTTCATCCTTCTAAAAACAGATTCTTCCATCAATCCTGTTCACCCTGCACATAAACAAAACCAGTGACCAGAAGAAAGAAAGCTTCAGAAAAAGAAAAACGGAGTAAAAAAAACCCACAAAGATGCTCTGAGCCAACACCCAGTGGTTGTCTCACGGGACTGGTACGCTATTTTGGGCTTGCTCAGTGCTTTCGTCATGGTAGAGGTAGTCAGAGGTTGTCGCATTTGATGCTAGGATGTTGCATCTTGCGTCACTATGGTTTTAGAAGAAGAGACAACTCCTTCAAAGCCATCAAGGTTATAAAGTTTAGCTGGAGGATGTTACTGATTGATCTTAACAGCGCAGAACTGCTTCGCTTTGCTTTAGCATGTCGTTACAGGCTCCCGAGGAGGAGAATACCTTTAATGCTCCCGCATTAAAATTAGAAACCACTCAAAAGCGTGGTATGAACTGTCGTGAGAGCTTCATTTTAAAATGTATTTTTGGACACACAGGATGTTGTGCTGTCAGGCTGCAATACAAGTTGTTAATGAAGCATTGTAGCAAATGCCTAAGGTAAGTTTAGTCTGACAGGGCTTTATAAGGCCTTGGTGTGAAGATTCAGTGTTAGTAGTCTACTCACATGGGAGTAGGAGTGCAGATGCATGGAGCACAATGATATGCCGCCTACTCAAGCCTAATAACTGAGGAACCTCTCAGTAATTTACACAAATTCATAGGTGACCTGATGAGTTGTCACTTGGGTAATTAAAAGTGCACAGTGACACCATGGAAAAAAATTCACCAGTCCCTTCGGCCTTCTTAGCTGTCATGCTCCAATATAGAGAATTGTGCCATTTCATTTCATTGGTGATCCAGTGAAATCTTTGGATGTCTAATGAAGCTTGAGAAAAAGTAGACCCTCTTCACTTCAATTTAATTATTTTTTAAACATTTAATTTGCAGTAAATCTCAGATTTTTTTGGTGTGAGGTTGTAAAAATGTCAGGGCCAGACACATTTCATACACTATTGTCAAAGGTTGTCAATAATTAATGTTCAGTGACATTATATTAACAAATAAATTAGAAACTGTGTATTTACTCTTATCGGATTAAGGTTGGTATCCAGTACTAGAATTTTCTTCTGTATAATTTCAACAGACTTTGTCTACAAAAATTTGGGAGGATATTTGTACTCATTGGCCTCTTTTTTAGGTACACCTCTTGTATTGTGTGTTAATTCAAATATTTACTCTGTCAATTGCTTGTTGGAAACTTGATGCATTTAGGCATGAAGACGTGGCCAAAGTATCTGCTGAAGTTTTAACTGAGCATCAGAATAGGAAGGACTGGTTATTTCAGTTGATGTTTCAGCGATGTTCATCTTCACTTCCATATTTTTCAAGCAAATCTGTCACCAGTTTTGCTGTGTGTAGTTGGTGCATTATCATCCTGATATACGGCAATGCCTTCAGCATAAAATGTTTGAAATATTGGGTGCACATGGTTCTCTAGAATGGTTTAGTTGTCCTTCGCAGTGACTTGCTCATCTAGCACAAAAATTGGGCCTTGGGAATGCCATGATATTGCGGCCCAAACCATTACTGATCCACCCCCATGCTTCATTCTGGACATGCAACAGTCTGGGTGGTACAATTCTTTGGGGCTCTACACCGTAACTCTCCCAGATGTGCAAAAGACAGTGAAAGTGGACTCACCAGAGGACAATACACGTTTCACATTGTTCACAGCCCAAGATTTTTGCTGCTGGCACCATTGAAACCAACTTTGGGATTGGTACGATTGACCAAAGGTTTGGTTATAGGAGCCCGGCCATGTATTTTGACGCTGTGGAGCTCCCAACAAACAGTTTTGGTGGGAACAGGAGAGTTGAGGTGCACATTTATTTCTACAGTGAGTTGGGCAGCTGTGGTTTTATGCTTTTTGGATAGAATTCGGTTTAGCACCCGGACATCCCTTTCAGACAGCTTCCTCTTGCGTTCACAGTTGTTCCTGTTGGATGTGGTTTGTCTTTGTTGGTGCTATACTGACATCATTACCCTGGATATTGTGGCTCTTGATACAATATAAAGACTTGCTGTCTTGGTCACAGATGCATCAGCGAGACGTTCCTCTTTTG
>CAIGQZ010001108.1:16901589-16917376 GCA_903798205.1 Danio tinwini
ATATACACACATTGTAACTGTTGTAACTGCCACCAGCAGTAATGCCTTCTTAATGTCTGAGGACAATAACTCAAATAACCATTAGTTTCAACCAAAATCTAAGAAGTACTTTAGTAGTGAGCATTATTTAAATGCCACAACTGGCTATGAATATTGATGCCAATATTAATGTATTAGAGCATCTTTTGGATTTGGTGGCATTCAGTCAGTGTAAAATTGTTCATTTCTTAATCATTTACTCATCCTAATGTCTTTCCTAACCTTTATTACCTTTTTTTTAATAACACAAAAGGACATGTTAAGTAGATGGAGTGAGTGAATCAGGCTACTGTTCAGCTGACAAAATGCAACATACAGGCATATTGTAACTATGTGGTTTGTTTGAGGAACAGACTGAAATATAAGTTATTAACATGGTGTGATGCATCTTTACATTGCTAAATGAAATTTGAGAGTTACTGTAAACTTCAATTTGTTTAGGGGTGCAGAAGAGCAGCCCATTCTGATGTCTCTGGGGTTCTGTTGTTATGTCCTGGAAGAAGGCACTTAACCCACAATTGTTGCACACTGCACCCCTCTCTCATCTGCTCATGACTCCAACTCTGCCGCCAAGCCAAAGAGCAGAGATGACTTAATGGCTCAATAGCTTGAAAAAAAAAGTCTCTAAAGCTGTGTTAGGGTCATTTCTTGAAGCCAATTTCTATTTTGACTTTTTCCACACACTGTGCCTATAAAAAGTGTCTACCTTTTACATCAATAAACAACTGAAGATTTAGCTTTGTACGTCTGACCACAGCAATTTGTCTCAATTACCCCATGCACAATTGCTCACTTGGTTGCATGGGATTGTGAGAGTTTTTGACTCTTGCCCACCCGTCAATTCTCTGTTGGATTGAAGACTGTAACTTAGCCACTCCAGTACATTATTATTGTCATTTTAATCTTGAAAAGCTTTGGCTTTATTCTTAGGGTCACTGATTTTCTGAGAATCAAATTTTTTCCCTAGTCATAGGTGTCTTACAGATGCTATCAGATTTTCCACTAGGCTTTACTTACATATTGTTAAATCTTTTATTTTTTGGCCTACCATAACAAGTCTTTCAGGGCTTGCTGGATAAGAGCTTTCTCACTGTGTGAGGTTCCCACCGCAGGTATGATGTCTTACTGATCATCCTTATGTCAAGCGAGGGGTTTATTCCAATGGCAAAAAAATAAATGTTGGTCTCATCAGTATATAGAACGTTTTTCCAGCTGGCTTCAGAATCTCCCACATGCCAGGAAAAGGCATGTTGCATAATTTCCAGTCTCAACCATTGAAGCTGTCATTGGGCTCTTCCCTCATTCCTTTATTTTTCTTTCTTGGATGGAGGAAAGCATTGTAGATATACAGCTGTGCCATACTCTTTCAATTTTTCTGATGTAACTATACTACCAAGGATTCTCAGTGACTTGGAAATTTTCTTATTTCAAACCCCTGCCTTGTGCTTTTCAAGTACTTTTTCTCAGAGTTGCATGAAGTGTTCCCTTTATCTCTTGATGTAAATTCTGCTACAGTACTGACTTACCAATTTGGACCTTCCGAAGGATATTTAAACAATAGTCAGCTGACAAGCAGGTGAAAAAAGGTGGTATAAAAATAAGAATTTTGCATGCATAAAGTATGTACAATGGTGTGAAAAAGTGTTTATTTTTATACATTATTTTGCATGTTTGTCACATTTAAATGTTTCAGAACATCAATCAAATTTAAATATTAGTCAAAGATAACACAAGTAAATGCATCATTCAGTTTTAAAATGAAGGTTTTTATTATTATGGGAAAGCAAATTACTAAACTACATAGCCCTGTGTGAAAATGTTTTGTCTACCATGCTTGAATTCACTGAGCTTCTGAAAGCGAGCTGTACTTTCAAGAATTTGTATAAGCAGTCTGTATGCATGCACTTGATTTTATACAAATGCGGCAATAGAAATTATTGGAAAACCTGATTTCAGTGAAATCAATGATCTGAAGGAGTGTTCCAAAACTTTTGTGTGTTTGTGTGTGTGCCCCTTGCTTTTATTATTATTTTTCTTTACTTTTTGTCCTATTATTTGTTTCTTTTCTTTTCCTTTGATGTCTATGTTTTTAGCTCATACCTCTGTCCAATACTTCTATGTTTAAAAGAAGACATCGATTGATGTGTTTTGCTCTGCAGAAAGTATTTTAATTAATACTAAAGGGCCATATTGTGTAGTGAGAGGGTAATCTTTCAGGGCATAAAAAATAATGAATTACTAAAAGCAAAACAGAGAGATGAACCCACTTGTGTGTGCCTTTTTATGTGAAAAATGAAGTCATGACCGAAGAAGACAAAGTGATGAATCCTTACTAAAGATTAGTAAATTCACCCATTCTTTACTAAATCAATACCTCTATGTGCACTGTATGTGTATCTTTTAAAGCTTTTAAAAAAAATAATGTTTTGAAACTAATCTATTTCTATGTATTGTGGGTTTCTGGCAACTTGCAGCATAGTTCAAAATTTGTTTAGCAACTATAACATAGACTATTATAAATTAGATGGAACCTGTGTGAATTTCAGTTGAGCAAATCAAGGGTGCATTAAATGGTAGTTAATTCAAGAAAATACTTTATTTATTTATTTATTTATTTATAATTTTTTTAATTCTATATTCATTCATGCATTTATTTATTTATTTATTTATTATTTATTTATTTAGATAAAAACAATTGAAACATTCTTTAAAATATCTTCCTTCAACAGAAGAAAGGAAGTCATATTGGTTTTGAATGATATAAGATTTCTGGGCAAACTACCACTTTAAGCAAGTGATTTTGAAGGGTAAAAGAGCGCTTGGATTAAAATTTTTAAAAGAAAGAAAAAGGACACATGATTAAAGACATTATATTGTTTTAGTAATTAAAAATCATTATCCTCAAAGTGGTAAAGCATCTTTATAATGTGAATACTTAGCAAAAAACATTTGCTCAAACAATATTACATGATATTTACTGTATGATAATCTCCGAAAGCACCACTTTTGTTATAAAATAAAAAAGTATGGTTAGAAATGCACGGATCAAACTTTTTTGGTGGCCTAAATAGATGAACAACTATTGTCTGAATTACAATATCAGTAGTGTCACTTTTCACTTGTTTGAACTTTTGTTTAAAAAAAAGTTAAAAATACTTGCATTAAGGCATATAAGTTTATTGCTGCAACATATATATGTTCAATTGAATACCATGGTTTGGATTATTTAATGAAAAAGAATATTTTTTACAGATTTAGTTTTTATAATGCCGCAGTCACTCGGGTTTGTGTGTGCGAAATTCTGTCGTACGGCGCTGTGAAAAAGGCGGGATTAAACAAAATGATTAGACATTAAAAAAGCGAGCGATTGCTCCATGTTTTAAATTTCTGTCCAGAGAGGTCATGTTTTGATCCTCGATTGGTCTCACGCAATCAAGTGATGCAATTTCGCAGGTCAAAGTTCACCAAGCCTGAACTTTGCACCACAGCAAACTGCAAAACTTGACGCATGACCCTGCGTTTCTGGTCTGACGCATTCGCGTGCGTATGAATGGAAGTCTATGGGGAGAAAAGTCCAGTGTGACCGTAGCTTAACTCTGTGGTTGTCACATCCCCGGTTCGGTCCTGCTGCTCCCTTCACCAGTCTCCCTCACCATCTCGTTTCCTCAGCTACAATCATCGCTCTCCAGCCACCTCTCACCACAGCCATGCACAGTCACCAGAATACTAATGAGACACACCTGCACCAGCAATCACAGTCCCCTATATAGACTCCCCGTTTCCAGTCATTCATCGGCTGGAATCAGAGTCAGATGGTTCACCTCACCTTCTCCCTGGCTCGCCTTCTTCCCTGGATATTTCCCCTTCTTCTAAGGACGTTTCTCCTAACCTGTGGATGCACATGCTGTGATTAAGGAAAGTGACTGATGGTTAATGGTTGATGGTTGAATGAAGATCCTTGTTTACATTGTGAGCATCATACAAGTCTGCTCTCCATCCAAGTATATCACTTACCTACTTCTCCTGTTGAACAATCCACTGTGTTTTGAATAAATTGATGAAAAGAGATAACCATCCTTGTCTTCATTGTGTGACCATGACAGTAATGCCTTCACACAACAAATTAATGGACTATCTGTTTGTTACATTGGCATTTTTCATGCCATTGCCAATATGCTGATGGTTTTAAACTGAACAAATTCTGCTGAAATATCAGTGATCAATACATTGTTGCATAATATCTTAAAATCATATTTTAATTTTATTAAAAATAAATTAATATCTACCTTACATTATAACTACACTGTAAAAATGCATTGTTCCACACAATTCATTCATATTGTTCCAACACAAATCGATTAAGTTATCTTAAAGGGCACCTATTTTACCTCTTTTTCAAGATTTAAAGGGCACCTAGGTTACCACTTTTTCCAGATTTAATACAAGTCTTTTGTGTCTCCAGATTGTGTCTGTAAAGTTTCATCTCAAAACACCCATCACATTTTTTATTATACCTGTCATAAGTTTCAGTTTTGTAGCATTTAGCATCAGCTAGCGGTTTTTGTGTACTGCACCTTTAAGGCTAGTCCTTCACGCCCACCGTTTCCATGTGCCTGGCAGCGGCTCGCTCGGCTGCGTCAGACAGCAGACAAACACGAAGGAATAAGATCTCACGTAACATTTGAGGAAAAACTACAGTAAGAACTTTACCAATGAGTATTTGATGCATGTTGTAGAGTTGCGAGGATGAGTCACACACAATGTCGTTACAAAGTTCACGCACACACACAAATACACACACACACACAGCGCTGACAGGCACACACACATATTGACCTTATTTTTCAATGCGGAAGTGTGCTCGTTTTTGCGATTGTATTAGAACTTCCGATTCAGTTGCGTATGGGAGAAATTACTAGGAATAATAAACGGCTGAAAACGGTCAAACTACTCGCTCTACAAACAAGTGTTTGCATGATTATACAGACAAAATAGAATAATTTAATAAGAAAACATCAGTTTGCAACATCATGGAGCATAACGGGCTGTTTTTAACCTCTAAAAATGAATGGAAGTAAATGAGACCGGAAGTATCCAGCCAAAATTATTCAAATGGCTGCGCCCGCTCGTACACGGAGAATAAGGTGAATATCGCTCGTTTAGCTTTGCACTGTTTTTGCACGCAAATGTGACAGTGCTCCACTGCTGTATGAATATCTGTTATATCTGTTACGTCTTCTTTTATTATTGTTCTGACACGCGGCTGTGGTGATGAAGTAAATCTGAAGTAAATCGGTGTAATTTACTACACACATGCTCTGTTTTAAAACATTTTAAACTTGTAAAACTCACTCTTGATCACATTTGATGATTGATTGATGATCCTAGCAAACTGAACAGACCTTTTATTTACGGTTGCTTACTGTGCGCACGTCCTGGTCCTGTGTCTGGTTGATATGATTATACACGCTACTACAGAGACATGTTAATAGGCAGCTTTCAATCAATTCGGTGGGCGGGGGGACGGCACTCCTACGTCAAGTTGCGGTCGGTCTGAAAACCGCTACAATTATTCCACCATTTTAATGTTAAATTGAAAAAGAAGCACTGGGTGTGTTTATATCACCCCAATATGACGGTCTATACACTATACCTACACATATGTCTGTCCAAACAGCCTGAAAAGTGGATTTTTCACCATATGTGCCCTTTAAGATAAGTCTTTTGATTCTCCAGAATGTGTCTGTAAAGTTTTAGCTTAAAACACCCATCAGATTATTTCTTATACCTTTCAGATTATTGGATTGTCTGCGCTGAACAACATGTAGCTATTTTTATTGCCTGTGCCTTTAATGCTAGTTCTTCCTGCCCACCGTTCCCATGTGCCTGCCAGAGTGTGCCTCAATCTCAGGTGCGTCAGATAAACAGCACAGTGACAGACATGGAAGCAGATCTATGTGGCTCGTTTACACTGAGTGGTACAGTACGGTATGGTACGGTTCGGTTCAGTACGGGTCACCTTTATCAAGCTTGCATTTCCATTACAAAGGGTACCCTTTTGGTGGGCGTGGTGTACTACAGAGAGTTTCAGTCGACGTCATTCTCGCTCGAATAAATGTCTACAGTAAAGCTGTACAGTTCGTTCACATTATATGAGAAGCTCTTCTAACAAAACAGATGCTTTAAACATATTAATACTTGTTTATAAATGTTTATTATAACATTTCTATGAACATGATTTGATTATAACTGCAGATCAATGACAGTGTTACAGCCTACTGTAACGTCTGCAATTATATAAAATAAATAAATGCAACATATATGAACACATACAGACCCTTATAGTCTCCGATATGTTACCAATTACAGATAAACGACACACAGCATACATTAAGTCCTTATTTGAGTTCAAAAACAACACGCAACATATACAGTAGCCCACAGTCAGAGCTAACCTCTCATCTGTGTCTGTAATCTTCACCAGCACATGTAGCCTCTGTTAGAGAGTAATTCCATCATTCCGAGTTCATAATAGTCCAAAAGGTGATGATAAACATGGCAGTTTGTTCATGATTCAGGTTGCTGAAACTATTTGCTCCTGTCGGGAATCCTTGTAATCCTGTCGGGCTTCTCTTTTTTTTCTGCGCTTCACTCTCGTGTTTGTACTTTTCTTTCTAAATGGATCAGATGTCGAAGATGCTTCATTAATCACACACGCACGTTATTATTATCAGCTCAAGAAGTTCGTTATATCAAATCTAGACGCGAACACGGGCTCCCTGGAGAAAGCGAAAAACCGCTCACACTTTTAGACGGCCTCATAAAACAACAACAGGACACGGCAGATTCTTGGCTTTGTGGTTGTTCATCAAGACAACGACAAGGTTTGTTTTGAGCCCGGGTCATCCATGTATCGTTATTATATGCATATAGTTGTCTCGGCTGTGCATTTAAAAACATGGCGGCTCCATTGTTTTGATTCTGGCTAGCTCCACGAGATCGTGACGCATCTCTGTAAACCAATCAGCGTTCAGCTGCGCGTGTAGCTTCACCTTTGGGTACCCTTTCTCGTCTTTGGTACCTTTTCGAAAGGGTGCCGAAAAAGTGGTACGGTACGGATCGGTTCGGTACGCTTTTGACAGTGGAAACGGCCTTAAAAGTGTACCGACCCGTACCGACCCGTACCGTACCACTCAGTGGAAACGGACCTTTAGTAACATTTGTGAGAAATACTACAGTAAGAACTTTTCCAATGGTTATTTGATGTATTTGTTGTGGAGTTAATTCAAGTGGTTCTGCAAAGTCGTTACAAAAATCACACACACACACACACACACACACACACACACACACACAGCGAACACACACACACAGCGAACACACACACAACGTGCGTGATTAACTTTGCAGTTTTTGCACGGCAAATGTGACAGGATATACGTTAATATTCACTACTGTATGGATATTCGTTATGTTAACATACAAAATAAATCTAATTTAACTAATTTAATTCACAAACCGGGATTGAAACATTTTACTTAAAATTAAAATTACATTTTAATTTTACTGACACGGGGCTGTGGTGATAAAGATGGTAAACTATATTTAAAACATTTTAAACTTGTAAAACTCATTCTTAATCACATTTGATGATAATTGAAGATCACAGCGAGCTGAACAGATCTTTTTAATCCCAGTTGCTTTGCACACATCCTGTCTTGTTTATATGATTATACGTGTTAGTACAGAGACATGATAATACTCGTCTGTCAATCAATTCGGAGGGCGGGGAAACCGCACTCCTACATCACAATGCGGTGGGCCTCGGGATTTCGATACTTTTTTAACGTCAGGAAATAAAAATAAAAAACTTAATGTGTTTATTTCAGTCCAATATGACTATGGTCACACTTTACTTACTGTAGTTCTGTCCAAACAGCTTACAAAAGTTGATTTTCATCATAGGTGTCCTTTAACGAATTTATAACAATTAAGTTGTCCCAAAAAATCTCCAGAATTGTGTTGTTTCAGCTCATTTTAAATAGGTAGTTATTTATAAAGCAGCAAAAATAATTTTTTTGAGTGTAGATTTAATGCTTAGTTGTAGTTTTTTTATATAGTCACATAAATTTAAGAATCACATAAAATGAGCACAACAGAGTGTTGCAATGATTATCTATCGACCTCATAATTTTTTCAAATAACACCAAACTGGAACTCGATTCAACCAAAAGCTTTTTTCCTCTAACGGGGGCCTTTTTAGCAAAGGCCAACCTAATGCAGGGTTTCTGTTTTGCTTTTAATGTTTTTGTTCCCTTCTTTTTCTCCATGTTTTCATTCTCTCTGTGTATCTGCCCCTCTCTCTTTTTCCTCTCGCTAGTATTGAATGGCACACCGGGCGTACTGAAGCTGGTTGTTGTGACTCATCGTGTCGTCTTGTTCTCCCTCCCCTCTCGCTCTGCCTGCTTTTCAGACAGGAGAGGGAGATGCAGCCCCTCCACCATTGATGACCTCCTGTTCAGCTCATGCACGCTTTCACCCCTCCACCAACGTCACTATCGATCCGCATGCTTCTGTCTCCCCCCCCACCCCTCCAAAAAGCCCCATCTCTGTACTGATGTTTCATGCAGGAGGTGGGTCCATTTTAACCAACTGAAGCTTTTTTTTTCTTCTTCTTTTGGTACCAAACGTACTTCTAAAGTGTTTGTTTTCATGATCGACACAAAAAATGGCAAGTCTTATATACTATTATAGTATGCTAGAGCCACACAAGCACATATGTTGTTGTTCCTGTCAGTATCATAAGGGGGCAGTTGAATTTGAGGGCTGAAAGTGAGTCATCAGCTGAGGAATAATGATTTAGCTCTAAAACACAGGATTAAATTGAATCAGAGGGAAAAACAGTGATGCCCGTGTGCCAGGAAATCATTTTTTATATCCTAGGGCAAAGCGCCTCGGAAACATTAAATGTTTTACACAATAAGTCTCATTCGCTGTTTGTTAAACTCATCCGTCTGCTTAAAATGATCGCTTTTATTTAATCACGTAAAATCAGACATCAAATCAGCTCAAGTTGCTGTCATTATGCTGGATTTATTAATTACACTTGCTACAATTTCCTCGTGCAGTGCGTTCTTTTTAATCCAGTTTTCCTACAGTATCTAATTCTTTCGGATGCATAAGTTAATTTGTTGCTGTTCGTGACTGAAGAGCACGAAGGATGAAGACTTTTTTTGTTGTTGTTGCTGTTGCTATGGACACAATGCTTGATAGTGCATGACTGGCTCTGACCTCATGCACTCGAGAGTACGATGCGCAAAAACTATCGATCTGCAGCTGTTTAATTCGTAAATGCTAAAACTATAAAAAGAGAATGAAAAAGCCTGGTTTAAAATCATGTGGAATAGCAGTGAAATATTAAATAGAAACATAAATGTTCAAATTCGAAGATGAGAACAGGAGTGACTCATGTACGATCACAGATTTCTCTCTCATGAGGTAAAGAGAAACTATATTTCTCGTTCTTAGCATGAGACAAAATTGAAAAAGCATACCTTGTGACTCTCTGACATACAGCCCTTCCTCTCGCTCTGCCTTATGTATTTTCCCAGTTGGGGCTAATGACACGTATCTATTAGAAGCTACTAATTACTGTGTCTTTGTGGTGCGCTGGCCAGTGGTGGACTGGAACTGTTTAGCCTGTGGTGTCTGTGTCTCACAAGTTAATCAGTGTGCAGCGGAATGAGAGAAGTACAAGAAGACTGCAGTAGAAGCACTGCCTGTTTTGGCTATCAAAGAAGCGCTTTTAGAAATTTGATGGAATTCTCACAATACTTTAATATGACTCGGCGAAAGCAGACAGAGCTATTCAAGCATTGAAAAATATAGCAAAAATATTTACTGAAGAAGCTGTTCTTTTCTTTACAAGCATCATAAAATGAATAATAATAATAATGATTGTTTTTAAAAAGGTTGGGGCGACACAATGGCTCAGTGGTTAGCGCTGTTGCCTCACAGCAAGAAGGTCACTGGTTTGAGTCCTTGGGTCAGTTGGTATATCTGTGTAGAGTTTGCATGTCCTCTCCGTGTTTGTGTGGGATTCCTCCAGGTGCTCCAGTTTCCCCCACAGTCCAAAGACATGCACTATAGGTGAATTGAATAAACTAAATTGACTGTAGTGTATGTGTGTGCTTGTAAGGGTGCTTTCACACTAGCACTTTTGGTCCCTGGTTCGTTTGATGTCACAGTACGGTACATTTAGCTAGTGTGAGCGCTGTCTTTTGAACTCACTTGCACACCCGTGAATTGTAATATAATGTAATGTAATGTGTATTTATATAGAGCATTTATTGTGTGTGGCCATACATCCTAAGCGCTTCACAATCATGAGGAGGGATCTCTCCACACTACCACCAGTGTGCAGTATCCACTTGGATGATGCAAAGACACTCACAGGACAACGGCGCCAGTGCGCTCACCACACGCCAGCTATAGATGGAGTGGAGAGACAGTGATAGAGCCAATTCGGTTGATGGGGATGACTGGGAGGCCATGATGCACTGTAAAAAAATCTGTAATTTTACAGATTATTTCCGGCAACTAGTGTGCCGAAACCCCCCCGCAAAATAACACCCCAGCTGCCGGAAATAAACCGTAAAATTACAGGTTTTTTACAGTGTGGGTAAAGGCTGATAGAGGGAATTTGGCCAGGACACCAGGGCTCTTATACCCTTACTCTTTACTAGAAGTGCCATGGGATTTTTAATGACCACAGAGAGCTAGGACCTTGATTTAACGTCTCATCCGAAAAACGGCACCCACTTACAGTATGGTGTCCCCTTTACTTTACTGTGCCATTAGGACAGGCCACAGCTTGAGCACCCCCTGCTGGCCTCACTAGCACCATTTCCAACAGCAACCTAGTTTTCCCATGTGGTCTCCCATCTATGCACTGGCCAGGCTTAGCCCTGCTTAGCTTCAGTGAGTAACCAGTCTTGGGCTGCAGAGTGATGTGGCAACCGTAACCGAGTCCGCCTGAAAGAGGTGTTCTGTGGTAGGGTTTGTGCAAACTATGGTATGGTTCACTTCTGATATGAATGCAATCGTACCAAATAAGGGAAGTGAACTGCCAACTGTACAGCAAACATTAGTTTTTATAACATTCATTTGTGTATGTCCGTGTATCATTTACCTTGGTGACAAGCGAGACTTACCCACTGCAAACAGTGATAATGTCTGCTTGTCTCCACCAAAAACGACTTCTGCAGACATCATGTGATGTTATGAATGTTTTTAATGTTTTTGCGGCAGATAGACGCAAGTGGCTCTCTGTATTTTGGTTTTGGTAACAAAAGCGCACGTCAACAAAAGTTTCAGTAAGGGTGTACTCACACTATACTATCCAAACCGTGCCCAGGCTCGTTTCCTGGATCGTTTGAGTAGTGTGAGTGCTATGAATCGGGCTCAGGCACAGTTTAGTTGGCCGGCCCTGGCCCGGTTGAAAGAGGTGGGCCAGAGCTCGGTTCACTTGGGCTTTGGCGCTTATAGTGTGAGTGCAAAACGTGCCTGAGCCCGAAACTGAAGACAAGACGTGACTTTTAAGGGACTGTTTCATATGGATTTATTAATCAATCTTAATTTTTTTTAACACAAATTGTCATAGATAATTAAAGATGCAAATCCCTCACTGCACCACAGCTGCACCTTCAGCGAACCTCCTAATTCCTGCAGCACGAGGACTTTATGATTGTTTATGAGTGTAAAAAGTGGCTGATCTGTTCGGCGAAATATTTGACTGCGTGTCACTGCATCCCATACGACTAAAACAATATAACGATATAAAGAAATCTCCACTGTGCAGAGCGAGAGCGCTTCTCTTCCTAAACTGAACAGCGCATCATCGATGATATAAGGCCCAAATGTAATTAGAGTGTGGGCCGTCGGGGGAGACGGGAGGGGGGACAAGCGTGCTTCAGCCCAGTTAAAAGCAACTGTACATACACTGAAAAAAATTATTCAGAGATGATTCCTTGGATTTACTAAATTTTTTAAGTTAAGTGGCTGTAAACAATTTATTTGGGCTGAATTTAAACAAACAAATTAAGTAGAATTTTATTAAATTTAATTTGTTTGTTTAAATTCAACACAAATAAATTGTTTGCAACAGTTTTGCAGACATATTTTTTTTCAGTGTAGTGTGTGTACGCAATAAAAGCAGAATTACTGTGATATGCGTACATGTCCATTTTGGCGCTTTGCTATCATGGTGTCACCTAGCAACAGCTGTACACAAAACAGCACTTTGATACCAGGGTTCGGAAGGAAAAAGGACGGCGTGAACACAAATCAGCCAAGAGGGGACAATCAAACTTGGGTTCAGACCGGGCATTTGGACCAAGTGTAAAAGCACCCAGTACTGGATTGCAGCTAGAAGAGCATCCGCTGTGTAAAACATATGCTGGATAAGTTGGCGGTTCATTCCGCTGTTGTGACCCCTGATGAATAAAGAGACTAAGCCGAAGGAAATGAGTGAATGAATAAATAAGGTTGTGTGTGCCATGTTCAAATATTTCTGAATGCATTTAATTTGTACTTACCAACTTCATTCATTCATTAATTTTCTCTTCGGAATTCTCTTAATGAGAATTAAACAGAAAACACATGCCATGCCATTATTGAAGACTGTTCCCATCCCTTAAATATAACATTTCAAAAAATCAAAAATAACTTTCAGGCAACCTCAAGTGAAGAAAAAGGTGTATCGAATGTCCTTTGTGCCGACTGCCATTAGAATTTTAATAGGGTTAATTGAGTTTTTATTGTGATTTATGTCAAGACATTGAATGCATTTGTGTTGCCTGTTTTTCTGTGATATGTGTAAAAGATTAATTTTCACTTATGGACAATAAAAAGGTAAAAGTAAAACTTTTTTGGGGGTAAAATTAAATCATTTAAAGGTTTAACACAGAGGTAAATGTGAAGGGCACTGCATTTCTATATTGGTATCATTCATGTAATTTTGTAACTCTTGTAGTTTTTATTAATAGTTTAAATTCGTTTTTTTGTGCTTTAGTTAAAATTTTAGGAATTTTGTTGTCATTAGCTATGTTTCCATACACCTATTTTAGTGCGCATTTTGGATATGCACATAAAGAAATGGTTGATGGAAACACTAAGATGTGCATAAAAAATATATGCGCATAACTGAGTAGGCAAAACTTTTTATTTGGTTAGAAAATATGTGCATAAACTACGATGGAAACACTTTTACCAAACAAATTCCAGTATGCAAACAAAAAAAAAGGTCATGTGATTTTATTGTAAGAGATCATGTGATAGTAAACGTGTGTGAATGGACAAATCAGCAGGCTGAGCACAATGTGGAACATCTGAAATGTTGTTTTGGTCATCCTAAAATGCCTTAACCATTTCAGGATTAGTGTTATTATACCTCCAGAATTGTCAAGACCTTAAAATGTCACCATGCGTTCATTGCGTGTCGGGATTTTCTTCTGAGGTGCAAGTCATTTATTAAATAAAGAAAAGATTCACACATCTTCTCCTACTTCAGCAAATTCCATTTTCACTGTTGATATTTGGCGCTAGTTAATCAGGAAGTGACGATTTTATTTTCTTTGATTACTTGAATGGAAGCGCTGCTTTATTCACATGTTTTATATGTGATATTCCAGTAGTGCGCATAAAATGCATCTTTGGATGGAAACATAGCTATTGTTTTTTGTTGTTTATTGTTTTAAATTTGTGTTAGTTACAATTAGTTGACTATCAAATGAATATTTTAGTTTTTTATTCAATTTCCTTGTCAGTTTTAGGTAGTTTTAGTCATTTTGTTGTTTTGTATAGTAAATACAAACATATTTTTTGAATGTTTTAATTATTATTTTCTAAATACAAACATTTCATGTATATGCATGCTTATATTGGTTTTCAGAAAAGTTTATTTTAGTTTTAATTAATAAATTTTTCCTTTGTTTATTTGTTTGTTTGTTTTCTGGGGTTGTTGGCTTCTCCCACCAGTAACCGGTGTGAAAGAAGCAGTAAATGGGGTTTGATTTTTCAAATTGATTGGCACTTCAGGTGGAAAACAAACAAAAACCTTGACCTCAGTGGCTGCCTCTTCACATACGTTTCACACAAGGTAAAAATGTGAATGAATCATCGGTATTGAAAGCTTGATCAGGCATTTCAGCAGCAAATATTTAGTGTCTGTGCTATTGAGGACCGATTGGTATTGTTTAGGATATGACGTGTGGGTGGGTGGATGGACATGGGAAATGGACCCGAGGTGTAGCTGCCACTGTGGCTCTAAGAAACCACTGAGACGCTTTCAACAGGAGAGACGATGACTCATGCATTGACTTTTGAGTGAGAACACAGGATAGTGTCTCCGGTGTGAGCGTGCCTGTTTGTAAGGAAGAGAGGAAGAGGAGAGAAAATGCGCAAATGTGTTTTCTGACCGCTTTGAAAAGTAGAGACAAACTTTATGGACAGCAGCCTCGTTATTTAGAGTAAAATCAATGTCTGGTTGAACATTGAGCAGCTTTGTTCAAGCCGTAAGTAGTTTTCATCAGGGATAATGCATTTTAGTTTTCTGATTCCCGTCTGTTTTTTGTTTGGTGTCCAACAGGTTGTTTTGGACTTAACCTTTGGGGCCGGAGGTCATTCGAAGGCAATTCTGCAGTCAGTTCCTGGTGTAACGGTGGTGGCTGCAGATCGTGACCCCACAGCTTTCCGAATGGCCCAGCAATTAGCTGAAGAATGCCAGTGAGTTACACTTTAAACATACTGATTTCCCTTTCATGCAGAGTGCTGGACTCTGACATGTCTTAAAGGGATAATTCACTCAAACAATACATTTATTCACTATTTACTCACTCTCAACCATTTATTTTTATTCTGACAAAATATGTTTTCAAGAAAAATGAAAACCTTTTAACTTTGACTTCCATTGTATGTGTTTGTCAATGTATGGAAGACAATAGTTACAAGTCCTCTAAAATGTAAAAAAAAAAATTCCAAGTGTTTCTGTTTAACAGTGCAAGGACGTTTTTACAGTATTTCTTTTATTTTGGTTGGAATAAAAACATTTTGTAAAATGTTTAAAATAATTTTTAGGATCAGTATTGTTAGCCCTTTTAAGAAATATATTTATTTAACAATGGCTACAGAACAAATCACTCCATTGTCCATTGACTTGCCTAATTATCCTAACTTGCTTATTTGACCATATTAAAGTAATTAAGCCTTTTAATCACACTTTAAGTGAATACTAGTATCTTGCTAAATAACGAGTAATATATTATGTACCATCATCATAGCACAAACAAAAGAAATTAATTATTAGTTATTAAATTTGTTTAAAAAATGTGTGGGAAAAAACATCTCTTATACATAACAAATATTTGAAAACAAATAAAAATTTCACAGTAAGCTAATAATTTTGCCTTCGACTGCACATTTCACAGTTTAAAGGTGTAGTTTACTTTTTGGAAAAAAAATCATTTACTCATCCTACATTTGTTCCAAATCTTCCAAAAAAAAAGTTTTTTTCTTCTATTGAACATTGAAATCACGCATATATAAAATTTGGTATCCGAACAGTTGAAGTCAATTATGACCATCAATGGAAATGGAAGTCAATGGTGACCAATCATTCTGCAAGTGAAGTACTAGAGTACACAATAATTATGGGTTGGCATACTCTTTATATATATATATATATATATAT
>CAIGQZ010001108.1:16931467-16945210 GCA_903798205.1 Danio tinwini
TATTTATCAAAGATGTCTGGAAGTTTCTGCATCCATCCTTTGTTTTTATCTATTATATATTGATCAGAAAATATAAATAATTCAGATCTTGACTTTTGATCCTCATGGGTGAGTATTGATATGAATAGTTTTCATTTAGCAGTGATTATCACCATGAATGTATCTTGAAAAACAGATTTTTTAAATGAAAGAAGTTATTAAACAAACAAAAATATCTTTCACTCTTTCTTATGAATTTTGCATGCTTTATTATTATTTTTTACATAATGTAGAAAATTGTATTAACAATAACAACAACAATAATATTATTGATTCATTTATTTTCTTTTCGGTTTAGTCCCTTTATTAATCTGGGGTCGCCACAGCGGAATGAACCGCCAACTTATCCAGCAAATGTTTTACGCAGCGGATGCCCTTCCAACTGCAACCCATCACTGGGAAACAAACATACATACTCCCATTCGCACACATACACTATGGACAATTTAGCTTACCCAATTCACCTATAGCACATGTCTTTGGACTTGTGAAGGAAACCGGAGCACCAAGAGGAAACCCACGCCAACACAGGAAGAACATGCAAACTCCACACAGATATGCCAACTGACCCAGCCGAGACTCAGAACAGTGACCTTCTTGCTGTGAGATGACAGCGCTACACACTGTGCCACAGTGTCACCGGAACAAATAATAATAATAAAAATAATAATAATTATAATAATACTGTAATATTAATTAATTATTAATGCTTAAATGTGCTACTACTAATTATATAACCACCACTTGTACTACTACTACTGATAATAATTATTATCATTATTATTAATACTGTTATTATTATTGTTATTATTATTATTCTGACTCACATCTCACACATCTTCTAACCATCACATTACTCCTGTTCTTCAGCAACTATATTTGTTACCTGTAATGTCACGTATTGATTTTAAGACTCTGATTTTAACTTACAAAGCAGCACATAGGCTACCTCCTGATTACATTTGTGATCTTGTGTCTCTTTCTAGTCCTGCTCGCTGTCTTTGCTCTGCTTTGGGACTTACCTTGCTCTAGCCACATTTCAGACTTAACACCATGGGAGGTAGGAGCTTTTTGTATCGTGCACCAAAATTATAGAATGCATTACCCATAACTAGACCCACCTGGAATCTGCATGCACAGAAATACACAGATTTTCGCAGATTTTTTGCCCACCATTGAGTCTATGTATTTACTGTGTAAATGTGTGTAAATTTATATTTATCCAGTTTTTTTTATTAATTTCATTAATATTATTGGCAAATATAAAATTGTTCATATGATTTATTTACAATACAGTTTGTAAATTTATATTTTCTGTCTTTTAGTAGAAATATTATATAAAATACTTGCTTTGTTTAACAAATAAGTAGATCTAATTGGATTTGCATTGTAAATATTAAATACAAGTTAAAAAGGTATTATTCTTTATTTTATATATTATTTTTAGTTATGATACTGCCAAAATTATTCTGCATAAATCCGCAGATTTAAAAACCAATCTCAGCAGAAATAGCAAAAAATGTCCGCAGATTCTGTCTGGCCCTACCCATAACCATTAGGAATGCTGTTTCTTTACATTGTTTTGAAAAAGCTTCTTAAGACTCACCTTTTTAGCATTGCTTTTAATTTATTATCATCACTGTCATTTTATTTATTTGTAACATTTTGTTATTTATTGTCTCTTTACTGTTTTATTGTTCCTTGCCTTGTAGCACTTTGAGTTTGAGAAAAGTGCATTACAAATAAAATGTATTATTATTATTATTATTATTATATCATCTAACTATTAACTTAAATTGATAATTTAACATAACAATATCATTTTACTTCTTTACTTGCCTTCTCATTGGACCAAAAAGCATCTCCAATCTTTGTTCTAAAGCTCTCTGGCTTTGTCATTGGTGTACGTCAAACTACGTCATGGGGAATTTCAGGCTTTTCCGCATCATTGGGCATCATTTACAGCTAGTTCTGGGATGAACTGCTAGGCAAGTGTTTATAAGTAGCCTGTGCTTAATTTTATAGTCCCTTTCATGTCGACTCTCGCGTTTGCACAGAAACAGACAGTTTACCTGTCCTACTTAAATAATAGAGCCTTGAGAGTCCGAGTGTCCCTGGCGCTAGTGTATAATTAAATGTTTTTATCAGATAATTTTTTATTAAATAATTTTTTCCCGTCTGAAGTTAAAGGAACTGAGGCCACTTCTATTGTTATGAAACCAAGTGTGCCAGTTAACTTATATCTTTTGCTTTACCCTTTTAAGTTTAGATGATGTCAGTATTGTGGGTTGTTAAACTATTAATAGATTGGTTTCTTAGCAATTATGAAGCCATACTTGGAGCACGCTCACTCACTCACTCACACATGTCTACACACCCATGAAGCATGTCCCTTTTTTTAATAATATAAGATCTTACATAAGGCATTGCGATCTCTGATGCTCTGTTTAAACCACAAAAAGACGTTAATAATTTAAAATTGTTATGTAAGTGTTTTGCATATTCTCAAATCATTCTGTGGGTTGCAGAGCCACAGAGAAGCTTAGGAAACCCCCACAGTGCTTTAGGAGGCAAAAGAGGCGAGAGTAAGAGTGCTGAATAACAGGAAGATGGAGAGATAGAGAAAGGATTAGTGTATGTAGGCTGGGGTAATGAATGTGCTGAACCAGCTTTAGCTCGGAGCGAGTCTTTGTAAAAATGGCGGTGACGATACTGTAATTTGATACGACACTTAATGCTCATTCAATAATTACATTTGTTACATGTGGCCATAAGCAGCATTACCTTAGGTCCAAGAAGAAAAAAAAACACTAATTGGCCAATGCATAAAAAAGATCATGCTGATATTATTGTAAACATATGATCCTATTTATCACATTTGCAAAAGGTAATGCTTTATTTTGATGGTCCCCTTAAGACGTTTTCATGACAATTAGAAGCGCTGAAAGGTTTATAGCAATTATTAGCTTTGTTTGCGTAGATGCGCATACATTTTGAAATTGCACATAAAAATTGCATTTAAGTTATTTTATTCAATAAGCATAAACTATCTTGGAAACAAATTTACTAAATAGCAAGAGCCTCAAAGTAGCTGGAAGTCAGGGTGTGAACTACAGGGAGCTAGGGGAAGCTTGGCTCTCCTAATTAAGGCATGGGCTCTTGTGAAATTTTGGGGGTCTAAAAAAAATTGACAATGTGTTATTTTGACGTGCGGTTTCAGTATTGTGTAATGTGATCATGGATTATTATGTGTAAAAGTGCAAAAAAACGATTTGCACCTCACTTAAAAAAAAATAAAAAAATACAAGCTGACAGCCAGATGCTTTCATATGCACGTTGAGACACTGCTTATTCATTTCCTAAAACAAATTATGTGACGACGTGTTTCATTTTATTTGCTTTATACATCAGGCCAATACAATGTTCTTTTAAACACCGGGACATTGCTTTAAACATGTGACAACTAAGCTGAAAGCAGGGTAAACTTGACAAAACGGAACCCCTTTCATTGGTGTTTCTTTCATTTTCGAATTCGCGATTATGTTTACCGGAATGAAAAGTGAGATCACATGACATTCGATAGTCATATGTAAAATAAAAAAGCATATGCTGTCCTTAGTATTATCATGTTGAACTTAAAGAGCAAATAGAAATACGACGATAGGCTATACGATGAGGTTATTTATTTTGTTGTTAAATAAAACGTATTCGTGTTTGCTGATTTTATATAAATTAATAAATTCTGGCATGCTCATCAAGTAATGTGGTTTAGTTTTAACTGATCTTGTGATGATAAAAATGTGTGCAATGGGACACATTAATGGACAAACTAGCAGACCGAATACATTGAACAGCATCTGTAATGTTATGTTGGAAATTCTAAAATTTCCCAGCCAAAGTCTGTCATCAAAGTGGTCAGTGAGTGGCTATGATCTTATAGTAGAGCAGTTTATTATAAAGCTGCACTTTATTCACAAATATTTTAGAAATAAAGGTACACAAGCTGTCACTGGGGTGGTACCTTTTTAAAGGGTACATATTTGTACTTTTGAGGTCCATATTGCTACCTTAAACATATATATTAGTACCTAGAAAATTTAAGAGGAACACTTTTGTACTTTTTGGCACTAATTTGTACCCTTGAGGTATTAATATGGGCCTTTTAGGTACAAATTTGTACCATTTGAAAAGGTACTATCCCCGTGCATACCTTTATTTTTAAGAGTGTGTGATATTCTAGTTTTGCACATGAGTCTAATTCGCATCTTTGGATGGAAACATAGCTATTGGAGTATTAGTAGCGTGTCTGCTTAATAATTATGTTAACACTTTATTTTGATGATCCCACAACAGACATTATACTGACTGTATGTTTGCAAGCATTTCAACTCATTCTGCTAATCTTAAACTGAAAGGTATTGTCATATTCTAATGACTGCTTGTTTACATGAGGATGCAAACTCAATTATAATCAACAGAATTTCTGAATTGGCTCTACAAAATGAAGTGTAACTTTGCATAATTTTATATGATTTAAATAAATTATAGCAATAGCAACACTGTATGGTTTAAATTTACCTGTTGTCCTTTTACTTTGTGTTCACTTAATATTTTACAGCAAATTATTGTTTGTCATAATCAAATGATTCAATGACAGATGGGTGTTCATTTAATTGCTGACATTGTGAACATTTTGAAATAAATGTTTTTAAAGTTTAAAATGTCAAAAACATTTCTGATGCAATGTCATTTTCATCAGATCTCTGTCACAATTGGCATTTTCCATCTTTCTGGGGCTAATTTCACTCATTTGTCTTACTATAGGTTAATCTCATAGCTACCGTTCAACAAAAATAATTTATCTTTATTGTATTTGACAGTTTGATTGGAAATTATGGTGAAAACAAATATTGTTTATGGGTAATATTTTCCATGATTTGTGTTTGTCTTGATGTCACATCATACTCTTTTGTTTCATCCTAGTTAATAGTACTTTACATTATGCACATTACATGTATTAGGGGCTGAATTATTCATTGCAGTGCGAGGATGAATTGCAAAAATAAATTTAAAGACACCAAAGTAAAACGTTTCCAATATAGATTAAATTGATCTTTATATTACAGAAGTCACATGTATACATATAAAATAGTTTATTTGTTTTAAAAATCAACCCTTTTGCATAAAATAGGCTCAAGTCGATTATACCTACAGTATATATTATGATGATTAGGGTATCTTGATACATGTCTATTTTCTTTTTGGCTTAGTCCCTTTATTAATCTGGGGTCACCACAGCAGAATGAACCGCCAACTTATCCAGCACGATTTTATGCAGCGGATGCCCTTCCAGCCACAACCCATCTCTGGGAAACATCCACACACACTCATTCACACTCATACACTACGGACAATTTAGCATACCCAATTCACCTGTACCGCATGTCTTTGGACTGTGGGGGAAACTGGAGCACCCGGAGAAAACCCACGCGAACGCAGGGAGAACATGCAAACTCCACACAGAAACGCCAACTGACCCAGCCGAGGCTCGAACCAGCGACCTTCTTGCTGTGAGGCGACAGCACTACCTGCTGTGCCACTGCGTCGCCTTGAGATTGTCCAATAACCTAGATTATTATTATTATAAAAAAAACTCACACAAATGCAATGAAGAAGAAGAAATGAGGAAAAAAGCAGTAATACAGTAGTAATCAGTTTAACAATCAATAAGAAAGTAATGCACTTCATTAGGTTAATAATTGGATACAAATGTCTCAAATATAGTTTGATTTTAGAGCTAGAACTACATTGTGCATTATTTTAGACCGTTAATACAATATAGTTACTAGCTGCAATTGTACCCAGCTCTAACTATGCCTTGTTATAACTGTTGAAAATGATTCTTTTGAACAAAGTGGGCTTATCCTATCTTCACAATCTGTGGTTTGTGCACCCATTAGGTTTGAACCTTCTTTTTCGTGCAGCACTTGACAAATCAGCCACCACGAAGCGGCTCGCTCTTCCACACCTAATGACACTCTGAGATAGCACCTCCCACTCAGGCTAGGTTGCTAGGCATTATTGTCATATTGTCATGCACAGAGTTACATCTTCTTCAGTTCGGCAAAGTTTCTCTCAATTGCACCATCAGCTTTTTATATGGAAGCAAGAAGACTAGCAAGAGCTAAGTATGAAACTTTGCATGTTGTTACTCTGGAAACTTTCCTATTACAATAGGCTTGATTAAAGGGTCCCTACTATTAATCCTCAGATGTTTTTCTGTTTTGTTTTTTTATGTAGTTGGAAAACAAATGTGTTTGTTAATGTACAGCATCTGTGAAAATCTAAATGCGCAGAGTTATTTTGATTCCAAAGTAAGGACTGATTCTGAACTGTGAAAAATGCTGCACAAACTTAAGTAGAATAATTTTGAATTGGAATAAAATTAGAATAATGCCTATTTATGGTCTTCATCGGCTGCTCGTGAACACAGTCTACTTTGACTTTCAAACACTGTAGTTGTAACTGAGGCTACTGATCTGATACTACTGATATTGTTTGCATCCCTGTGTATAGAAAAAAAACTGACTTTATTCAATTAGGTGTAACACTCACTCACTCAGTATCCTTTGACTTAGTTTCTGATCCATCAGGGGTCGCTATAGTGGAATGACCCGCCAATTACTTTTTATGTTTTATGCAGTTGATGCCCTTACAGCCACAATCCAATACTGGGAAACACCCATACACTCTCTCATTCACACACACACACATTCATTCACTATGGCCAGTTTAGTTTATTCAATTCAACTATAGTACATGCAAACATGGGCAGTCAGGTGTAACAAGTTAAAGTATTTATTTATTTTTAGCATTTTTCTGTCTAGGCCTCTGACTAATTATAGCAGAGTAGTCTCTCACCTGGTATTTATTTATTGGGGTCTATTTGAGGTGTATTGGTAATCTTTTTCTGATCCTTTTGTCTAATATTGTAAAATAAACCTGTGTAATTTACACACTACTGTAAGAAAAACTATATAATTTTTAGAGTATTGGAACACTAATGAAGACAATAAAATATAACATTTAGACTTTATCTATTATACACTCACCGGCCACTTTATTAGGCACACCTTACTAATACTGGGTTGGACCCCCTTTTGCCATCAGAACTGCCTTAATCCTTCGTGGTGTAGATTCAACAAGGTACTGGAAATATTCTTTTAGAGATTTTGGTCCATATTGACATGATAGCATCACACAGTTGCCGCAGATTTGTCGGCTGCACATCCATGATGTGAATCTCTTGTTCCACCACATCCCAAAGGTGCTTTATTGGATTGAGCTCTGGTAACTGTGGAGGCCATTTGAGTACAGTGAACTCATTGTCATGTTCAAGAAACCAGTCTGAGATGATTCGCGCTTTATGGCATGGAACATGATCCTGCTGGAAGTAGCCATCAGAAGATGGATACACTGTGGTCATAAAGGGACGAACATGGTCAGCAACAATAATCAGGTAGGATGTGGCACAATGCTTAATTGGTACTAATGGGTCCAAAGTGTGCCAAGAAAATATCCCCCACACCATTACACCACCAGCAGTAGCCTGAACCGTTGATACAAGGCAGAATGGATCCATGCTTCTTATGTTGTTGACACCAAATTCTGACCCTACCATCCGAATGTTGCAGCAGAAATTGAGACTCATCAGACCAGGCAACATTTTTTCAATCTTCTATTGTCGAATTTTGGTGAGCCTGTGCGAATTGTAGCCTCAGTGTCCTGTTTTTAGCTGACAGGAGTGGCATGACTGTACTGTAGCCCATTCACCTTAATGTTCAGTGTGTTGTGTATTCGAAGATGTTCTTTTGCATACCTTGGTGGTAACAAGTGGTTCTTGGAGTTACTTTTGCCTTTCTATCAGCAGGAAACAATTGCTTTTACAATTTTTTTTGTTTTCAAACTTAATTTACCATTTTAGAAAGTAAAGTTTTAATCCTATTTGTCTAGCCCACTTCACATCCTGAAATGTTTAGGGATGAAGTCAGGAGACAGAGAGTATCTGCTCTTTTGTGGCTGAACACATTCAGAGTCTATACACTACAACAGAAATTCCATTCTCATGAGCTTTCGACCACCTCTGAAAGTGTTTCTGAAGTAGACAAACTCAAAACAATTTTGACCCTGTTTATACCTATGTTCAGTTTTGTCCACTTCTGGTCAGATTAATGAAAGTACATCTTAATACCAGGCATAAATGGCCAATTTGTGGTCTGAAATTGCATTTTCAACCTGCTCTGTCTTTTTATATTATTTATATATAAATTATGTGAAAACTCTAAAGGTCACTTTTGAAACTGGTCATACTGTCAAGCGTAAGGTTGTCATGGTGATGCTTATCACCATCAACACAGTTGACAGGTGATTTTGACACGTGCCTTTGACATTTGGACAAGTGACAAAAGTGTGTGTATTTGTGTGTGCTTGTATGTTTGTGTGTGTTTGGGTTTGTGAGTGTGGAAGTGAACAGGCTCTCCAGTTGTCAACACATCAGATCATTTACCTGTCATTGCATAAAATAACATTTGACATAATGCCTGCTGATGTGTCATTAACACACCAGCCAGTGCAGTCTGTGTCATAACAATCTGTCTTCATATATCAATTTAATTGTCTGCTATGAATAAAAAACACAGACAAAATAAAAAGCATATTTTTTAGCATTGTCCTGAAGAGGCTGCATAATTTATATGTACATGTTTCAAACAGTGCATGAGAATAATGCATGTAAGCCTTTTAGATATAGATAATACAAATAAATAATGATAATTCTGTCCAGTTATGTGATATTTATTGTTTTTTGCAGGTTTTTTTTCCATTTGCTATTCACAACACAGTGGGAAGTCATGCTCTTGTTTTTTACTCCTTACTTCTTTCTTTACAACTCAGAATTTTTCATTTTCTAACCAAAATCACAATTAATGAGTGGGCTTTTTTTTACTATTACCTCAAGTTAAGTTGTGTAGCTTAGGGAAAAGCTTGGCATTTGAAGGCAGGGTGGTTCGGGGAGGATCTAAGTGACTCCTAGGATTTAATCAGTGTTTTTGCTCAGTTATTGACCAGTCAGAATCTCACTTTTAGTGGCATCCATTATTGGTTAATGTTAACTCTCTTTGTTAAACTGAACATCTGAGATGCATTTTTTGTGTATTTGGTGTTACACTCTCTCTGTGCTGAAGGCTAATTATCTTAAGTGGTCACAGAATCAATCAACCTGTACCAACCCCAAAAACTCTCAATAATCATCTACATCAGGGGTTCTCAAAGTCTCATTTCAGAGGTAGAAATCTGAATTTTCATCAATGTCAAAGTTTTGGAAACTTGATTATAACAAAACTTAAGCATATAGACACAGAATTTGATAATCAACATACATGACTCAAGTACAAGTACAAAAGTGGCATAATGACAAGTGACACTTAATTTAAATGTCATCATTTTTATGTAAATAAAACACAATCAGAATATGTAAAAATAAAGCATGGTAGCATGGTGCAAAATAAAAGGCAGTCTTACCTGAGAAATGGCAGTGTTTGTATTGCATCAACTGACTAAACTTTTCTTTCATAGCGGCATTTGACATTTACTTTTCACAAATTTCTTCAAAATCTCAATCAAACAGAACCGTTTTGTGTTGAATTGTAGCAAAATAAGCGTATACCCATCTGTCCAATCATGTTTGAAAGCTTCTGGAAAATTACATCATCACTCATTCAAATGCTCACTGCTGTGAAAATGGTCACCTGATTCCGACAAATGCCATATGCTGACTGGATGTCACTATCGCATTTGTCTTCACTTTTGGACCATCTCTGAAAAGGCAAAGGCAACTAGATTATATGTTTTTTTTATCATTATTATTATTATTATTATTATTATTATTATTATTATTATTATTATTGTTTAGGGGTTATCACCTTTTATTGGGATAGGATAGTGGAGGAGGGACAGGAAAGCATTGGGAGCAGATAGAAGGGAAGGACCTCGAGAGGTGCTGACCAAGATTAGAAGTTTAATGTGCATTTGTCAATTCACATTTTTAATCCCTTACACACATTCATTCATTCATTCATTCATTCATTCATTCATTCATTCATTCATTCATTCATTCATTCATTCATTCATTCATTCATTCTTTCATTCTTTCATTCTTTCATTCATTCATTTTCTTTTTGCCATACTGGCTATCCAGTGTTATAGATTTTTCAATTATTTGTTTAGATTGAATATTTATTAATTTTCTTTTTGGCTTAGTCCCTTTATTAATCAAGGGTTACCACAGCGGAATGAAACGCCAACTTATCCGGCATATGTATTACACAGCGGATACCCTTCTAGCTGCAACTTATCACTGAGAAACACCCATACACTCTCATTCACACACATACTCTACTGCCAATTTAGCTTACCCAATTCACCTGTAGTGCATGTTTTTGGACTTGTGGGGGAAACCAAAGCACCCAGCGGAAACCCATGCATGCAAACATAGAAGAACATGCAAACTCCACACAGAAATGCCAACTGACCCAGCCGAGGCTCGAACCAGCGAGCTTCTTGCTGTGAGGCAACAGTGCTTCCCATTGTGCCATTGTACCGCTACACACAATTAGAGTTCTTTAAATATGAAATTTAGATGGATCCATACTGATCCATATTAACAATAAGCCACTTAACAGTAAAAATAAAGGACTGCAGTGAAGTCTGGCACCTTTGAGGCCTTAAATTGACTGCGTATTGACACGGGAAGCAACAGCAGAGGCAGCGTTCTGTCTGTCAAAGCCTCTCCCTTTCTCTCCAAACTCAGCAATCCATGGACCGGGAGGGAGAGACGGGGGCTCACCGCTCTCATAAAGTCTATGTGTTTGTGTGGGCGGCTAAGAGAATGCCTCGCTATAGATTTTCCAGCAAATAATGAAGGTACTGAGCGAATGAGGAGGAGGAAAGGAGAGAGAGAAAAAGACAGAAAGCCCCTTCTGCGCTGCAGAGAACTGAGGGAAGCCCTTGCCGCGGGGGCGAGAGCGATGCAGATCCCTCACCCCTGATCTTTCGGCTGGCTGTGGGTGTGTGGACGCAGGCACCTCAGGGTCCTACGGCTAGCCCTGGGCTGGCCGTGCGAGTGGGTGAAGAGAGGACCTTTTGTGACCTTAGAGGTGGAGGAGGTAATTTCTCTCCCCCGTCTTCTGCACTCTTTTTTGTTGTTGTGTACAGAAGTTTAACATGAGGCAGGGATGGGAAGCCGTGTGTTTAGCATGACTCCAAATGAACCACCTCTGCCTCTGCATGGGACCCCTAGTGTTCTCCGCCTCATTTGCTTCTCTGCTGTCTGATTTATAGTTGCCTACCTGAGCTGTTCACCGCTCGCAGGCTGTCTAAAGGTCACATGAAAAATGAATGGCTCTTCGGTGCTGGGGAAGGAACTCAGGAGGAGAGAGTCGGGAAGAACTGAGATGATGCCTGAATGCTTATGTCTTGCATTTCGACTTCATTTTGATCGTTTAAAAACCTATTTGTGTGTGGTCTGAGAGAGCACTGCGGCTGTGTTACTCATAGCTGTGAAGTCCCTTCTAATGAAGCAAAGAAAGTGAATTAAAGCCATAGTGGAAAAAAAGAAAAAACAAGACGCCCACTATTCCATCTGAATGACTGAGGATTAAAGAGACATCGTCAACACACGTCAAACCAACACCTTCACTTCAAGTCATATGAAACGTCACATGCTCTAATGTTTGTAGCTGTAAAATAATCGTGTACATGTTCCTGTGTATTCAACGCTTTGTATGTGCGTGTGTGTCTGTTTTTCAATTAAGTTTAAGCTGCGACAGCGCTCTCTCACAACTCTCATCTTCTGGTCTCCAAGGTGATAAATAAATGATATTTTGTTACCTTCCCTGTGGGACGCGTATTATTTGGTCTATCTCTCTTTCGCTGCCTGTACAGCTTATGAGCTGCGGTAGTCTTTGGACACCCACTAAGAACTTAGTACCTAGGTAACCAGCCCTACAGAGGCAGAACACCTGCCACAGTTTGCTCAGCTCACTAAAATGGAGGAAACTGAGCTCAAATTACTATGCTCAAAGAAGGTTTCGAGTGTTAACATGTTTTAACGTGAGCGAGACTTGAAAAATGAATGGAATTTTACCCAGAAAGACATCAGAAAAGGTATAGAATTGGAACATGGATTTTATCTGTTTCATAATGTAATGGAATTAGTGGTATTAATTATCTTTTTAAAATGCATCGTGGTATGGTTGCTCAGTGGTTAGCACTGTTGCCTCACAGCAAGAGGCTCGCTGGATCGAGTCCCAACTGGACCAGTTGGCATTTTTGTGTGGAATTTGCATGTTTTCCCCGTGTTTGCTCGGGTTTCCTCCGTGGGCTTTGGTTTCCCCCACAGTCCAAAGACATGTTGTATAGGTGAATTGGATTAACTAAATTGGCCGTAGTGTGAGTGTTTGCATGAAAGAGTGTATGGGTGTTTTCTAGCACAGTGCTGGATTGCTGGATTGTAAAACATATGCCAGAGTAGCTGGTGGTTCATTCCGCTGTGGTGACCCCTGATAAATCAGGGACTAAGCCAAAGGAAAATGAATAAAAGTTTAAAAATAAAATCTTTTCTGTTTGATATTGGTTTTCTATGTGTATTCAAATCTCAAAATTATATATTTTTATTTCAAAGTGTGTAAATTCAACAATATACGATCACCAGATATATTTCTTATTTAAAGTAAATTTTAGATTTAGTTTCTTAATATTTTACAATTTTTCTTTTGCTTAAAATTTGCTGTAAATCCTTTTTGGGGTTTAATTTTCATTTAGCTGCACAACGTAATTATTTTTATGCTTTAGTCATAGTTAAACTAAATTTAATTCAGAGATGGGAACTGTACTGTACTTAAGTAATTTTTTTCTGGTATCAGTACTCCACTACGTATTTTTTTGACAAACCTTTCAATTTTACTTTCTACTTCATTTTTACACAAATATCTGTACTTTGTACTTCTTACATTTTTTAAACCACGGTCGTCACTTTCGTTTTCAGTGGCGCAATCTATATATTTTTTTTTGTCATTGCGCAATATGAACGCATTTTTGATGCAGTCAATCTATTCTTCCTCATTGTGTGCTGCACTGTACTGCCTTTTCAAGGCTATCGCGCACCGTTCATGGGCTAGTTTATGAAGATTACTATGGGAAAGGCTAGGATGACTATGCAGACGTGACAGAGGGAGTCGGCGAATTTAACTTGACTGATGCTGTCTTGTTTACAAGATAATAAGACACCTTTTTGCTCATTCTGATCACAGGTAGATAGGAGAGACACATTCCAGTTCAAAAACATGCCGTTTTAATCCTTAAGCCTTTTGTCCACTTCCGATCTTACGGCACAGATCTTCTCTCGTCTTTCAATCTAATTCTGCAAAAAATGTTGCTTTTTTGTAAAGATTTGTACATTTAGTACTAAAAAAATAGAAAAACACCATGGATTACCTACAAAAGCCAATCTCCTGTTCAAAATCCTTAGTTCATCTCTCAAAACTATGTTATGTATGAGAGCTACTCTTTGAAGAGAGTAAGCAGTTTTAGCCTAATGATTTAATAATAATAATAATAATAATAATAATAATAATAATAATAATAATA
>CAIGQZ010001108.1:16945220-16995227 GCA_903798205.1 Danio tinwini
TAATAATAATAATAATAATAATAATAATAATAATAATAATAATAATAATAATAGTTTGCAGTCAAATATGATAGTATGTATTTTAGCAAAAGAAAAAAATCAATATATTTCGGAAAGAAATCAGTGTAAAATGTAAGACATTAATTATAAAGATAGACAGGCCAACAGAATTATTTTTAGAGTGTATCAACATGAATTTGAAATGAAATGAAATGATTTTGGTCTTATAGCCGCAAAACTATATGGTGAACGCTGTGAGTTTGCGTCAGTATGATGATACATGGGCCGACTTTTTGAGCAATGTTGGTGCTATGTTACAGGGTGTGATGCTGCTTGGCTATTTTCGTAAATTTGGCAACAAACATTGTACATAAAAATGAAAATTCATATTAATGTATCAATAGGATGTGAGGTCTTGTTACCTACCTATCTCATGTGCTATCCTTCAGCTTCATCCCTGATTTATCAGGGGTCGCCACAGCAGAATGACCCGTCAATTATTCCAGCATATGCTTTACACAGCAGATACCCTTACAGCTGCAACCCAGTGCTGAGAAACACCCATACACACTCACATTCACACACACACACACTTATACACTACTGCCAATGTAGTTGAATTATTATTCACCTATACCGCATGTCTATGGGATTGTGGTTGAAACGGATACTTTTTACTTTTTTTATTTTTGTAAATTTTTCAGGCGGTACTTCTTTACTTTTACTTAAGTACAAAAGTCTTGTCATTTTAAACATGAGTATCTTTACTTCTACTTAGGTAAAGGATGTGTGTACTTTTGCCATCTCTTATTAAATTGAATTCATTTTTATTTCTATAGCACTTTTACAATGTAGATTGTGTCAAAGCACCTTAACATAGAAGATGTAAATTAAAAAGTGTGTCAGTTTTCAGAGTTAAACTTCAGTTTAGTTCAGTTCAGTGTGGTTTAATTTTCACAACTGAGAGTCCAAACACTGAAAAGCAAATCCATGGATGCGCAGCTCCACAAGTCCCAAACCAAGCAAGCCAGTGGCGACAGTGGCGAGGGACACATTTCACCAATTGACGAAAGTGAAGGAAAAAACCTAGAGAGAAACCAGGCTCAGTTGGGCAGGACCATTTCTCTACTGGCCAAACTTCTTGTGCAGAGCTGCAGTCTGCGTGCCGGAGGCTGGAGAAGCTGGACGTCCATTGTGGAGAAACTGCAGTTGTGTGTCGGTCACTGTCGGATGTTCAGACTGGCCCACGAGATCAATGCAAAGTCTTGTCTGTCACTGGGGTCTTTCAGCAATCCGTCTCATGCTCTCCACTCCTCCATGACGGCCACAGCATCTGCTCAGAATATGTCCTGGTCCAGAATTATAGATACCTCTAAAACAGAGATGCCCAAACTAAGACCTGCGGGCCCAAGTTGGCCCATGGTAACCTTTGATTTGGCCCGCCATCCCATCTGAGAATGGTTTAGAGATTGTCATTTCAATTTTAATTAAACTTTTTATTTCTTTGTTTGTTAAGCTACAAAGTCTGAAATAAAATGTTTCAATGTAAATGGTGTAAATTACTCAGATTTAGTTTAAAATGTACATATGACGGATAGAGGACAATGCACAGACTTTGGTGAGTGAATCATGTCAAAGGCAGCTTCTACTTGACTAGTGTATTCAGCATTGAACTCCACTGTGTTATAAATGTGATTGTTTATGTTTTTATTGCAATAAGTTATTATTAAAAAAGTTATACTGCATTAATTAATACGATTCAAAGTAATGTTTTCTATTTTTTTAATAGTATGAAATGAATTAGGATATTACCCATGGTAATTTTAATGTAAAATAGTTTCGTGTATTTATCTTCGGCCCACAGCTATTAATGATATTTGGTTTTTGGCCCTTCATACGAAAACGTTTGAGCACCCCTGCTCTAGAAGTTCTCTATGGTTGACATCATCTCTATGTATGTGTTATCATTGAGGTCCTTAAAGGTTGGCATCTTCTCTTCACAGGTCTTGGATCACATCAATGGCACTGCCAATCTCTAGAGGCCTTGGGATGAGTATCTCTAGGTGGAAATAGAGAACAAAAAAATAATTTGCATAGCTGCTGTTCATTTAAACAAGAGATATTAAACATTAATGTATTAAACATGCAAAAATTAAGCAAACATAGAAACAAACATGTAAAGCATACGAGTATTTCTAGAATTGTAGCATTTTTACATATTATTTCAGTCAGTTTCCATGGAAACATATATATATATATATATTTTTTTTTTTTGTCAAATGTCTTTATTGAACATTTTTCAACTTTAACAATACACAAAGCAAAAATACATATAACGGGTCACACACACAAAAAAAGGGAGAAAACATTTTTAAGATATTTAGAATACATAAAAAAACAGGATAAATAGAAATAAAATATTTAAAATAAATTAGGTAAAGCATAATGGTAGCACAATACAAATGAAAAAATTCTATGCAGTCACTTGAGGTACTTGGGGAGGAAAGCCTTTCCACAGAATAGTTGACAAATCAGCTTCTAAATTGCTAATATAAGGCTTCTAAACATTATAGAACTGATCTGGCCGGCCATTAACTAAACATGTTAGATATTCCAGTGGGATTAGTTCCATTAAAATCTTGTTGAGTTTCTATTTTTATCTTCTACATCATTTTGACTTTTTTTTCATTTAATAAAAAACAGGTTTTAGTTGACTTGTTAGTATTTTCATCTTGTCCCAGTGTAAAGTTGTAAAGCAGGAAAGATATTATTATTCTAAACACCAGAAGCTTTTTTTCTGCTTTGTAACTAATGATAAGAGCCAGAAATGGAGAAAGTTCACAAAGGTTTTGTTGTCTTTGGCTTCCAGGGCTGGAAACGAGTGGCTGATGTTTATTTTTAACAAGGTCTCTGATCAGGCCCGTGTTAGTCTGACCTTAACAGTTTGTGAGGCAGATTTCTGTGTCACAATGAATGCAGGCTTCACGAACAATGGTGCTGAAAAATACAGCACCAACAAATTATGCTTGACCTCACAGCAAATACCTCCCATAAGCACTGTTACTCATTTAACATGTCAAGATGTCTGCTAGTCTCGAAGCTGCAGAAGAAGAAATCAAATCCAATGAAAGAAAGATGGAAATTGTCATGACTATAATGTTTTCTGATTCAAATAAATGCTGTTCCTTAAAGTGGTGGTTCACCGTGTATTTTTAAGGCCTGGTTGTGTTTATAAGATGCAAAGGAATGTGTGCTAAAATCATTTTATTTTTGATTATATACTGCTACTCAGCTAACATGAAAACAACTGTCATACTTCCTAGTTTCACCAAACGGCCCGCCCTCAAAAGATTCTAATTGTTCAGCTAACAAAATGTGCTTTGATTCGCGAATCGGCTCCACGTCACCAGGAAATGCCCCCCTACAAGCACACGCTTCTGCGCTGTGTAGACACTGTCAGTCAGTTAAGCTGTTAGCTGTATCAGTTTGAGCCCGAATCAGACAGAAAATGACACAGAGGACACAACTGAACCTTATGCCTGCTCTCTAAAATAAAATGTGACAAGTGTCTTTCATATATATTCGGAATAAGCATGTGTAAGTAATATGAAACGTTCAGATATATTTTGCAAGTTTGTTATTTGAGATGTAGAACGCAGGGAACGCGGACACAGAGAGACACCCGCATAGAGAGACACTGCAGCGCTTGTGAAGATTGTGAGTGTTTACAGCGGTTTGATGGATAAATAGGAATTTGTAGCTAAATTGTTAGCAGTGCCAAACAGCATTTCCCGTTAGATACATCCTTGCTACAACATACCATTAACATTAGACCCTATGCATGTAATAGATCAAGTTTATCAAACAAAAATACTTACAGGTTGTGGCTCACAATCCACAGCTTCTTATATTCTAGTTGGAGCTGCTTCTTCTTTGAGGAGTTTTTTTGCAGAATCCAGCACTAAACTGGGAGAGATTCTGGAAGCTGTCCTTTGTCAAATGCTAGAGCTATATCTTTTTTATAATTCTCTGGAACATAATTAAAATTACTTTGTAAGCACTTCTCTCTTTATGTCCTGTCCTTTGAAAGCCCAAATACAGAAACAAACTCTGTGAAAATAGCAGTGTTTGGACGGCATTTTAGCTTTTTCTGCTATAACATTACATCGCCTCTGGTCACGCCCCTTCGCTGTGTGGGGTAAATGTGCATGGTGATCGCATGTAACCCGAAGTGCATGTGATCTCACTAGCACGGATGTATTTTTTGTAATCCCCAAAATGTGTTTGCTATAGGCTTTGCTAAGCTAACTCTGTAAAAGCCAATGTCTCCCTTTGCTTTGAACTTTGAGCGTATTACATTCAGAAATGTTATGTTCATACAGCTGCATTACACATCAAGTAAAGTTTAAAATATGATATCGAAATGGACCGCCCCTTTAAACTTTGTTGATCAAAGAATCTTGAAAACAAAAAGTATCATGATTTCCACAAAAAGTTTAAGCTGCACATTTTCAACATTGATATTCACAAAACAATGTTTACTGTGCGCTAAATCAACACATCAGAATGATTTTTGAAAGATAACGTGGCATTGAGGTTCAAGTAATCATGCATGGTGAATATGGAACTTTGCACTTTATGTGAATAAGCTGCATTTTGAAATGTATTAAAACTGCTCACAGTTATCTTAAATGGTTCAAATATTTCACAATGTTTTTAATCAAATAAATGCATCCTCTCTGAGCACAACACTGCATTTTTAACACAGTAGTCAAGATTTTGAAGTGAATACAAAAAGTAAAAAAAAATTGTCATAAGACAAGCATGGGTGTTGCTCAAAAGTTTTAGGACAATTTGATAAAAGATTTTGATCCAATTCATCCAAATGATTCAAATGTTCACTGCTGTATATCTATCAGGGATCTTGTCTGAAAATGGACAATTTTGTAGCTTTGTAAACACTTTAACCTTCACTTGAGATAAAACAAAATGCTGTTGGTCCAACCCATCGCTTAAAGCATACATTAGATCTAATATTGTCTTACGGAATTGAGGTCTTTGATGTAGACATTATACCACAAAGTGATGATATTACAGACCACTACCTCTTGCTATATAAGCTGCGTTCACCTAAAATTATCAGATCTGCACCAATATACCGCCCTGTTAGGACTATCGTTCCATCCACCATGAATTCATAAATAACTTACCAGATCTTTCTTTATTTCGAAATACACCCGCAAACGCAAATGACCTTGATGTAGTAACCAGCAGTATGGATGCCATCTTTACTAGCACACTAAATACAGTGGCACCCATCAAATTAAAAAAGACTAGAGAGAATAAAACTACACCATGGTACAATAATCATACTCGCACTCTTAAAACAGCAACCCGTGCCCTGGAACGTAAATGGAAAAAAAACTTAAATGTTTTTAGAATTGCGTTCAAAGACGGTATGTCCAGCTATAGGAGGGCTCTTAAATCTGCCAGGGCTGAGCACCTCCGCAAACTGATTGAAAATAATCATAACAATCCTAGATTTTTATTTAGCACCATTGCTAAATTAACAAATAATCGGTCATCTTTGGAACAAAATGTCCCACCGCATATTAGTAGTGATGACTTTATTAATTTTTTCAGTGATAAAATAGAAGGCTTTAGACAGAAAATAGATTATGTTAAACTTTCTGCACCACCTTATACTCCAGATCAAGTAAACATTCAACTGAATCAAAATAACCTACAATGCTTCAAAATCATAGAACAGGAAGAGCTAGATAAAGTTATAAATAGTTCCAAACCAGCTACATGTATGTTAGATCCAATTCCAACAAAATTACTGAACAAATTGCTACCTGTTATAGGAGAGCCTCTCCTTAACGTTATCAACTCTTCTTTATTCTTAGGCCATGTTCCAATCCTTACATGCTAGCTGTTATTAAACCTATTATTAAGAAACCACAACTGGACCCGAGCAACTTAGCTAATTATAGGCCTATTTCTAATCTTCCGTTTATGTCTAAAATACTAGAAAAAGTTGTTTCTACCCAATTATGCTCATTTTTGCAGACAAACAATATTTTTGAAGTGTTTCAGTCAGGTTTCAGGCCTCATCACAGTACAGAAACCGCATTAGTAAAAATAACCAACGATTTACTCTTAGCTGCTGACCAAGGGTGCATCTCGCGATTAATTTTACTCGATCTTAGCATTTGACACCATTGACCACAATATTCTCATAGACCGCTTATATTCTACAGGTGTCCAAAAACAGGCTCTTCAATGGTTTAGGTCATACTTAGCTAATCGTTACCAGTTTGTGAATATTAATAGACAGCTTTCACAAGTAAGGCCAGTAAAGTACGGGGTCCCTCAAGGATCAGTTTTAGGCCCTTTGCTGTTTACAATATTCATGCTTCCCCTGGGTGACATTATTATAAAATACGGGATCAGTTTTCACTGCTATGCAGATGATACTCAATTATACATTTCAAATAAACCTGATGAGATGTCTAAACTGTCTAAGCTAACTGAGTGTATTAAAGATGTTAAAGACTGGATGACCAACAATTTTCTTCTCTTAAACTCAGACAAAACAGAATTATTACTTATTGGGCCTAAATCCTGTACACAGCAGATCTCACAAATTGACCTGCAACTAGAGGGATACAAAGTTAGAGTTATCTCTACTATAAAAGACCTGGGTGTCATATTAGACAGCAATTTAACCTTTAAAAATCATATATCCCATGTCACAAAAACTGCCTTGTTTCATCTAAGAAATATTGCTAAATTGCGAAATATGCTATCCATCTCAGATGCAGAAAAGCTAGTCCATGCTTTCATGACTTCTAGGCTAGACTACTGTAATGCTCTGTTTGCTGGTTGCCCAGCATCCTCTATTAACAAACTTCAGCTAGTACAAAATGCAGCTGCCAGAGTTCTTACCAGGTCTAGAAAATATGATCATATCACCCCAATTTTATCCTCCTTAAACTAGCTGCCTGTTAAGTTTCATATTGAATTTAAAATATTGCTTCTTACCTATAAAGCCTTAAATAATCTAGCTCCTGTTTATCTAACCAACCTCTTGTCTCGCTACAACCCAACCCGTTCTTTAGGATCTCAAAACACAGGGCTTCTTGTAGTACCTAGAATAGCAAAATCCAGTAAAGGAGGTCGAGCATTCTCATTTATGGCCCCTAAACTATGAAATAGCCTTCCTGATAATGTCCGAGGCTCAGACACACTCACACTCTTCAAAACTAGATTAAAGAATCTAAATCTTTTTAGCAAAGCATATACTCAGTGCATTACATAGCGGTATGACGCATGATGTGCCCCACACAGGATTTTGCTTCTTGTTTATATACACTATGAACAGCAGCTACGCTAATTATTCTCCTTATTCTGTATTTCCACCTGGGGGTACTCATCTCGTGGCCCTCAGACTATGCAGTGCCACTGATGCGATCCAAGACCAGCGACGAGATGATCCCAAAGTTTCTGGACCAGGCCGTATCCTGAGCAGCTGCTGTGGTGGTCATGGTGGAGAGCATGAGTCTGATTCCTGTGATGCTCCAAGGACACACGAGTCTTCGCTGAGGTCCTTCCTGCGCCTAGACTGCAGCTCTGCACAAGAGGTTTGGCCATAGGAGAAATGGTCATGCCCAACTGAGCCTGGTTTCTCTCAAGAAACTAAATCTTTACTTTCGCCAATTGGTGAAGTTTTTTTCTTCGCCGCTGTCGCCACTGGCTTGCATGGTTCGGGATCTGTAGATCTGCGCATCGATGGAATTGCTCCTCAGTATTTGGACTCTCAGTAGTGATTATTAACCCACACTGACCTGAGCTAAACTGAAATGAACTTAAACACTGAAAACTGAACTGACACGGTTTCAGTTCACTATAAACTTCTATGTGAAGCTGCTTTGACACAATCTACATTGTATAAGCGCTATACAAATAAAGATGAATTGAATTGAATTGAATTTTTGAATGGATTATCAAAATCATCGTTGTTCAGTAATATTTATTTAGTCATTTCACCTTTTTTCTTTTGCTGTTTTTAGACAGTTATTTTTATAGAATAATGAGTTGCGCTGTCCTTTTAAATCCTTTTAAAAACTCACCTATTTAATCTGCCCTACTAATAATTTACTCCTTTTTTTCTTTAATAGTCTTATAGTCTATTGTTCTGTTATGTGTATCTGTGCTGGCGCTGTTTATTCTAAATGTTTACATTCTGTTATTTCTCTATTTTTTAATTTCCATGTGTTTTATTATAATGGTCACACTTTACAATAAGCTTTCATTAGTTAATGTTAGTTAGCATATTGACTAACATTAGCTAATAATGAATAATACCTGCACAGCATTTAGTAATCATACTCCAACATTATCTCATGTATTATTAAAATGCCAAGTTGTTCTTGTTAATGCGCTATGACTTAACATGAACTAACAATGAACAAGTGTGTTTTCATTAACTAACATTAACAAAGATTAATAAATTGTGTAATAAATGTATTTTTCGTTGTTTGTTCATGTCAGTAAATACATGAACTAATATTAACTAATGCAACCTCATTGTGAAGTGTTAGCACTATAATTGCTATATTTGTAATTTAATTTTATGTGCAGCATTTGGTCAGTCTTGTGGCTGTTTTTACATGTGTGTTACGAATAAATGAACTTGCATCTATTTATATTAAATATGAAAAGAAGAGTTGACTCCTGATTTCCGTCCTCTTCTTTTTTCTGTATTGTCAAGGGGCAAAGTGAAGCCAGTACTAGGAAGGTTCAGTGAGCTGAATAACCTGCTCCCAGCTTTGGGTCTGGGTCCTGGAACTGTGGATGCTGCTCTTCTGGATGCCGGTTTCTCCTCCATGCAGATGGATTCAGCAGAAAGGGGCTTCTCCCTCAGCAAAGACGGACCGCTAGACATGAGGATGGACGGAGACAGGTTGGACCACTTTAGTAGAAACACTCATTGTCGCTGTTGTTCTAAAAAAATCATTTGTGCTGTTAGTAACGGCCAATTGCCTCTCGATATACACTGATGGCCACAGTTATTAATCTTGGCTCACTCTGTTATTGATTACATCTACAGAGTTTCCATGCTTCTCTATTATAGCTATTCAAAACTAATTCTGAACAGGTGTAAGGCATAATCTAATTACAGCTTAATACAATAAAATGATGACTAAGCGCTGCAGAGCCCAGTGATTCACAGACAGCACTTTGAGGGACACATGGAATTTGAGCGTTAAGATTGTGGACGAATGAACACAAGTCATTTAGAGAGTCAGAAACAAAAAAAAATGCAAAGGTCAGGCCACAGTGCCTTTATAACTTGAACATGAGTGATTTTGTATATTTTCTTGTATCTGATTTTTATTTTATACACTGATATATCTGAAAGATATACAAATGGTGTAGTGCTGTAATTGTGCAGTGCATGGTTAGGAATATTGTGGATGAAACTGTCAAACTGACAATAACAAAGAAGGACTGCCAAGTCTAACATAGTTTTAAATATTTAAAATTTAGATTAACTACTTTATAGTGTATTTTTTACTAAGAAATTATATGTTTTATAGAAAGTATCTACGTGGGTGAAAGGTGCTGTATGTTATGTAAGTTATGTAAAAAAATCTAAAGCATAAAATACTATAATATGTTTGCAAATATTTAAGAAACATGTTAAGTAAACATCCCTGTTTATCTGAAAAACAATGCTAAAGTCAGAAATTCTAGTTTGAAAATGTGTGTTGCATGCCGGAACGTCTGTAACCCAGGATTGCATTTCATTCATTCAGTCTGGAAGGCTCTCAAAGTATGCGTTTGTGACTGAAATGTGACCACTGGTGGACAGTAGCAGCCTCAGAAGTAATATGCAAATTCAGAGATATACATGAAGTAGCTATTAATTAGCAAATTATATAAATAAACCGAACGTAAGCATTAGGTGAGCAGGTTACATTGTATCCCCATGTCCTAACAACATGCTACGTAATGAGATTTGCAGTGATAAGAAATTTGTCTGTTTGCACCAGATGAAACACGACAGAAATTTAAATACAGCCGTTCAGAAGCACAGAATAGTGCATTTACTGCACTCCAACGAAATTGTTAGGTTTATAATCTAATTAATACATATTAAACCTTTTTAACATTATTAAATGTACATGAATTACTGATATGTGTTAGCTTGCACCAAGTCACAATTCTAAAGTTCATTTTCAAATGGTTTATTCTATTTTCAAGATCTGAGGTGAACTATCTGCTGCTGCTTTCAGTATACGGTAATAGATGTCTAGTAAAATTTTATTAAAACTCACATTATTAGCATTTAACACTGAATAAAGTACATGAGGTGTACCCAAGGTGATCGTTGTCAGTTTTCAGCTGCAAGAAATAGAAGCTGCTTCTAAAATATAAATTTTAGGTTTTGGTTAGGACAAAAATATGGAAAATATTCCTTCTATCGTGTGCCTTGCTTTTATTTAGAACACGACTTAAATCAGCCTTTAGGCTCTATAGTCAGGCACACTCCTGTTGGTGTTGTCAATCTTGCAACCTGTGCTTGCATGTGTTTTGAACTAGGCATGCAATACCTAGTTTAACCACTGGGTGTCAAACTTACATACTGCACTTTTAAGTTAAGATGCAGGAGTAGGTTTAGTACCTAGTTAATATAATGACTTTGATGTGCACATATTATGTATATGTGAAGCAGGACTGTGAAATATAGTGCTACGACTTCAGAATCTCATGTTGGTGAAATGTTTATAAAATGATAGATAGTGGTTTACAAAATCGAATCGGTTGTGGAAAAAAGTCAAACTTCGCCTTACTTTATTTGTTCACTTTCTGTTCACTTTATTTATAAAGCACGTTTTGATACATCGAAAGTTGACCACAGTGCAGAAACAACACAAAATAACAAGATATATACAATAATAAAATAATAATACAAAATATATAAAAATCTTTTTCACTTTATAACAATAAAATTCCATTTCCACTTATTAGATATCATGTTATATTTACATATATTGTGACTTACACTATATACAACTGTATACAAATAATTACATTATTATATACTGTTTGATTTCATTAATAGTGAATAAAAAGATTGATTAATGCAGCAAATGTTGAAAAAAAAACTATTAAAAATTGCATTGTAAAATGTCACATTTAGCTTAAAAGTTTACAAATTATTAGTACAAGTACAAATCAATACAATGGCAACAATATAATGTAACAGTGCTTTGTTGTTGTTCTTTTAATAAACTAATAAGGTATAATGTGCCCTACAAAAAGACTCAGTGTAGTATTTCATGTAACAAATTTAACAGCATATGGTTTTTGAAATGGCATATGGCTAAATAAGTAATCACAGACCTTTAGGTGAAATATCACTTTAAAAATAGTTAATGTATCACTGCAAACACTTTCTCTTATATTAAAATCTGTAAAACGTGAATGTGTTTCTGCACCATTTAAACTGGGAAACCACGTAAGCAGTTTGATCTGATTGCTATATACATTATAACAACCTTTTACCAGTAAACCTGTTCATCTAAAGTAGCGATTTTTAACCGTGTATCTGGGAAACACTGACCTAGAGTAACATTTTACCATCACTGTCATTTCTCAAAACTTATACGCCTCTCATGCTTTCCCATAATTTGAAGAGGAACGAGAGGCTTTCCTCTCTTATTAGGAAGTTTTGTCAAAGTTTTCACTGTGATAATGAGGCGGAAATCCCGCCAACTATAACCGACTCTGAACTTTTTTCTGGGGGCGAGATGAAATGATTGAAAAAAAGAGAGAGAGAGACTGAAAGAAAAAAGAAAAAGGGCAAGATCTAGTGCTCTAGTCAATCGAGGTCCTGCCCACTGTATCTGAATACACTTGATCCGCAAGATCCACAAAACCAGTGGGAGCATTAAACTTTCCCACAGCATGATGCAGTCAGTCGACACGAGCTGGCCTTGAAGAAGAACAGAGTATGTTTTGCATAAAACAGCATGTCTCTCATTTTGAATTACTCATACTGTGCTCTTATTTGTACGAATGTAAATAGGAGAGGACATATTATGAATAAGGTGAGATCACAATCTACATTGATTTCAATAGAATGAATGGTATTGAATTGTACATCTCTCAGTGTTTTGTATGCATTTCATGGTTAAAGTTGACTCCAGGTGACAAAAAATTGCTTTTGCACATGCACAGTGTCTGTGGAAGTACACTGTAATAAATAAATAAATAAATGAAAACTATTTTTGTACTGTAAAGCCCACATTAATGAGGTGTTGGAAAACAATATATATTTTTAATGAGATGTTGACAAATATCTGAGTTGAACTAATATTGTTGCTTCGGCTTGGATAAGAGGATATATATTTGTGGTGAGGGGGAGTGGCCGAGAGCCGTGGGAGCGAAACGAGGCCCGCCACAGATGAGATGCACCTGTGGCGCGCACCTGCCTTCAATCCCACGGAAGGAGCTATTTCGGTTTTAAATAAATATTTATTAATAAAAGGGAAGGCAGCTCCTCACGGAGACTGCCGTCTAAATCAAAACAAACAGACGGCAGCTCCTCACGGAGACTGCCGTCAAACTGAAAGCAAAAGTAATATGTCCGGGCCCGGTCCTCTCTCTCTGTCCTCTGCCATCGTTCCTCCTCTTATAGTCCAGAGCTCCTTCCGTGGGATTGAAGGCAGGTGCGCGCCACAGGTGTATCTCATCTGTGGCGGGCCTCGTTTCGCTCCCACGGCTCTCGACCATGCCCCCTCGCCACAATATTATATTAAATTTGCAAAAACATATTTAAAAAAAGGTAAAGGGTGAAATCAAGTCAACACTGAAAAGTGTTAATGTTGATTGAAATAAACACAAATTCAGCCAATATAATAAATACTTGCTTCGAGAGTCAGGTTTGGACCAATTACAAAACATACCCATTCATTCATTTAATTTTCTTCGGCTTAATCCTTTTATTCATCAGGGGTCACCACAGCGGAATGAACCGCCAACTTATCAAACATATGTTTTACACAGCAGATGTCCTTACAGCTGCAACCCAGTACTGGGAAACATCACACATATCCTCACATACATTACGGTCAATTCAGCTTATTCAATTCATCTATACTGCATGTTTTTGGCCTGTGGGAGAAAATGGAGCACCCGGAGGAAACCCACATGAACACAGGGAGAACATGTAAACTCCACACAGAAATGCCAACTGGTCTAGCCAGGGCTCCAACCAGCGACATTCTTGCTGTGAGGCAACAGCGCTACCCACTGTGCCACCATGTCGCCCCAAAAATGACCCATTCAAATATATTTATATTTTAAGAGACATTGCGTGAATCATCCAAAAAAGTCTGTGGAACTACAGTAGTTAAAAATACTAATAAGTTGAAGATGTTTGAACATTGGTGGTCAGAAATTTCTGAGTGAAAATATTTCAAAGTAAATTCTAAATAAAATTCTGTTCATTCCCTTTCCCTCACAGTCAGTAAGAGGCAAAGAGAAGTGGCAGCCAGCATCAAAGCTTCAAAACTCTAAATCTCAGAAAATAATTGCATAGGTACAAATATAGATACTTGAACATCTGACTCGAGAGGTTTCGAGAATATCTGAATCACTGGGAGTATATGAATCACAGTAAATGTATGTGCAAGTGTCCTCATCTGCCGACTGAAACAGACTACATCACACATTACGTTTTATTCATATTACTAAGCTAATATATTTCCCCATTATGCAGGTGTGTAACTTGGTCTGGTTGTACCCTGCTTTCTTTGTTCTTCCTGCAGCGTGCGTACGTGTTTTCCTAAAGAAAGAAAAAGCGAATGCATTATTCAGTTCATGATTTGATATTTTTATATTTGTCGCTAACCGTTTCTCCCTCCTGTTCTCTCTCATGTACACACGCGCTCTGTTTCTCTCTTTTTATAGATCTGGAGCCCACATCTCCCAGAGTGGGAAGGGTGGGAGGGGTTTTCGCTGGTGTCTTAGAGCTGTCAGGCTTGGCTTCTGTCAGCCAGGAACTTGTGACGTCAAGCTGCTTAATTGGGCTCCTCTTTGTGCGTAGGTACCCCGACATGCCCTGCGCGGCTGACGTGGTCAACGCCTTGGATCAACAGGCGCTTGCGTCCGTGCTGGTCGCGTACGGGGAGGAGCGGCACACCAGGAAAATTGCGGCGGCCATCGCACAGGCACGCAACGTCTACCCCATCGGCCGGACCCTGCAACTGGCCAGCATTGTAGCAGGTACCCCCCCTCATTAATTCCCTACTCTAGAGGGAGTCGAGGAGAGAGATATTAACGCAAACTCTCCCTATGGGACCTATTTGTCCTGAAAAAAGGGAAGGGAAGAATAGATGGCTTTTTCTAATCTACCGAAATTTCCTCCTTCCCCCCTCTGCTTCTCACTGTCTGAGTGTCCATCAGCAACACATCCCTTGTGATTGACAAGGCTCTTGCTAAAATAAAAAAAAGCTGAGTGAGAGAGGGAGCAGTAGCGAAAGTGCTGCAGGTGGGGTTCTGTGCGTTTTTAGCCCCTTAATTCGTATTTAGACTCGCACTCTCCTCCCCCAGACCCCCCAACCATCCCCCCCACCCTTGTATCCTTTGATTTGTTTCTCACACTCTCTCCCTCCCTTTTCATGCCCTTCACTGCACCCCCACCAACAGACTTCTCCGAACGCACGCGTCACACACACACACACACATACACACACCACATTGCGGCAGCTCGATGCTTTTTGATATTATATTTATCGGCTGCTTTATTTTCACTGGCGTTGTTTCCATAGCCTTACGCTGGTGACGAGATAGATAGTCACTTCTGAAGATGATGCTAGCACGAGGCGTGCACGTGCGTCACGCCAGGAGAACAGGTGTGACTAAGGGCAGTTGTTTGATCTTCTTTGAAGAGTAGAGAGAGTCAACAACAATGTTTATTCCAATCAATCTGGAAGCTTCTGACTCCCGAGGGTCCCTGGGGGTCGGCGGTGGGTTGCTGGCATTACCGTTGCCAAGGGAAGCAATTGATGGAGCCGGAGGAGGCTTGATACGTGTACATTTGTATATGTGTGTGTTTATCGGTGCTGATGATGGGCGAATGGGAGGGGTTTAGACACCATAACAATGGGCATCATGGGATTTCTCCTTCTTATGAGCTCTTTGTTTCCTTACATGAGCCTGCAAAACCCCACAATGCCTCTGAGCCCTTGCTTTTTGGAGGCAGATGAGTCTATGAACCTTGGTTGTTGCGTATTGCTATAGTCATTGTGTACAATCATTTGCTTTGTTTAGCATCAGTGTGTTTTATACTGCAAAAATTATTTCAGCCTCTCCACTTTCTCTGTTAAATTCAGCATTACCTGCCATTTCTTTGTAGTTATTTGTAAAATGTACTTGGAATTCCAGGCTTTCTTAATAATTCCTACATTACTGATTCAGTGTTGCTGCTGATTGATGGTTTTATCCCATGTTAAAAAAGGGAATCCGCACTATTTAGCGAGACACATTAGAGAAGAGACGAGGTCATGGCGATCTAATATTCTCATCAGTATGAACCCAGCTGGCGTGACAGAAGATTATACAGATTCCCAAAGGAAAGTGTCCCTCGTTCCCAATGCGCAGATCAGCTTTCTACATATCAGACCACTTTGAATCATAATGAGCATCAGCCTAAATCTGGTATAGAGCCTGTAATTCGCACCCTCAATAACCCCAGACGGTCACATGGGCCTCTCGCATACACCTTTAAGTCATCAATCTAACTCTATCATAAAACATTCAGATTCATTTGGAGTGGCTCGCAGGTTTTGACAGCATGGTTAAACAGTTGTTTAAGCTGCTGGTCATGCTTTAATATCACTGTAAGAGACACTAATCAGCCCACTATTGATCACTGGTTGAAGAGCAGACTCGTTGGGAGTGTTGATGAAAATTGATCTTTTGCATTCTCCTTCCATGTTTCCTGAGGCCCACATCACACTTTTGGAATTAAGGCAGTCCTTAAAGTCTGTTTAAAGTCTGTTTGTGCTCTATGATGCTACTTAAAGGTGTCATAGAATGCATTCTGTTTAATTTGGTTTCTTATGTCTACAAAGAAGGTTTGTAGCTTACGTAACTGCAAAGAAATTCCAGAAATAATTTTTACAATCCCATTTATATTGCTAGAAATTGGCCCTAGAATTAGGGTTGTGAATAGACTAGTAATGAACTCTGCTCTCATGCTGCTCTCACTCATGTCTCTGATGCTCAATAGGTGTGATGTACTCTGAATTACACATGTGCCAAATAATCATACTTTAGTCGTCAAATAATATTAGAATGTAGATACCCTGTCATATGATCGTTTCAATCATTTCAGCTAAAGTGGAGAGGAGGTTCATGTTAAAATGTGTAGACAACTAAGACTGCTGCTTCATTACAGCTCCTCACTTATGTGTTGTGAATAAAATATAGGCTAAATAATAATTATACCTAATAAAAGGGACAGACAGAGATGCATTTATAGCTGTGTTTTAGGAGTTCATGAAAACACAGACAGGAATTAATATTAACCTATGTGTAAAAAGACAAGTTTTAATAATGTGTACTTTATGGAGTTTATCACAGTAATGCTGAGTTCCGACTGCATGTTTTAGCCCCAATTTTGACTCGCCAACAGGTTTTGAGAATTTGCAGACAAATATCTAAAATCGCAGTCAAATCAGTGCTTGTTCACGTGAGTATCAATCACACAGTGTGAACCGTCAAAAACTCTTATCAGTAAAAAAATTGCAGATGAGTCGCCAACACCCATGAGATGGTTGGCATGCTAAATATCTGGACCTGTCACCGATTCAAAAATCATACCACATGAAATGTGTTCCGATTGAAAATAACATCGCCATTTACCTACAGCCAAAGAGAGAGCAGCATCCACTAGTATGGATATCTGCAGGCCAGCGGGAGGTTGGAGAAGTTCAGGGCTTCTTTTTAGTCTATTTGGACCCAAGAAAGGGAGGAAAACCTAGTGGGAACCTAGTGGAAATTCCACTAAAGGCTTCTTTCTCATTCTGTAGTTAATGACTAAAAATTTACTACATAACACTGGGTTGTTTTCATGTCATTTCTTGAGTGTGTTTGGTTGTGAGATGTAGTTTGTGGGCTGAGACAAAGGTGTCGAAAACCCCCTGTCGCCGATCCATCCTGCAGTATAAACACAGCAGCGACGGAATGCTGCCCTATATAGTCATGCAGTGTGAAAACATCTGTAACACGATTACTTTGAAAATCATGCAGTCTGAACTCGGAATAAGAGCTGTGTGATATGACACAAAGCATAAATGTGTATTAAACAATAATTCAACAGTATGCATACTGTTGCCTCATCACAAATGTGCACGTGTCTGTTGTACACAGCAAATCACACAGCTAATTTTACAATATGCATGTTACACTCTCTTTAAGATGTATTTTTAGTTCTTTTTAAAATGGAAGTAGGCATATGTTTGTGTTTGTTATAGTGTTTTCCAAAACAACATTTGACCCTGTTTGACTTTCTTCATATGGACAAAAATTTGCTCACAATATGCCTTTTTTTTTTTGTTTCTGTTGGAATGTCAACAGAATTTCTATATATGTCTGACTGATATCTTCGATATCTACTAAGGATTTGCTACCTCCTTTGTATTCAGAATGGAGATAATGACTGGTGTTACTTACCATCACACTATGTAGTAGTTAGCAGACTGTCTTTATTCAAAGCTCTCAATTGTTGTCTTTCAGTTAGGATCTAGTGTCTTATTCAACTCCAGAGCTCCATGCAACAACATCTTTCTGCAATTGAGTGAGTGAGATGAAATGAAAATAGGAAGTATACAATCCTGGTGTGCCTCGACGTGATACAAGAGAATAGATTGTATACGATTCTGTAAACAAATAACACAATTGGCTGCACTGTTTTCCGCAAATAGGTAATACACAGATAAGCAAAAAACAAGCACACAATCATACTGTTGCTGTGTAAGAAAACAAAAAAGTGACCTCCTTCCACTTCTTCAAGGTCCAGTTCTGATTCCTGTGTGCCCGTTGTAGCACTTTTTAACTGTGGTAAAAGGTCTTTAAGGCACTTGGATTGATTGCTCTGACACATTCCTCCTTTAACCATCATTCAAATTTTGGGTGCCACAGTAGACCTTTTGTTTGCTCTGACCAGTCAGACTAACATCCTTTACCCTTGTGTACCAATGAGCTTTTGGCTCCCAGCAGTCTGTAACTGGTTTGTGGTTCACTGTTAGTAAATTCTCACCTCTTCTGAACTTTGACAAGCCTTGCTATTTTTGACAGACTCTGACCCAGTTTGATTCCAAGTCAGATTAAATTTCTGCCCATTTCTCATTTCTCCAAAATGTTGATTATGAAAACTGGTTGTTTGCTTGGCCTTGTTAGGAAATATTTCAGCTCATAAGTGTAGAATCTATGGTTCAAATCTAATTTAAACCTGACAATAAACAGCATGTTGATACAGTGAAATTGACTATAAGAACTCTTACATTTTGTTCTTCCATTCAAACACAATTCATTCATTCATTCATTCATTCATTCATTCATTTTCTTTTCAGCTTAGTCCCTTTATTACTCTGGGGTCCCCACAGCAGAATGAACCACCAACTTATCCAGCACATGTTTACGCAGCGGATGCCCTTTCAGCTTCAACCGATCACTGGGAAACATCCATACACACTCATTCACACTCATACACTATGGACAATTTTAGCTTACCCAATTCACCTGTACCACATGTCTTTGGATTGTGGGGAACACCAGAGCACCTGGAGGAAACCCACGCGAACACTGGGAGACAGAAATGCCAACTGACCCAGCCAAGGCTGGAACCAGCAACCTTCTTGCTGTAAACTGTTAAACAATTCATTCTTTTCCCTTTTTTTTTGCAATTTAGCAAAAAAATGAGATTACTATTATCTACATAATTAATAAAAATATAAAAACGGCTACCTTCTCCCATATCTTCTTTACCTCAGTGACTTTAGGGGAATCCAGATCATTCAGTAGAAGGTCTGTTGGCATTTTAACTTCATGCACCAGCATATTCGTTTTCCGCTTACAAAATCTGTCATGTAAATAGCAAATATTTTAATGCACATTACTCCCAAAATACACCCATAACTTATTAAGAGAAAATGGACAAACCTTTTAGATTATGCGCCGGGTGCACAGACCATTTTTCCCATCCTTAAAATAGCAAATAAATTGTTTAAATAGAGCCCAAAGTGTGACTGAAATGATATTTCAGTTTTTCACATAAAAAAAGAAATGTTTATGTCAGATTTAATTGTAATTATTTATGAAATTTACTCCCAACTTCTGAGTTTTTACACCATTTTGTAGCTTTAGTGAGTAACACTAATTGTTTAGTAACAATATAAATTAGGTACAACAGGTTCCAAGCCAGACCTCGGTTTACACCAAAATGACTTAGATTTCAGAGTCACATTTGAATCATTATTGCTAGTAACCCAGCATTTTTAGATCCATAACCGACAACTGTAATGCTCTTCTGGCTAATTTTCCAGTAAAAGTCAGTCAGTATAGACAGTCAACACAATCAAGCTGCTGCCTCTATAGAGAGTTTTTTCAATAGCAGTGGCGGCCTTTCAGCCTTAAATAACATTCACAAGCTGCGTCCCTATTTAGCCTGCTGCTTATATCAAGGAGGATTTACTAGGTAATAATGAAGCATTACATCTGAAAGTCTTGAGCATAACAGCAAGTGCCAGCCTCACCCTAAAATGAGCCACTTGGAAAAGCCCTTCCCGAGCTTTCACAGAAAACAGAGTAAATTGGCACTACAGGATAATATAGGACCCCTCATCTCTGTTCTTACTGGAAACCTGACGTTATCAGCATAGATTGGGAAATGTTGTGCAAATTTTAGTTAACTCTTCAGGGTAAACAAGAAGATGGAAGGCTTTAATTTCAGTTCTGTCTCTTTCTCTCTTTCACTTATTGCTCTTTTCTGTCCCAGAGGTGAACAAGGAGAAATATGTAATATATTTGCTGGAAATGAGTCATCAGCGTGTTGTCGTGGCATATGCAGGATCGAGTATTTTCACCGAACATATTTAGCCTTTAGCCGTTAAATGAGAAATAAATGAGGAATAAACCATTTACTGAGTCACAACTCTGTTTCACACCATTTTCATGCAGAATCAATCAAGCGCTCGGGTTTACAACCTAACATTTAAATGTTAAGTGTGACCTGACCCACACTGTTTCTCTGTTCCTTTCTCAGCCGCCGAGAGGTAGAGGAGTCAAAAGTGAGACACGTATTAATAAATTTTTCTTTAGGAGTTTGAGGACATATGGATACATGCATTTTAGCAGATCCATGCCAACACAGCAGAGCAGTTCACTCGCCCTCAGTCCTCTAGAGATCAAGCTTTAAAGACTTGTGTGAATGTGCTAAAACATGAGTGATATGGTCATTAAAAAGATATATAAATAAATAAATCCATAATCTTGTATAAACAATATTAAGGCCCAATCCCAATTCTATTTTTGTACCCATACCCCTTCCCCCTCCCCCTTGGCCCTTAAAACTGAGTGTGAAGGGGAAGGGCTTTAAATGTTACCCCTAAGAAATAAGACACCACTATAGCACCTGCACACGTCATCATATGTCATCGCAATTTCTTCATATGAAATCGACGTTGCTGACTGCTGTAGTTATTCCAGTCGTGTTATTTTTTTGGTATTTATCTTCAGGAAATCACAGAAGGCAATGATATCATGTAAGTGTAACGATTTAATGTGGCAATAAGCTCATAACTGTACTGTGTATTTACAGCGTGGCCATATTGTATCTATGTAAACACATGAAAACAACATTAATGTTATACCAGACACTGTAAAAAGGTCATTCCCAGCCACTAAACATTTCTGACAGGTTATTCGATTGTCATCAAGTGACAGATATGAAAGTATGTTGTGGAATATATATACTATACAGAAGATATTATTATGGATTATAGATAGCGAAATTTAATGTTTTTTGTGTGTTTTTTTTTAAACATGATGGTAAAACATGAAGGCCTTTAATATGTTTGTTAAAAACATGTTTGTTTGCTGTAAAAATTCATAATAATGACAAAAACTACTAATTTGGGCATCTTCCTGACTTTTGCGTGCAGCCATTTTGCTGTTGTAGATGGTGTTTTCTGGGAAATTTTCTTACCCCTTGGTTTCAAGTGTGGTCCTGAAAAAGCTCAGTTTCAAGGGCTATCTAGCCCTTCTACTTAGCCCTACGCCTTCAAGCCCCTGCCCTTTCACATGAACGCTTAAAATGAGGGGTAGGGGTAAGGGGTAGAATTGGGATTGGGCCTAAAATATGCTATAATTTTAGCAAAACTTCATTATAGTGTTTTATATATATTATATTTATAAATAATCTTACTTGTGCTAGGAATACATTGAATATTTATAAATGATCTCATTGCGAAATGATCCTCATGTGAATTGGAGATCTAGTGACTGTGGAGGCCATTTGAGTGGAGTGAACTCAATGTCATGTTCAAGAAACCAGTCTGAGATGATTCACGCTTCGATATGGCAGGTTAACCTGCAGGAAGTAGCCATCAGAAGATGGGTACACTGTGATCATAAAGGGATGGACATGGTCAGTAACAATACTCCAGTAGACTATGGCTTTGACACGATGCACGGCCGATTCTAATTGGCCCAAAGTGTGCCAAGAAAATATCCTCCACACCATTACACCATCCATTACACCACCAGCACAAGCCTAAACCGTTGATTCAAGGCAGGATTGATCCATGCTTTCATGTTGTTGAAGCCAAATTCTGACTCTACCATCCAAATCTCACAGCAGAAATCAAGACTCATCAGACCAGGCAACGTTTTTCCAATCTTGTCTTGTCCAATTTTGGTGAGCCAACAGAATTACAGCCTCAGTGTCCTGTCCTTAGCTGACAGGAGTGGCACCCGGTGTGGTCTTCTGCTGCTGTAGCCTATCCGCCTCAAGGTTCAACATATTGTGCGTTCAGAGATGCTTACGGACGAATGTGGGGGTGAGCGGGGCGATACAGGGTCTCCATACCACCCCTAGCAAGATACCACCCTGGGCGATTGCACATATTGCCCATGCCTAAATCCGCCACTGGTTGTAACGAGTGGCTATTTGAGTTATTGTTGCCTTTCGATCAGCTCAAACCAGTCTGCCATTCTCCTGCATTGAGTTGCTGCCATGTGATTGGATAATTAGAAATTTGCGTTAGCAAGCAGTTGGACAGGTGTCCCTAATAAATTGTGCAAGTGTATATGCATTTATAGATTAGATAAATGTTCATATATGTATACAATGTATGCATATATGATTACACATACGAGCATACATATTAATAAATAAATTGTGCCTTCATCATGCAACATTCACCATTTAGAACTGGAAAGTTCCAGATATTTCTCTGCTTCTCTTAACCATTCTCCAAATACCATCTTTCAAGTGTTGCCTTTGTTTTTATTCTTTGTACAATCAGTTAGATTATGTTTGTAATAAAACAGCCTTGTATTTCAGAACGATAGTCCTGCGGCTTGTTCAATACTTAAAGCAACGCAAGCTCGTGATTAATAGAGAGGAATCACAAAAGGAAAATCCGTCATTCACTTCATGGTCAGACAAAGAATGAGTCCTCTATTCAAGCTGAATCCTCATTCAGGAGAGATCTGTGCCTTCATTACAGGAGGATGTCATGCAGTAATCAGTTTGATCCAAATAAAGACATACTGCCAATTATCAGAAGCAGGAGCAGCTGGGTGTTACCCTTTAATCCCTGCACACACGTCAAACACTGCCAACACATTTCACTCAATAATAGCCACTGTTATATAGAATGTAGAATAGAAATAGCATGTTAAGGGAATAATGATGAGGTTTTATGTGAAATAAATCTCTTTGGAGATTCTTATCTTTTTGGCTTTGTGCTTTTTTTGTCTAATGGTAATAACTTTAAGACTGTAAGTTTTTCTTTTGTCACACTTTATCTATTTGTATCTATATAATTCAATTCATTAGACCATGACTCTCCAATTAATCAGCTCTGACATAGACCAAACTTCACAATTTTATTCATATCTAGAGTGGTGTGAAAAAGTGTTGGCCCCCTTACTGATTTCTTTTCTTTCTTTTTTTTTGCATGATTGTCATAATTTAATGTTTCAGATCATTTTGTTTTTTCTTGAATAATATAAAACATTCTATTGTAAATGGCATGATGTGTTTACTTGTGTTATCTTTGACTAATATTTATATCTTTGACTAATATTTACATTAGTTTGATGGTCTGAAAGATTAAAATATGACAAACATGCAACAAATAATACATTATTTTACATTATTAGTAAGACACTTTTTCGCACTACTTTGTTTTGTAGCTTTTTACTAAGGAATGTGTACATATATGTCTTTCCTGATTTTATTTAACATTTTAGTCTACAAAAAGTTATGAACATGAATTTTTTTCAAGCTGTTTACATTATTTTAAGCATTTCAGAGCAATAAAAAGAGATTCCAAAATTCCCCAATGTCTAAAATGCCCAATTTAAAGATCTGACTCTTGCATGTAAAAAAAAAAAATCAATAATTTTAAACTTGACTTAATTCAGTGTTCAGATATTTGTGCTAGAAATGTATGCAAATTATCACATATAGGTTGTGTTTAATCACATGGTTCTGGTGATGCGCGAAATTCAGATGGAGGGCAGGAAGTAAAAAACTGAATGAGAGACAGAGAAAAGTCTGTATTTTGCGATTTAAACCATATTTCAAAGGAGATATAAATAGAAAATAGCCACATATGATTGGCACGATCCATATATCATGAAGAGGGACAAGTTTTCTACTGAACTTAAATATATTTGCCTGTCATTGAGGCGGTAGATACTGCATAAAATACTAAAGCAAATACTATAGTGTTTAGAAGCATAATATAGATAGTTAGTTGAATTAAACTGTCATAGTAATTATATTGTTGCTGTGGTACAACACAACTGTAGTAATAAACTAATTATTCAATAGGCTTCAGTTGTCTATGCTATGATTATACACCATCACAATGCATCAAAGTTTACACTAATATTGCAGTATTTTTAACACTTTATCAGTTTACTATAGTACAGTATTCGGTAACCAAATCAAATCAAATCAAATCAAATCAAATCACTTTTATTGTCACGTGTGCTATGATGAGTGAAAAGCTTAGGTGCTGGCTCCAGACAGTGAAAAATACAGATAGTGCAAATACAACAACAGTGCAAAATACAGACAGTGCAAATACAACAACAGTGCAAAATACAGACAGTGCAAAATACAGACAGTGCAAAAATTAACATTCATTAACAAAGAGTTGTTCGCATTATACACTTTACTATGTGGTTCAAAAACATGTTTATTATTGATTACCATTACTACAGTTTTTCCCCCATGCAGATATCTTTCAGACATCACAAAATAACAGATGAAAGCATGCAAAAGCGTAGACGCATACTCTACGTTATTATTTATTTGTTTATTTTTGTAAGGGGGGAAGTGCTTCACAATAATAACCGTGTAGTTATGTCGCAAGGGTTGCATTTATTTTTTGTTTAATCGATGAACTAACCATAAACAAACATTCATCACAGCTGCACATCCTGATGTTCACTTTATGGTTCATTCCACCAAAACACCAGTAAAGACTTGGATTATTGCAATACAAGACAGACATTTTGTTACAGCCATTACATAGCAGGGTTATTTATATCCTTTTGGATTTTGTCTAAGTGTGATGGCGTTTGTATCTGCTTTTTATATTGCACATTAACATACTCATACACATAGCTAGGACTGTATATAATCTTTATTGGCGCTGTCAAACGAATTATCGCATTCAAAAAAGTTTGTACACATGGATGTTTTAAAAAAATATTGATTACATGCTGCCTTTTCTTTAGTTTTTTCTTTCTTGAACTTTCCCTCCGTTATGAGCTAAGACTTTTAAAAGTCTATAAAAGCTTTTTTGCATTTCTTATTTTGGCCAATTTAAGCAATTATAAACAACATAAAACGGAAACATTTTGGTGTTCAGATAGCGATTTCTATGTAGAAGAATCACTTCCTGTCCACCATCTGAATTTTGTGCATGATCAATGACGTCATGTGAAAACAACCTATTAAGCGAAACAATGTTTCATTTGCATATTCAAACAAAACATTTAAGCAATTCTTAAAGGCATAGTTCACCCCAAAATGAAAATCTACTCACTATTCGCTTGTTAAGTGGTGATGTGTTCAAATCAAATCAAATCACTTTTATTGTCACATCATCAGCAGCACGTGTGCTATGATGAGTGAAAAGCTTAGAAAAGCTTAGTTGGTGACGTATGTAATACTGTTTCCGGGTCCAAGCCGCCACTCATTTGAATTGACTAAATATTTGTTTATGATTACTTTTTATTCATATCACACATTAAAGTGAATTTTATATAAAGTCGTAGTGTACACAACAATCACTGGGCTTGCTGCATCACAAATACCAAAATTTTAACAATTTATAAAAAGTGTATCACTTTCTGGCCATCAGATATTAGGCATGGACATATATATATATATATATATAGCGATATCGTGATTTTCAAAAGTATTACATCGCTTTGTAAGCGTTTATTATTAGCATTTGATGAGTCTCCTCATTCAGTTTCATAGAGCGCTTGGACCCGGAAGCTTCTTCGCATGACATCACACTTAACAAGCGGATTTCTTCAACCTCAAGTGTTTGAGTTTTGAGTTTTTAAACAAAATAGTTGACACAAATCATTGACATTTACAGTGCGCAGCCCATTAGGCTTCTTTCAAACATTGTTTTTAATAAAGCGAGTTGGTTTTAAATGCAGAGGTAATTAAGCCCATGTCACACCCATCAGGATTCATGGCCGATTATGGAGAATCAATAGTGATTGTTGTCTGGAATGTGAGGAAACCACCCATTGAGGGGACGGGAATAGACAGATCTTTTTCACTTCATCTCTGTTAGCCTATTGAGATTGGATTATTTACTGCTTTATTTTTTATTGCTGTATAATGATTATTGTTTATAGGCAGCTGGATTCTATTTTATCGCACATAATAAAGAATTGTTTAATTCACAGCATTTATTTGCAGAACAGCAAGTAAATATAAAATATTCCAGTGCTTAAATACTGGTGGTAGATGTACAGTTGAAGTCAAAATTATTAGCCATCCTGTGAATTTTCTTTTCTTTTTCAAATATTTCCCAAATGATGTTTAACAGAGCAAGGAATTTTTCCTATAATATTCTTTTTTTTCTTTAGAGAAAAACTTATTGGTTTCATTTTGGCTAGAATAAAAGCAGTTTAATTTTTTTTAAGGTCAATATTATTAGCCCTCTTAAGCTATGTTTTTTTTTTGATTGTCTACAGAACAAACCACTGTTACACAGTGACTTGACTAATTATTCTAACTTGCCTAATAAACCTAATTAACCTAGTTAAGCCTTGAAAAATATCTAGTAAAATATTATTTGCTTTCATCATGGCAAAGATACAAGAAAACAGGTATTAGAAAATATTGAATATTCAAAGTTAGTAAAACTGTTATGTTTAGAAATGTGTTGAAAAAAATATTTTCGTTAAACAGAAATTAGGGGAAAATATATAGGGGGGCTAATAATTTGACTTTATATATACTTATTTTACAAATACATATATTCCACCAATCTCATTTTCTACAAATAATATAATATGTTTTTTTATATTTTCCTCTTTTTGACTGGGTCTTTTATTTGCTTGTTGTAAACTGTGAGCAGGGGAAGAGGCCTGGGGTCTTATTGATTGGTCAGAGTCTCACTCTTGCAAACCCAAAAGCGCAAGACTGAGAGATGCAACACCTCACTTTTCTTGAGCTTTGCATTTCTCCTTCTCCTCGAATTATTCATCAGCATGATGCACACCACTAATCAGTGGATACTTTTTCTCAACAAGTTTTTTTTTTTTGCATGAAAATATGTTTATATTGGGCAAGGTAAAATAAAAAGTTCAGTGAAACATTATTTTTCTGCATAACCACTGGGATTTTTATTTTTTTTTACCTCCAAAGCCTTATTTGTAACACAAAATAATACATTTTGTTTATATAACTGAAGACATTCATTTGTGGGACAAAAGCAGCTCAAACATTGTTAAAAATATCTGAAATGTCAAATAGAAAACTGTTGAAAGTACATACATTTAGTGTCTTAACAATTTTTTTTAAATTAAGCATTCAAGAATATATTTTTGAAAAGTGTCTCGTGTAAAAAAGCTGGCAAAAAACAAACAGTTTCGACTTATTTCAGAATTTATAATATATTTTGAAAAATGTCTTATGTTTTGGACTTCAATCTATACATTTTCATTGTTTGGGCAAAAACTGTTTAAAAATTGTTCAAAATACCTAAAAAGGTATTTGGGCAAAAAAAATAAAATAAAATAAAAATTGGGTGGACCGTTTTTATTATATATCTTAACACAAAATGAGAATATTGAGGAAGAAATGAATATTTTTCCTCACATAAAAATCAGAAGATATTTAAAAATTTAAATATCAAAAAAGAGATTTTTTTTGTCATATAACAATATAAAAATAAGTAAATGAATCACTCCAAAACATTTTTGCTGGTTGTTTATAATGAGCTGAATCAACACAATTCCTGATGGTTTTTGTGGGACAACTTAATTGTTTTATGCTTAATCAACTTAAATTTGTAAAAAAACAATTAAGTTAACTTAATCGATTTTTTCTTAATCGAAATGTTAAACAACATCCATTTAATCATCTGCATGTTATGAATCATAATGCAATGCTTATCAGAAAATGTCATTTTAAGGAAGCTTTATAGTGGTCATATTTTTGTGTCTCCAACTCTCTAATAAGAGAATCTGAAGATATTCCGTATCTGCAATTGTAAGCTCTGTATGTTATAAGATTGAACTTGCCCAGACTGAACCAGTTCATCTCAGCACAATATACAGCAAGAACGTTTCTCTCCATGAGCTTTGGAGCTTTGAAGAGGAGCCTGTTTATTTCCAGTGGCACAATATCATCACACGTCCAGAACTGGAATAAGCCTCTGTTCATCTGCCACTGTGTTTGTGTCTTTGTTTATATGCTCTTGGAAGTGCGCAGAGTCTTATTTTTCTTGATGAGGAATTAGTTTCCTGATTGTTTTTGTGAAAAGCACTTCTTACACCTCTGTTCATCATACTGAACGATGTACTTCATGACGACAAGAGAGTCAACACTTCAGATCTTAAGCTGGATTTCTTCAAGGCCTGCAAGGCCTCTGATCATATATTGTATTAAGGCCTGTTTAGAGATAACTATAAATATATTGATTATGGTATAGTGTGTTAAAAATTGATCTAAAATCAACGCCACTGTTGTTATCAATGAAACGTTTTAAAACGTTTTAAAAATCATGTTTTAAAAATGTCTGCAGCATAGCCAGATGATAAGCATACATTTTACGCTCAGCATTTTGTGTCAAACAGTCGTATGTGTATGGCTAATCCTGTTGCAAAATGCAGCTAAAAGTCCTACACAACGATAGTAGTTTGCGTGTCTGTACATCACTTCAATAATGCAATGGCAATAGGAATATTCCATGTCTTAATTTGATTTGTTTACGACGATTATGACTTTCAGCATATCTAAAACGCTAGATGCAGTTGTAGTGGCAGTTGTAGCACCCTTTGCTTTTAGACGTGGCAAACTTTGAACTTTGAAAAAAACGGTTACGTCACACCCAAGAAAATAAGTGACATGCAACACCGAGGCTGCCGAGGTTGCCAGGTGTGTGCAAAGCACTTGTCTTGTGGTTCAAATTCAATCCTGCCTCCAATCTTCAGTGCTAAATTCATCCTCACGCTCTATCATAACATCACAACTCACAAGACAATTTTTCACCTCGGCGAGAAACCTTGTCACAAATTAGTTTTACGAGATCTCGTGCCCAAGATCTCATCACACCCCCAGTAAAGGCTCCATCCCCTTCTGTAATAGAGATGGGAACAGCAGCTCATTTTTCATTGAAAGAAATGCACAAAAACAACATGTTTTTACTTTCATTCAAAAATGTTCATAAACAGCATGGTTTAATAAAGTGACTCAGGCCCAGTGCTAAAGGATGCACAGTCCTGTGCCTCGTATATTCAACAATTTTCTTTGATTTACAGTAACTCATCATACAAATGAATGCACAGCAAAAAGTTTTTCTTACTTAATTTTTCTTCATGTTTTTAGTCTAGTCTATTTTCTAGACAAGCAAAAAAATATTGTCTTGTTTTTAGAAATAATATGTAAAAATTAAGTTTGTTTTTACTTAAAACAAGCTGCTAAATCTGCCAATGAGTTAAGCTAAATAATCTTGTTTTTTTGTTTTGACGAGATTATTTTGCTTACACCATTGACAGATTTTTAAAGGAAACTTTAATTATTATAAAATAAAACATTATAATTATAATAATGTATAATAAATTATTAATATAAATTATAATACATTATAATAAAATAAAAAAGTAAAATTGTTTCCTAAAACAAGACAATATTATTTTCTTATCTAGAAAATTCTCCTTGATTTAAGAATTTTTAGATATATGAAACAAGACAAAAAGATCCATGTAAGAATTTCTTTTTTTTTGCAGTGTACCTAATTTATGTGAATTATATTCTCAGCATGCAATTGAAAAACTACACTTCACAGAATCTGGTGAACTTCGTAATATGTCATGGATGACTACAAAAAAAACAAGTGGGGGTGAAGAGCAACTAGTACTGCCAAAAAGATTATTAATAATTAATAATCCCCTTAATGGATTATTAGTCTATTTAATAGTGAAAGACACATTTGAATAGGACAGACATTAATATAAATGAATAATAATAAATAAGTCAATTAAAAAAGGAACGGAGCAGGGTGGACTAAATTAGTGGTGAGCAACCCCTACTACCCCCAATAAAAAAAAAAAAATCATGAACACTTTACTGACAAATTAAAGACTTGTATTACATCTTATAAAAGGGATCCCAGCTAGTAACTAAACCTTTCTTCTGGCTCTATAATTTTAGGAGCATTTCCAGCCAGTGCGTTGTATGCCCGGCGTGATCGCCTGCAGCGGCCCTCACACGTCGCCACCAAAACTTTCCAGGCCTTGCGGATATTCGTGAACGACGAGCTGAACGAGCTCCATGCTGGCCTGCGTGTGGCCCAGACACTGCTTCGTCCCAAAGGCCGACTCTGTGTTCTCACCTTCCACTCTCTGGAGGACCGTCTGACCAAGCGCTTCCTCCGCGGAGAAGACCTGGCCGCTCCGCCACGTCGCAGCCTTCGCCAGCATGCCAGAGCCCAAACAGCAATGCAGGAGGAGGAGTTTGAAGAGGAGGAAGAAGGTAAAGAAGGAGAGAATAATGTGCATTGGATCAGTCTGAAGAAAGTGTTAAAGCCGAGTGAAGAGGAGGTGCAGGAGAACCCAAGAGCTCGATCTGCTAAACTCAGAACAGCGGTGAGACAATAGAGGACCATGCAAAGACTCTGAAATGCTTATTTTACTAATTGCTAATTTAACTATTTCATGTGTGGTTGGGCTTACATCGGGGTGATTCATTTTGAAATAGTACAAAATAAACAATAGAAGAGCAGAATTAGTTTTTCTGATTTGTTGATGAAAATGTTGGTGGCGTAGGCTTGAATTCTGGATGAATTTCATGTACTCAGTGTTCAGTTCATGAACACTTTACATATCTGGCTGAGGGTGGCTATGCTATTTTTTTCCTTATTACTTTTTATGTTTTGATTTCATGTTTTGTTTTAGGTTTATTAAGTTATTTGCAGTTTTATTCCAATTTCGCTATCATTTTCTCTCTGTTGTCTTTTTAGATGTTGTTTAGGTTTATCTTTTTGTAGATATTTTTTACATTTTAGTTAACTACAGGAAATACAGTCTGGTGATACTGCTGAAATGTAAATTAATGATGAAGTGAAAATTATTTTGGTTCATTCAAATAAATGTTAATAGAAAAATAATAAATATAAAAACATAATTCTGCAAAATGGAAGGTCATATTATTTTGATTTCATATTAAAACTAAACTAAAACAAATAAAAGCTCAAATAAAGACTATATAACCTATATAAATTATATGTAGGACTATATAAACTGTTTTTAAATAATGAAAATAAGCAAAACTCCTGCAGAATTGCTCAAAATAATTCAAATGAAAGCAGAAAAAATGTTTTATTAAAATGAGTCAGTAATTAACCATTGAACCTTAAACATTTAGCTATTGTGGGACTTATATTCATTATTATTCTGGCTCAGAAGCATGTTGGTTGAACTGTTTGGGATTAATCAACGCAGTTTACAAAATTAAGAGCAATTTGATCAATAATAGGTTTTAAGTTTATTTACACTGCAATATAATGTGAAAAACACAAATAGAAGCAACCACAATGGGCACAGGTAATTACTTTTATTTTTTTGCTGACACTTTATCACTAATAATAACAGTTAGATAATAACACTCACATTAAACTCAACTATCATTAGTAACTTTTGGCATGATTCGGTTTGAATTAATTTATTCTACTTTTAGTGAAACTGTGATGACACATTGTTTTTAAAATGGTTCAGTCACCATGTAATTTTTGAAAGATTTCTGACAGTTAAAATCACCATAATAATAATAATAATAAATTTTAACCCTCATTGGTCTGATTTTGACCAAAATAATATATTCAGACCATCCTGGCAAAACCTTATCAAAATCCATCTGATAGACCATCTGTTCTCAAACAACACACAAATCAGATGGAAAGTTGTATCTCCAAAATCACTGTTGGTATTCAGGCCAAACTTGGTGTGTGTTCTGACAATCGTAACCAATGGTGGCCTGCACTGTTTTGCTGCAGTGCCACCTAGTGTTCAGGAGATCTGATTTTTATTTTTATTTTTACAAATGCATTGGTGTACTACAGTTCCAAAACATGAAATGGTGTTTGTGTTTGGTACCATGTCATGAATGTACTTGAAAGGTTAGTATTGTTTATTCTCATGGGACTGGATCTTGATAGATGCCAGTTATGCCGTATTTGGCTGAACTTCCTGTCCATTATTTAGATTTTCTCTAAAAATCAACTTTAACTCCTCCTAGACTATTGTTCGGATTATGTTCAGACCATGCTGGCAAAAAATTATCAAAGGCTTTTTGATATCTAAAACTGTTTTTGGTTGACTCATCAACAAAATTGTGTGCCAAAATTAATGGCTGAATTTCTGCATTGCTTTGGCATATTGGCAGCACACTTTGTGTGCATCTCCCTTAGTAGACCATAGCACATCAATTTGGGAGCAGTGTCAAATGTGATAAATTTGGGCCAATTAAGAAAACACATTCAAACAATAACATACTGAGAAAAACATGCAAATACAGAAACAGCACAGACCACAACGCAAATGTGTCGTGGATCCCGAAAATCGACAAACCCCTCCTGATCCTAATTTTTTTTTGTGGTTTGTACATTTTTAACCCTAATAACTTAACAAATTGTACAAATAATGTTGAATGAAATATAACTTTAAGGTTTAATGCCATGTTAGCAAGAGTTCCTCTCAGAACTAAAAATATACAACCATACGACCAGGCCAAACTCACCTCTAAGATATTGCACAGTACTACTCATGTTTACCGGAAACAGCTAAGTTTGTCACTTATTGTGGTCACCCGACTCATTTTCATCATGATCTGCGCAGTATGCAGAACCTTTCTGTATTTAACGTGTTGTCAAACTGATCAAGATGTTTTCTTAGTGTGTAAGGTCACGTCGGGGTCACCACTTTATTAGGGTACACCCATTAACCCATGCCACTGGATTCCGTTGTTGGGCCGATGGGTAAAAATCCTTACAAAGCTGCTCTTTCTCTTTTATTTCTTGCTCTTGTTCTGGCATTTTCGGGCCCTGCCCTTCTCTCTCTCTCTTTCAGGTAACTTTTTACCTTTAAGCTGGATACAATTATATGTGCTAACATTTCATATATTCTATCATTTCATACATCAATTTAGTAACCAATTCAAATGCTACTATAAAAAATAGTATGTTATTAAACCACAGTGACACGGTGGCTGAGTGGTTAGCACTGTCACCTTACAACAAGAAGGTCGCTGGTTCGAGTCCCGGCTAGCTCAGTTTGTATTTCTGTGTGGAGTTTGTATGTTCTCCCCATGTCCACGTGGATTTCCCTCACAGTCTAAAGACATGTACTTTAGGTGAATTGAATAAACTAAATTGGCCGTAGTGTATGTGTGTGAATGAGTGTTTATGGGTGATTCCCAATGCTGGGTTGCAGCTAGAAGGGCATCCGCTGTGTAAAACATGCTAGATAAGTTGGCCGTTCATTCCCCTGTGGCGACCCCTGATGAATAAAGGGACCGAGCTGAAGGAAAATGAATGAATGAATTAACCATTTCACTTACAACTATTCTATTAATTGCTTTTGATTTAACATTAACACTGAACTGCTACATACTGCATTACAATATAGTCACACCACAGCAAGTCTCTCCCACATATTTTGCTATTATAACTGCACTTATTACCTTCATTGGTATAATAGTGGATTTGACTAGAAATTTATATTTTTACACCATCACACTGATAACGTTTCTTTAGACATTCAAGAATCCTACAGCTTTATCCACTGCCGAAAACATTGACCTATTTTTTTCTATTTTTAATAGTTTTTTCTTAAAGAAATTGGCTTGTTTTACAACTCCCCTAAAGTTAAACGGTCAATCAGCTGATCTCCAGGTCTGGCGGGAGCACTTTTAGCTTAGCTTAGCATAGATTATTGAATCAGATTAGACCATTAGCATCTTCCTTAATAATTTCAATAAGTATTCAATTTAAAGCTTGAATCTTCTCTAGTACATCATAAGACCGAAAGACCAATGAAAAGTTGCTATTTTCTAGGCTGATTTGCCTATTATACTCTCATTCTTGCATAATAATCAAGAAACCTTGCTACTGCACCATGCCTGCACGAGTACAAAGATATCACGCAGCACCTGAAAATAGTCCCCAGCTAGGTAACTAGGTCCCAGTGCTACGTAATATCATCAAAAACTGTAAAATGAGCAAAAATCTCCTAAAAAAGTAGATTGTTTCTTTAACTTGGTATACATTTAAGCTCTCTCTGCACCAGAGATATATCAGGCTACTAATAGCTGTATTTATGATTTGTCAGCCATTTATACTAAAGTCATCTTAAAATGTCTTCAGTTACTCATCATTGTAGTTGATCTGGTGATCTCGGCCATGCTTGATTTCAGCTTACGGCTATATTTTTTTAAAGTTTTGAAGTCAAAGTAGTTTTCAATGAGAATAACAACCATACATTGCATCCATCTTGTACCTTAGTTGCCCTCTTCCCATCACACTAATAAACAGACCTTACCACATTACGACTGGCTCTGTAACTTCACCTCAAAGCCAAGTTCAAGATCACTTCACACATGGGTTCGACTCAACTCTCACCTTTCCCTGACTCATTCCTGCTGTATTCATGAAGTCCAGCGGCCTCCCGTCGGCTTTCTATTAGCAGCCTGAATAAGAGAATCATCAGCCGTAACACAGAGCAATCTTCACCCTGACAGGAGAATTTCAAGACAGACATGCATCTTATATGTAATCGACTGGAAAAAGTTTGACACTGGATGTGTACTCATCAATGTTGGGTACGGTCATAGACGAGCGTAGAGCCCACATGTAAGTTGGCAATGCAGCATGTGAGAGAGAGAGAGAGAGAGAGAGAGAGAGAGATTGCGTCTGTATGCGGCGGCCGCTCTAGTAGGAGTGAGTCACACACCTGCAGGACTCGGGTGGGATTGAGCTGTGTTTGTGTAATGTGCTCCGGCCGCTCCACGTCTCATTCACATGCATGTACAACAACACCTCAGCAGCAGGATCAAAATATTTCCTCTGAGCTCACGGACCCTCATTTTTAACACCTCATTATTTCCTTTCACTCTGAATGACAAATGCACACAGCCATTTAGCCTTAAATAAAAACAAACTGTTCTGTCAGCTGTTACGTTTCGTTGAATAGTATGAAAACGAAGGTCTTTTTAAGTTTGCTAATGATTAAAGATTAATGATTACGAGATGCTTTATATATGCTTTGCTAATGATTAATATGTGTTAAATTTAATTAAACCTTTAAATTATTTTTGAATATGCACTTTTTGTTTAGCTATGTTAGTGCAAATGAACAATACTTGGTTAATTCCAATATATAGTATTAAAGTTCATTCATTCATTCATTTTACTTCGGCTTAGTCCCTTTGTTCCCTACAGCGGAATGACCGCCAACTTATTCAGCACACAGCGGATACTACAACCCAGTACTGGGAAACATCCGTACACACTCATTCACACACATACACTACGGCCAATTTAGTTTATTCAATTCACCTATAGCGCATGTCTTTGGACTGTGGGGGAAACCGGAGCACACAGAGGAAACCAAAGTGAACACGGGGAGAACATGCAAACTCTACACAGAAATGCTAACAGGCCCAGCTGGGACTCGAACCAGCGACCTTCTTGCTGTGAGGTGACAGTGCTAACCACTGAGCCATTATGTCACCTAGTATTTAAGTTAAAAGTTAAAAATGTAATTTTAAGACCTGTTCAAACTTGAATTAACAATACACAGTTTTATTTTTAGTACCTTTAAAGGGGTAGTTCACACACACAAAAAAAATTACACCATTTACGTATACCCTTAAGTGGTTTCAAACCTGTATTAGTTTATTTCTTCTTCTTCAGATATTTTGAAGGAAGCTTTCAGCATTCTTTGAAATATCTTCTATCATAATTACCAGAATGTTCATTTTTGGGAGAACTATCACTTTAATAAAGAGAAACACTTTAACAATTATATTGTTCATGCAAATTTATGAGCCAATGTTAGCTAAAAGGACCTTATTAAGTGGTAATGAATAGAATACTTTATTAAAATGCAGTCTGGTACTGATTACAGATTACATAATGGACAATGCAGCCAGTAACGTAATCTAGATTACTTTCTTTATGTAATGCTTTCTGACTACCTTTGGATTACTTTCTTCAGAAGCATAGATTGTACATGAATTTATCATGTATTCTGCAAAAACTATTTTTACTGTAGTTTGATTATGAGCAGGCGACACGGTGGCTCAGTGGTTAGCACTGTTGCTTAACAGTTGAAAGGTTGCTGGTTCAAGTCCCAGCTAGGTCAGTTGGCATTTCTGTGTGGAGTTTGCAGGTTCTCCTCGTGTTGGCGTGGGTATCCTCCGGGTGCTCCGGTTTCTGCCGCAGTCCAAAGACATGTGCTACAGGTGAATAGAATAATCTAAATTGTCCATAGTGTATGTGTGTGAATGAGTGTATGGATGTTTCCCAGTACTGGGTTGCCGCTGGAAGGGCATCCGCTGTGTAAAACATATGCTGGATAAGTTGGCGCTTGATTTAGCTGTGGTGACCCCTGATAAATAAAGGGACTAAGCCTAAAGAAAATAAATGAGTAACTGATTATGAGTATTTTTCAAAATATTCCAATTAAAATATTAGATTTTCTGATTTTTTACATTTATTTAGATTTTACTGATTTTTATCACTAACTCATAAAATAGACAATCTTTGCTAGTTTATAAAATACAACTTCATTTTTAGTTTGTTAATTCAGATTTATTAACATACGAGTGAATGATACAGATACTGATTTTAAAAAGTGCATTAGTAAATAGTAGTAAAAGTAAAAAAATAAAATAAATAAAACAAAATTTTTAGTTAATTAACATTAATTATAACAAATTCTTGTTAAGTATTTTTAATTGTTAGTTCAATAACTAATACTAAAAACAGAACCTAATTTTAGTGTTACAACAATATTAATAGGTTATTAATAAGTTATGTATCTATCAGGTACTATTACATGCCCGTAGCCAGGGGGGTTAGGGGGGTTCTAAAGACCCACCCCTCACTGACAATGGTCCAGAATTTGACCGAAAAAACTGACCGATAAAAAGGTGTGAAGCACTAAAAGTGGCCTGTATTAAAATGAATTTTGAATACAAATTTGGCTAATGTTATTATTCCGGAATATTAAAATGTACTGGGGTTTTTTTTCAAGAGATGCAGCTCTACATTATTATTGTTTACATTTTTTATTATTCAAATAAATTCTGACTGAAAATTCTCACTGAGGAAAGTTGAATGTGCTGGTCAGTTTGTTATTTGCCTAATAAATGGCAATATACTAGTTTTTAATTAAAAACTTTACAGGTTCCAATTTTTAATATATGATGTGATAAATTTCTATAAAAAAAATTATGTTTCTTTATTCTAAATCTTTTATAGTATATAGAAATATTTTGGAACATCAAAAAGTGTTGTTATGATGACCAGCCAGCAAGTGAATCCAGCTAAAAGTAATACATCACTAAAATGCAGTATTTAAATATCATAATTAAGTGTGAATTAATTAAAAGGTCCACTTTTTGATTTAAAAAAACTGAAGCACCCCTTTCAGCAGGCTAGATACGGGCCTGCATTATGATTATGTTTTTGTTTACTTTCTATAATAGCTTATAGTAAGTAATGTGTAAAATAAAGTTTTAATGATAACATTAATATTAATGTATTTTTATTTTTATATTTGGAATTAATTAAGTGCATGCAAATATATGGCTTTACATTAGTCATTGCCAAATATGTAACATATTTGCATATTCCATATGATTTCTAAAAACGTACACTAGTCAATTAATAATAATTATTTTCCCTAAAAATGATGGCAAGTGGACGTTTGAATGCAGAGATTGCAGCCAGTGCTGCCTCCAACTGGTCAAGATTTATAGGCTCAAAACAAATCCTCAAGCAAAATAAAGGCTGCTCTCTTCTGTTCTCACTAAACGAAGAGAAAAAGAGAAGATATAAAAGAGCTCTTTGAATTAGTTTGGATTGGTCAGCCTGCCATGAATCAGCAAAGTCTTTAAATACTTTGTGACTCAAGCACGTCAAAGTTTTTTTTCTCTCTTTTTGATAAATTGCATCTGCTTCTCTCACTCTCTCCTAAATGTCTACCTCTCCTTCACGATCTTATTTCGTCAGCTCTAAATATACACCTCCCTGTGGTTACTGTGGAAACTAAACGGCACATGTAACATAGAAGTTAATGGTGTTTAAGCGTGTTTGCTGTTCTAATAATGGTGCGATCATTCGGAGCCTCTGCTCTCTCTCTCTCTCTTTTTCTCGGACACCTTTTCCACCCTCTCCAGTCCTGCTGACGTCACAGTCAATCTCACAAGCTGCCTGCATACTAATATGTGTCAACTGTGAAGCCTTGATCCTGCTGGGAGATGAGAGTTGGAAAGATTTTATGTGATGAGAGAGAACGAGAACGAGAATGAGAGATTGAAGATTGCGGCACACACAGTAATTCTGATTACTCACAGCCAAATTAATTTGTTCGCCATTATATCGTGGACAACGTGTCTTTGGATGGACAAATGTCTTAGATATGAAGTCGCATTAACAAATTATTCTCATTTCTTCTCATTCTCTTTTCACATTGTCTAGGTAAATTCTGTAAATGGAAACTCACGTCATGATTTACACGATTTTTGCTCATCTTTGAAATGTAAATAATAATATTTTAATCAAATCTGAGAGATATTTGAAATCTGTTAACAAAAAGCCTCTATTAAATCATTCACAAAGAGATCAGGAAATCTGTATGAATCAAGCAATCTTCTGAAGAGACTTAATAGTTTTACATGGTTTAATTTGAGCTTTTTATATCATGTGGTATTATTAGCTGATTATTCAGAGTGATATTTTCTGGTAATAATGGTTAAGTGGGGCTACACAGTGGCTCAGTGGTTAGCACTTGTCACCTCACAGCAATATGGTCACTGGTTCGAGTCCTGGCTGGGTCATTTGGCATTTCTGTGTGGAGTTTGCATGCTCTCCCTGTGTTCGCATGGGTGTTCCGGATGACCTGGTTCCCCCCACAGTCCAAAGACATGTGCTATAGGTGAATTGAATAAGCTAAATTGGCCATAGTGAATGTGAGAGTGTATGAATGTTTCCCAGTACTGGGTTGCAGCTGAAAAGGTATGCACTGTGTAAAACATATGCTGGATAAGTTTGCAGTTCATTCCTCTGTGGCGATCCCTAATGAATAAAGGGACTAAGTCAAAGGAAAATGAATAAATGAATGAATGATGGTTAAGTGGTTCAATATTTTGTGCCTTTTAAATAAATGGAGAATAATTCTACAATATGAAAGAAATGCAAATAAAAACTTGATCCTCTCCATTTTAACAAGTTGTTTCAAAGTAACTGATCTCAGTCAAAACAGAAAACATACTCAAATGTTGATTTCTTTACTTTTTGAAAAAAAAAATTAATTCAGTTTAATATTGGCTGAACTTTGCTTTGATGAATTTGTCATTTTATTTTGCCATATCGGTCTTTAAAAGGAAAGCTCACTCAAAAATGAAAATTCCCTCACCATTTACTGACTCTCAAATGGTGCAAAACCTTACAATTTCTTGTTTCCTCTTCAATTTCTGATGTAGATCTTTTTTCAGTAGAACAATAAAGCAATAGTTCACACAAAAATGAAAGTTTACTAACTCCCAAGTAGTTCCAAAACTTTATGAGTTTGTTTGAATCTTTTGAACCCAAAAGAAAATATTTTGAAGAAAGCTGAAACCCGTAGTAGGAAAAACAAATAACATGGAAGCCAATGGCTACAGGATTCCTGATTTTTTCAAAATATATTCTTTTGTGTACAACAGAAGAAAGAAAGTCAGACGTGATTAGAACAAGTGATGGGTGAGTAAATCACCCATGACAGAATTTTCAGTTTTTGGTGAACTGTCCCTTTAAGATATTTTAGATGAAATCAGAGAGCTATCTCATCCTTCATAGACAGCACCGACCCTGAGATGTTCAACAACAACAATAACAACAAAAAACAACATAGGCTCATTCTGAAAACGTAGCCCTGTATATGTTTCTGGAGATCACGAATTATGTGGCCAGAAGTATGTATGGCTGCATTTCGTCTTTAAAACGAACGATACAGGGTGGTATGATGCCATTCCTTTTCGCGCTTGCCAGTTTATCGCTTACCAGTTTGTCCAGTAGCTTGCCATGTACGTCGGCGGACTTAAGATGCAGAGAGAAGTTGACCATGACTACAGGGTTCAAGTCCAGTGAAGAACAGTTCCAGAAAGCAGGTAAAACAAAAACAGAAGCCAAAAAATAAAATAAACAAGTAAATAACAGGGTGTGATTTAGGACATATTTGGCACCCTCCAGAAAAGTATATAGTGATACATTTTCAGACTGAGCCTTGGTTGACAAAAAACATTCTATGTTTCTTCCTAGGCTTAACAACACTCGTGCTGCAAACAAAAAAACTGAAAACAACATTGGTCAACAATATCTTCCGCATCAGATTATAGTGCACGTTTAGTTCGAGCCCTATGACGTTTGTGTGTTTCACTGCTGACACTAGTGGCAATATGGGGTATTATAGTAAAGACACTTCTGACCTGAATTCTTGGGATTAGTCATTTAAAGTTTAATTTGCAATACTCCTTTTCAAGTGCATTTCACACTCTCATTTTCTTAGATTTACTTACAAAATATATAAGTAAATAATAGTGTAACAGAGGCCAGCTAACGAAGTGCTATGTAGATAAACCTCACTTCACAGACACTAGAGGCCATAATCTTTAGGGCGTGCTCACACTATGCTATCCGAACCGTGCCCAGGCCCGTTTCCCGGATCGTTTGAGAAGTGTGAGCGCTCTGAATCGGGCTCAGGCACGGTTCACTTGGGTGGCCCTGGCCTGGTTGAAAGAGGTGGACCTGAGTGCGGTTCACTTGGGCTCAGGCGCGGTACGCTTACAGTGTGAGTGCAAGCGTGCCTGAGCCCGAAACTGAAAGCAAGACGTGACTTTTAAGGGACTGTTTCATATGGATTAATTAATCATTCGTACTGTTCAATGAACGCAAAACTGTCGTAGATTATTAAAGAGGCAAATCCCTCACTGCACCACAGCTTCAGCAAACCTCCTAATTCCTGCAGCACGAGGACTCTATGATCCTCGGCTGATCTGTTCGGTAAAATATTTGACTGCGTGTCACCGCATATCAAAAGACTTAAACTATATAACTAAAGAAATCTCCACTGTGCTGAGCGAGAGCCCTTACTGAGCAGCGCATCATCGATGATGTAAGCTTGCTCAGGCCCAAATGTAATGTGAGTGTGGGCCGTCGGGGGAGACGGGAGGGGGGACAAGCGTACTTTGGCCTGTTCAAGGCAACTGTACATAGTGTGAGTACAGCCTTAGGCTCTTTGTTAGAGCAACCACCTCCAAGCTCAGAGGGGGTTGGGTGCAGTAGGACCAATGGGTTACACGCGTCCAGGATGGGAGTGAGGTTTAGGGAGGTGAGTGTAACGGAGGCCAGCTAGCGAAGTGCTAAAAATTATTAGCACTAATAAGTATTAAAAATTCATATTTAGGGATATTTTTAATGTATAACTTCTACAAACTTATTATAATGCATATGATTTGGATATAACACCTCTCCAATCCAGTTCTATGAATCTGAGTCTTCCATAATACACACACTGATTAATGATTCCTACTGTCTCCCTTGTGATGAAGAGTAGGCAAAAAGCACTTGATTATAAAGCTAAAAGTATCCGAAATCACACACACTGTACTAGTTCTCTCCTGTCTCTCTCCTCTTTATGGGCTTTCTCTCTCTCTCTCTCTCTCTCTCTCTCTCTCTCTCTCTCTCTCTCTCTCTCTCTCTCTGTCTCTCTCCATGAGGTCGGAGAATATGAGTAAAGCAGGGCAACTAACATTGTAAATAATTATGTTAAGATGTTGCTAACATTTAACACCAGGTAGAAATTAACTGTTTATAGAATATTTATTATTCTTATTATCCTTATTAAATACCTTGTGACTCATTTTATATATTTTATATACTTTATAAAATTTTTTTAACAAAAACCATTCCTTTATGTTGAAAATAAATGTATTTCCAATCTGATATGTAATGGGGGAAAAAAGAAGAACGTGTTTATCAGTCGCTGGATTCGAACCGGGTTCATGATCGATCGCCTCAAAACATGTTGGCATACGCTTTATGAGCTACGCCACTCCCACTTGCTGTCTATTGCGCTCGTTAGTTGTGTTGTCTCTGTCGATCAAACGCCACTGGCGGGAAGCACTCAACTAGCTTATTCCAACGAGGTGCGCTATTTGCACTTAAAATAAACACTCCAATATCAGCATCCTCCCCCCCACCCCCCCCCCCCCCCTGGCAGTCGACCCAAGTGCGCACGGGCCCCTGGGCCTGTGCCCATAATGCCCATTGGTTAATCCGGCCCTGGCGAAGTGCTATGTATATAAACCACACTCCACAGACACTAGAGGCCATGGTCTTTAGCCTTCTTGTTAGAGCAACCGACTCCCGTACAAAAAATTGCTGGTTCAATTGCAGCTCAGAGCGGGTTGGGCTCAGTAGGAGCGATGAGTTACACGTGGGGACTTGTCCGGGATGAGAGTAATGTTTAGGGGGGTGAGTACAACGGCCAGCTAGCAAAGTGTTATATAGGTAAACCTCACTCCTCTGACTTTAAAAGGTGCTCTAGCAACAGATGCTAGAGGTCATGGTCTTTAGCCTCCTTGTTAGAGCAACTGACTTCTATACAAAGATTCGCTGGTTCAATCCCAGCTCAGAGCAGGTTGGGTGCAGTTGGGCCGATGGTTTACAATACTTATACTGTATAGTACTTTATTGGTTCTCATACATCAAGCAAGCATGATTAGGCTTCTGTGAATGCTTTAAACACTGATGTTTATGTGTAAATAAAAAAAGACATTTAATACAATAAATCTGTTCATCATGTCTTGTCAGATACCTTAGACTAAAACAACTTATGGATTTATTTTTTTCTCTGTATAAACAAGCTGCAGAATTAGAGTTATACTTCAGCTTCTCACATTTTAATTAAAAGTATCTTCATTTGTGGACTGAGGATGAACAAACTTACAGGATTGGAATGACAAGAATAAGTAAGTTCTGGTTTGAGCAAACTCTTCAAGTTAAGTTCGGGGTGCTGAGTGAAGTAATTTAAACTAGCCTTCAAAGGTGGTGTCACATTAGAGGTCACGTGCATTCCAAATTTTCACTTACACAGTATTGCAAAAACAAAAGCAAGCAGTTTGTGAACTGTGATGGATCTCTCGCTGGGAGAAAGCGAGCTAAAGAGGATTTCTTGGCTCTGGTGTCAGTTTATTTCAAGCTGACCCTTCTGACTGTGGTGTGTGTTGGCAGCGCTGATGCAGTCACATGAACATGTAGCATCATTCACTTCACAAAACTTTTCCTTCAGATCTCCGAGGCATCCGTGACTTCACTTTTAGTCTGTGAGAGAGGGAGTGCAGTGGGCACTCAGAACACACAAGTAGATGTTGACTTCTGCCATTCAAACAGCAGTAGCAGCACCAGAACCAGAAACAGAGCAAGTATGCACTGGCAGAATACTCTGACAATTATTAGCTAATTTTGCACAGAATTTATGCAGATATATGTGGAATAATTTTAGCAGTATAGTAACTAAAACATAAAATATGAAAAATAAGTTTTTTTTCATTTAAGGTTTATAATGCAAATCCAGTTAGATCCAGGCAGAAAATATTGCTTTACAAACTATATTGTGAATAAATCATATAAACATTTGCATATTGGTTTGTAAAATCACTGAAATTATTATCTGAATTTAATAAATATGTGCTTACATTTACATAAGTAAAAAAATAAACAAACTTAATGATGGGCAAAAAAACCTGCAAACTTCTGTGAAGCTGATGCATTTACATGTAATTTGTGGATGTGTGTGTGTAAGCGTAACATTCTGTAGTGCATCTAGTGATTGCTCAGCAGGCACACAACATAATAAGACGTTAATATTAGGTTAGATTTAGGTTGTGATGTCAGGTGACCAAAATTAAATGTCTAGCCAGCGTCTAAGGACAGCGTTATTTTAATGTCCAATAATGACATCAAGTGACGATAATATTTGGTTGATTTTAGGTTGTGCTGGAAAGTGACCAAAATCCAACGTCGAGCCAACATCTTAAACCAACATCATATTGACGTCAAATACTGACATTTATTCATCAGTTTTGGCAACCAAAATCCAACGTCTGATAGATGTCATAGTGGTAACGTCCACACAACGTCAAGCTGTAACATCATTAGACATTGATATTTGGTTGGTTTAAGGTTGGACGTTGGACATTGACGTTGGCCTGACGTTGAGTTCTGACAACAACCAGATTTTCTTTTCCAAACAAAATGCAACGTCCCCATGACTTTAGGGTACAATGTCAATCTGAGGTCAAGTTGCAGTTATCTTCCCATCAGTGACATGCATCTAAACAGTCTCTAGGTCAATGCATGGAAAGATTTTGGACATTTTCTTGGACACTTTTAATGCTTCCAAACAGTTTGCTGCAATTATAAATCACACATGTCTTGAGGTTGCTCATTATGATGTGATTTATCCTCTATGTGCGATTTGATTTGGTTCTCAGGACTGATTTTTTCTAAAATAAAGTAGTTACTGCAGGTTGAAGGAAAGTAGAATGTAAATATGTACTCAAGTGAAAGTAAAAGTACACATTTTTAAAAAATTGTATAAAATTTCTAAGAAAAACTACTCAATTACAATAATTTGAGTATTTGTAATTAGTTACTTTAAACCACTGACTGCAGGTAAAATAAGTACTGAACATGTCATGATTTTTCCTGGCATATATACTTTGAAAGAAGCTGTTGACTTGAAATTGTACCAGATTTGGTAAAAAAAAAATCTAACTTATAAAAGAAAAAACGTATTTACGTGTAATAACAATGGAATGACATAAGGAGAAAGTAGTGAACCACTGAAATGTATTTAATAATTTGTATAAAATATTTTTTTGGTAATGACAGCTTCAAGATACCTCTTAGAGACTTAGAGTTGCATGCATTGCTCAGGTGTGATTTTTTTTTCAGACTTCAACAGATTCTAAAAATCTGCATGGTTCTGTTGGGCTTGTCTACATGAATTCTTACTGGTGACTAGCTGGGCCATTCCAGCAGCTTAATGTTCTTTTCTAAAACCAGTTGAGAGTTTTCTTGGCTGTGTTTGGAATCATTGTCATGATGAAATGTCCATCTCATCTTCATCATCTGGTAATGTAGGTGTTGGGATATTACACTTTATTTTATTACATAACTTAATGTCTAAACTAATTATTTTTGTTTTCTTCAGATGTATAGATTACTTTGGCTTTAATTGACATCTGGTGAAAATTTTCAAATCAACAGCTCCTTTAGAAATATATTTATAGAGAAAATGGTGACGTGTTTCAATACTTAGAAGCATATGGTTTCCTTAAATAGGAATATGAAAATCTCCCTAACTGTACTGTTATCACCTCATTCATTGAGGGTATTACGCATGTTGCCATCTCTCCTCTGTTTTCTCTCCCCATCACACACTCGTCCAGCTGCTTTTGACTACAAACAGCTTCTATTCACAGATCCTCCTCCCAGCCCAAAGCAATCTGCCTGTGTGCAGTCACGGCTGGATGGGCCACACGCTCAAGAGGATGTGAAGGAGCGCATACAGATACACCCTCCGTGCCGAGAATGGATGAATCTGTCAAAATAAGTGAGCGTGGCCATGTTAGAGGCAACTAATGGCTTTTAATGCACTCCGGTTGCCCCCCCCCCTTTTCTAGCCCCCAATAAACACACAGAGGCTGATTAGTGCCACCTCACTAATTTCCCAGCAGTCTCGTCTGTGGGAATATGTCAGGAATATGTTCATATCCCATCCTAGAGCTCGGGCCCATCCACTCAAATCTGCTAATGGCAGAAGGAAAGGAAACCGGAGCACCCGGAGGAAACCCACGTGAACATGGGGAGAACATGCAAACTCCACACAGAAACACCAACTGGCCCAGCCGGTACTCAAACCAGCAACCTTGCTGTGAGGCAACAGTGCTAACCACTGATCCATCGTGTTTCATAAACACATGAAGTGGGTAAATAGATAAATGGCATAAGGCTTTAACATACCCATGGACATTCATAAATAAATGTTGGCAGTTTCACATTCTCCAGATTTTGCTTAATGTGCACATTTGGGAAAACAACCCACATAGAGTAACACAAACTATATGCTCATATTGAATCACACATGGATCAGTTGCCAGTGTGTACATCTGAGATGACGCTATAATGTAAAGACAAAATCATTAGCCCTCCTGTAAAATGTTTCCTCTTAAAGTGCTGTTTAATGGTGAGTAGTTTTTAACAAAATAGTTAAAATATTATTTAAAATAATGTAACTTGATATAAAGGAATTTAAATTTATAAATAATAACCTTTGTTTATGCTAGAAGTTATTAAAATTTTTGAATGGGTCCCTCACCACCCATTTTAAATGTTATCACTCAATTGAATAGGCGTTATCAGTGGTTATCAGCTGATAGATATGGTAGATAGATATTCACCTACTGGTATAGGCTCAGAAGGCTGTTATCATCTATTCACATGGTTAATCAGCTATACTAATAGAGAAGGCTCCAGATCTAGATCTGTTTTTACATTACTGTGACGGTTGGGTTTAGGGTTGGAATAGGGGTAGATGTATGTGATCTACAGCTGATTAACCATGTAAATGGATGATAACAGCCCCCTACTGGCCCATATCTACCAGCTGATAACACTGATAATGCCCATTCAATTGAGTCATAACATTCGAATCAGCTGCCTTCACATGTATATGTGACGTATGATCATGTTTGGGGTCTGTGGCATCAAATAATATTTAAATCTCTTGGTCAAAAATATCCAGTATCATGCGAAACTCAATTTTGAGCTTCCCTTTGTTTCTTATACCTGCAAATAAACTACACCAGTGTGTACTGAAGTGGACCCTAGTGTTGTTTCAAACATGTACAAGTTTCTTTCTCCTATAGACATTATACAGTATATAACACTGGGCACCACTAACTTTCACATACTGTAGATAAATACTTCAAGACATTTCTCAAAATATCTTTTATTTTCCACACAAGAAAGAAAGTCATACAGGCTTAGGGCAACATGAGGGAAAATAAATGATTCATGTATTCATCTATTTAAAAAAAACATCTAAATCTGCTATTAAATGTTAAGATCTGTCTTCATTTAGTTCAGTGGTTCTCAAACTTTTTTCCCTAAGTACCACCTCAGAAAGAAATTGTCTCTCCAAGTACCACCATAATGACCGGTATTGAAAAATACTGTAGCGTAGTAGGCCTAATTAAGCAACTACAGCTCTGCACAGTTCAAAAATATGGCAGATTAATTCTTATTATTATGAACATTTGTTATTGTCAGCCTTTTTAAACATTATAAATAGTTTAAATATTAACACTGCACTGTGCTTACAGGCAAAATAATAAATGAAACATGCTTTTAAAAGTTAATTAAAAATGGCATTGTTCTTAAAAATTCAACAGAAACCTGCTGTACTTAAATGTAAAGCATTAACATATAGTAACCTATTTATCAAAACCTGGAAATGTTGCTTGCACCTCATAAACATAGGCTATATGTCATTATATTCATATATAAACTCTTTTTGATAAATTTTGAAATATATGTTGCATGTATATATGACTTATATCTTTGAAATCTAAACATTAACTTGTATTTTAAATGTATGATTTGGATTTACCTATTTCAATTAGAAATTAAATATGCTTACTGCGGGTTAGAGTATAGACTTTTGTGTGTCAGAAAAGCAAGTGATTAAACCATACCTGTCAACATTGGGATATAAAAATACGGGATACGCCATCAACAACCGTTACAAATATGGCAGGAAATGAGCTTTGAGTGATAGAATACATAACAAACATTAGAAAACTGAAAATGAAATAAAAGGTTTAGCCTATTAAAATCAATTTGCTGATCACATTGGTGTTATACGTGTCAAAGGGTTAAAATTGTTCATTTTTTTACTTTAATTATTCAGCAATTCTTCCGCGTACCACTAGAAGGAAGCCTGCGTACCGCTAGTGGTACACGTACCACAGTTTGAGAACCACTGATTTAGTAAATCTTACATTAATCCAAACCCAAATGAAGATATTTAGAATCAAATCTAAAAGATTTCTGTGTCTACATTTAAAGTCTATTCAACCAAAACTCTTTAAAGAGGAGATCCAAAAAGGAAGTGCAAAACTGAAATCCATATAAATCCATTGTCTGTTTTGAAACGTCAGAGATTTGGGTCAATAGTCAGTCCGAAATCTCTGAGATTTGATTAAATTGTCTTTATTAATACATCTTGTGTGTTTGGAAGGACACAAGCGTGAGTAAATGATGACAGATTTTTAATTTAGGGTGCATCTGGATACTTAATTACAGCCTTGAACTTTGAGACTATATTTAATGTTTGCCTATTTCAAGATCTGATCTTTATGTTCAGGTTTTTTTTCCTTCTCTTCATGCATAATTTGAAGTTATTTACAGCTCTTTCTGCCGGTGGGTGTGTTGTATCTGTGAATAAGGTTTCTCTCAGTGACGAGTTCTGTTTCCTCAGCAATGCTGCTCTGTTTGCAGCATCTCACTAACAAGGTGCTGTGACGTCTTTACTCTCAGCCAATGAAGCTTGATGCTGCTGGATCACACATTCACAGCAGTCCATCACAGCATTTCCTCCAATGGCACACGTGTCGGAGAGGAGACAGACAGGTGAGGCAGCGAAGCAGTGCTGGCGTCAGGTGCCATGTAAGCAGCCTCCGCCCCAAACAGCCCTTCGCACACACATACCCACCTCTCTTCCCCCTCCGGCCAACCGTTCTCATCATCCGCCCCTTCTCCGGCACAGCCTGTGCTATAAAAAGATTTCTGAATGAAGACGAAGCTTTGAGGTCGAAGCTATTTGAATGATTTTTGTGAATGACGCAGGGGCTTGTGGCCTCATGGGAGGAAGATCTAACCCAGAGGAGAAGACGGCGATGTTAAGAGCTCAGCTGGGTGCTCTGCCACCTTTCACTGACTTTCAATTAAAACTTTGATAACAAAGAGAGGTAATAGTACGAAGAGGAGATAATCGAGCTAAATAAGTCTCAAAAACAGAAGAGCGTAAGCCGCAAAACCAGATCTCTCTGCATGTTTCTGATCTTTTATAGAACAAAGCATTTGCGTGTGTGTGGTTAGAGGAAATAACGTGCTCTCAGATGCATCTGTATGTAACAGAACAAAATGTCCTGAGCTCTTTATAAATATTACATACGTACAGCTCTAATACTCATTTTTTTCAGTAGAAGGTAATGGACATTAATGCTAGTTTATTCTGAAGCCACTGCTCAACCGATAACTAAATGGGAATTATTCTGCATCGTAGCACATCACAACCTACACATTTTAATCAGGAATGCAGAAAAATTATTATTATGTATTGACTAATAAAAGATTGTCTCATCAGTTTTACATTTAGTCAGCCAACTTGTACATGATTAAGTTGATAACACTACTGCAATCTTAATACAAATATCACAACTAATATACATTATTACTCTGTACATTATATGTTGAGATGACTTTTATATTACTGTATATTATATTATATTATATTATATTATATTATATTATATTATATTATATTATATTATATTATATTATATTATATTATATTATATTATATTATATTATATTATAT
>CAIGQZ010001108.1:17004335-17069844 GCA_903798205.1 Danio tinwini
TTTTTTTTCTTATTTATGTACTCTGACCTGACCACACAGTTACCATTACACACACGCACCTGCCAGTACTGTATTATTGTTGTTGTTTTTTTCATCTGTTGTTTTGTTTTCTTTGTATGTGATCCCAATTTGTGTATCTCCTGCATACTCTAATGAAAAATAAATTAAAATAAGCTTAAATTCACAATAAAAAAAAATCTTTTATAGTTAAAATTATTTGTTGAGAACATATCAAATTAAACAGGACATGTTGTATCAGATGTATTACGTTATAGACTATGAACAATTCTTTCTGAAAAGAATCCTAGTTATTTATTTTGAATACTCTGAATTAAGGGCATTTAACTAATTTAATTCCTTGAGCTATTTTTAATTGTATCATCATGAAAATCATCATAGATAGTAGTGAAAATGGTGGCCACACTAGTGTGTTGTCTAGAAATTTGACTGTGAGACGGTGAAAGGCCAGGAAGGCGTTCTCTCTGCCTCTGCCAGCCCAACCCAGCAGCAGCATCAACACTCAGCCTATCAATTATTAAGCAATACAATTACCATCCAGTCAGCCAGTCAGTTATTTTACCTCATGGTTGACATTTGGAAACAGGGAGAGTGCCAAAGACGGGGCAGTGAGCGATGCGGGGAGGGGGATTGAAGGTATGCGAGGGAAAATTGCATGAGGTGAGTCAGAGTGTAGGAGCGCCATTAGGCCTCATTCACCTCCAGTGAATGGGGTGTACCTGACTTCCCCCCAAACAGCTCACTGATCGCTTTTGCTGCAATGCACCAGCAAAACAAGCCAACCTGCTTCACAAAACTGATCTCAGGTCTACACAGAAATCTGGAGAGATTTACAGTCATTTTTTTTTCATTGCATACTTAAATTAAAGTCCGGCCATTCTGAAAGAAAGTCAATTACCTGCCATCGGCATATTGATTTTTAGTGAACTGAAATACTGCTTGTTTTTTTTTCCTTCTTCTTGTTTTTCTTTCTTCCCTGAATTAGTTAATATTGAATCAGTTAGTCTTATTGACTTGGGACTTTATGTTATTTGAAACCTTTAGCAGCCAGTTAAACCTTAGGCATATTTGTTTTGTAATAAGCCTTTTAACATGTAATTAGCTGGCTGAGTGGATTCACGTCTCTCATTTCATGTTTTCAGGCTTACTTCTTTCTTTTTTTCCTCTTGAAACACATTCATATCAGCAACTGCAGCTATTTAGTATCACAAGCTACTGCAGCATGAAAGTGTTTTCACCTGGCATGCTGAAGACAAGTTGCAAGTGCCATTCCAATTACCTCCAATGGGTAATTGCACGGGCAAGATAATTGTATACAATTTTCATGTCTGAAGGGGCTCACTTATTGAATTTGATAATAATACTGCCACTGAAAAGGCATCCACTCTCTCTTCATAGTGCTGTGTTAATGGAACGTGTTTGGTACGATACACAAATATCCTAGACATTAGGAACTAAGCTTCCTATTTCAGCATGTTTCATTCTGAAGTGGAAGTGCATTCGATCTTTGTATACTTAATTAAGCAAATCAGTCACTGATAATAATATGATGCTATTTAAGATCCACCTTCAAAAAATGTTAGCAATAAAATTAAAAGCTGTTTTTCCCTTCATAAAACAATTGGTCAAAATATTAGATGTTTAGACCAAATATGACGTTCTTGTTCTGAAGTTAAAACATTGGTACGGTGTTATCTGGAAAAGAATGAATACATTGCTGTTTTGTAATTCTGACCATTTGTCATTTTTGATTTACTGTAAATGATAAAAATGTATTTTGAATTTACAAGACATATCATCAGAGCTGTATTTTACACACATATAGGCTATTGTATAATTTACTAATTGCAAATGTATATTATAAGCAGCAAATGTTATGTTAGTTAAGAAAAAAGAAACAGAATAAAAGAAACTCATCAAATTACTTTTCTTTAACTATGTTTTGCTCGAAATTACTGTAGAAAACAACCAATCAGAAAAGAGAAAGTTCACTCCGGCGGTTAATCTCGACGTAGGTAGCTCCTCCCACATCAGGAAGTATCATTGTCAATTTGCAAGAGCAACGACTTAAATAGATTACCTCGCTTCTTAGCTTTGCATATGGACATTTACAGAAAAGGATATGGTGTATTGGACAGCATTAAGCAAAAACAGGAATATGCCCATTCACTGGTGAGTTCAGAATATTTTTTTAAGCACCACTCTCGGCTTTAAGTTTTAATTAAGTCATTTAAACCATGTATAGTTTTATTTTTCACGGTTTTATTGTCAGAATTGTGTTTAAGAAGTTTGTAACAGTGTTATTCTATTGTTAAAACATCGACGAATAAATAAGTAAAACAGAATGTAAACATTTTAAATTCTTGAACATACAAATGCTTAAATAACTTTACTTGAGTATATGAAGCATACTGCAATGTTAGCATCGAATAATTAACATTAAACGCACCAAAAACAGCACTGGAACAAAGTCCATTTTTGTATTCTATTGTCTTTGACTGAAACTATAAGTTGTTTTGAAGAGGGTCCTGCGAGAAATATCTCTTGTTTTTAGGCCTATTACATAAGGTAAGGTCAAGTTATGTCCGAATACCCTAATTACACAACCTACACAAATTCACATAGATCATACTATTTTTTTTAACAATGGCAAAGTAATATTATATTATTTTTATGTTATGTCACATATTATATTATATATTATTCATTTATATAAATGTATATATAATATTTATGTTATGTTATATATTACACAATTTAAATATAATGCTCTACATAGCTATGTGACTTACTGTCTGAAAACAGTGTCTAAAACTGTGTACTGTGTACCTCATATGTGTGTGTAGTAGCCTACATGAAATTTCCAAATAGTACTGTATTGTAACCTTAGGGAGATGTGACACTGACAACAAGGGTGAGGATCCAACTGCAGGATTTATTAAAGGATGGTTAGGCAAGCAATAATCAGAACAGGAGCAAACAGATGTATAAGGGCAATCCAGAGTCATGGTCAAAATAGCAGGCAGATGGTCAAAGGCAGGCAGCAGACAGGAATATAACAATAAACGTGGCAAGGATCAAAACACAGATAAATAAACCAGGAAACGCGTTGTGGTGTCACTCTATACAGATAACAAGACTCAGCAACATTGTGTGTTTGTGTGCTCACTATATACTCCATGAATCAACTCATGAGAGGCTTCAGCTGTGAGAGTGCAATCAAAGGGGACTAGGATCAGGTGTGTGCGTGTGGCATGACTGAATATGTAGTCCATCTCAGAGCAGATCTGTAGTTCTTGTGATTGTGTGTGTTTACCAGCGATTTGAGGGGAGAGGATCACTGGTGATCGTGACCTATATACAGTACACCGTGTTGTCACTGTCATGTGATATTTTTTCTTGATGAAACATGATTTTTGTGTGCAATTTTCTTGTATATTTTTAATACAAATTTGACAGTCCTTAGCATTTTTTTGCACTCTCTTCATCTTGCATGATGGTTTCAACTTTAATCAACAGTTTAAAGCCATTTTTACGTATTGGTTGTAGCTGTGTAATAAATAGCTAATGTTTGTGCTTTACTTCTTGCTGCTAACTCCTGACGTTACACTAATTATTAATTTATCAGCAGCTGCCTATAATCAGTGTGGTTTTAACAGTTGAAGCTTAGTAATTAAATTTTAAACATTTGTTTATGGCATTAGGATTTTATCAAATCAGTTCATTTAACCAAAATCCACACTTTAAACATTCCCAAGATAGTTCTGAAGGAAAAAGAGCTACTTAGATTTATTTAATGCAAATGCCAAAATGATTGTGTCCATCTGTCCATGTCTGCTTGGCTCAATTGTCCACTAATGGTCTCCGACCATTCCTCTGTCATATTGTGTGGGTTTGTCCAATTAACAAATGCTGAATAAATCTGCACTGCTGGATAGTCCACACATTTAGCTCTTTTCTACATCCTTTAATGCAAACAGCAATAAAATAAGACAATTTACCACACTTGATAATAATTATATTTGCAGTAGGCAATCCATTATTGTTCACATTCATCTCAATAGCAGTAGTTTGACTGAAACCAGACCCCTAGAAAGTACAAAATTTGAAATTGTCAATGTTTGCGCATGGAGACAGTTCTTGGCATGGATGTTTATGTTGAGCTGTTAATGTCATGTTACTTTAAAACCACAAGAACACTGACGGCATTGCAAAAAAAACAACAGAAGAGCTTTTCAGACTGTGGCGATTACTGGTTTTAACCTCTGGTGAAGGTACATTTGGCACAAAGAGATGCAGGTGTGTGTCGACTGTAATGTAATGTGCTATAAAAATATAATTTATCATTTCATGTTCAAAGGACAGTTATATATGCATTAGTTGCAGAATTTTAAAGCAGTTTACAGATTTAAATGCTTCTCATTGAATTTTACGTCATTCAATGCAATGCATGACTAGCTATGTTGGAGTACCACAGCTGAACGTTTAACATCATAATATTTTGTGTAGCATCTGTGACAATTATTTAGTTTTAGACGCTACAGAAAAGCTCATATTGGCCATATTAGATTGCTGAGTGTTTTGTATTTTTATAATTATTATTATTATTTTGTTTGTATAATAAGCTACACTTCCAAATTTGAGTTCAACTTGTTTACAGAAAGGTAAGGTCATTTATTTGTGCTTACTGTTTGCTTTAGAGAAAAATTTAAAAAGAAAGTTTAATTTTTGAATATTTAGATTTTTTTTAATAAATGTTGATTTAAGTTAATATCTTTTCAGTTCCTTTTTTTAACAAACATTCACTGCATTTTAGCAGTAAGAAGCTGTGATACAGAATATTGAGCTGAAGCTTGACTACAAAATTAAATCGCAAATCAAATCGAAATTGCAATATCTGTAAAAAAATAGCAATTAGATATTTTCCCCAAATTACACAGCCCTATTTAGATGTCATTAATATTAAGAAATGTAAATAGAAGTGATATGCTGTTTGTATAAGTGTAAAGTAGTTTGTGCATTTGTAGGCGTAGTTAGCCTCTCTGCCAAAAGTGTTGACCAGTGTCTCTCAGTGTACAAAAACACTGCCCTTAAGTTTCTTCTGCGTATTTCTCTTTTCTTCATTCTTGCTAGCATTAGGCATCATTTTTGTAGGAGTATGTATTTATTCCCATGGGTGGATGGAGACAGGCCATTTCATTCTGTGATATTTCATGTCAGTGCATCATCTTCTTCATCACTCAGGCCAGATATTGAGACATAACATGAGTCAGTAACACCAGGTCTGGCTGTATATTGGTTTAAAGAGCACACAAGTGTTTGTGCATCAATTCCATCTCATTAAAGCATAGGCTTGTCACGATCTGTCAGGCTAAGTCTCGTGAGCAGAGCTCTCAATCTGTTATAAAAAGTTAATTAATAAATAAATACTGGTTATGAAAGCTTCTGCTGCCGTCACAGACCTACGATCTGTGTTGCGTTGGTGACTTGTTTGTTTTAACCACAGCACGCAACATACACTGCAAACATATATCCAGTATTATCTGGGGTGTGGATGTAATCTGCTCAGATCCTGAGATAAATCTTCCACTAGTCTACCTGTTTTTCTCTGGGTGGCAAGAGCTTTGCCTGGCCTGGCGCTGAGCTGATGTGACGTCAGTACAGGGGTCTCTAGGGATAAGGCTGAGTCAGAGACAGGGCTGCGGCCGCAATGCTTTGCCAGTGTCGCACACACATTCGCATTCACATTCCTCTGTACAGCCCAACCCATCTGCCTGATTATGTGCCTTTTTTATGCTACATTAGTGCTTTAATCAGGGGACTCAATCCCCTACTTGGTTTAAGGAGAATTTGAGTGAATACATCAAGCATATAAGCCTTGTCTACACATGCTAGCACCTTGTTATTCTCCGAGGCCATTTGTCTATCCTCTCGGTACAGTTTGCATCCTGTTTTTTTGTAGATAATGAAATGAGTAATGCTGAATATAATATTTTCCTCTGTGAATGTGTTATGAGATTGTTTGCTCACAAAGGGCTCAGCTGAGAGGCCACAAAGGCAAGCAGTGGAAATTTTCGATTCACGTCACCGTCATTAAACACGTTTGCGTAAGCTGTACCTGAGGCTCTGTCGAAGTGCACGTCTGATTTAAGCAGTTGAGTTGTTGTTTTGAGAGGTGCCGACTCATAGGAAAGAAAGAAGTGAGGAAGCAAGGCAGAGGCAGGCACTTGCCAAGTGGCCATTAGAGCTGCCATCTGGCCGAGCTCTGCTAGATTTTGTTCTCTCTTTCATTGCCCATTCTCATGGGAAATCTGCATTCAGTTCCTAACACAAGGACAGAAATAGAGACAGAGGAAGTAAGAGTGAGGTGTGGAATTCTGCAAATTGGAAGATATAACTGCTGGAATTACCTCTGAAAACCTCCTTTTCGGCTGCTGATGACATACAGTATATATGTTCTGAAGCATGTGTTATTGTGCCTGGGATATATCCTGTAATGGATGCAAATGATGAAATTATTCCATCGTTTCATTCATGAATATGGATGAAGGATTTAGTCAAGTAAATCAGATGATTATTCTGCTTTTCTTTGTCTGAAGTGTAAATGTGCTAAGTAGTAACGAACAAATTAGGAATGGAATTAGGAAAATTGAAATTTTGGCCAATATCGACAAGTTGATCATTATTTTCGTGTTCTGACAAAACAGTATACTGTGCGTTTCAAAGTTTTAAAGTTTCTAAGCTTTTTCAGTTTTCTGTTGTCCAATTTAGGTGAACCCATATACATTTTACCCTTCTTTGTGGCTCTTAGCTGACAGGATCATTGAGCTGTTGGGGTGGCAACATAGTCTTCTGCTGTTGTAGCTCATCTGCTTCAATGTTTGGCTAACCTCTGGCATGAGCAAGGCATTTTCAGCTACAAAACTGTTCCTCAATCTTGATCTTCGTTTTTTGGACATTCTCTATGAGTTTGAATGAAAATCCCAGTAGATCGGTGGCATAATCTTTAGCCCCAGCCCCATAACCAATACACATTGAAGTCAGTTAAATTATTCTCCTTACACATTCTGATGCTCAGTTTAAACTTCAGCAGATTGTCTTGATTAGAAGTCCCTGTTACTGGAAACACAACTGAACTAGCAAAATAAAAATTTCAGAAACAATTACTGATCAGGGCTGGAACTTTACTCTGCAGGTTAGTATTCACTGCCATGTGACTGCCAAGTAATTGGCTGATATGAAATATTTATCATAATGTATCATAATCAGTCTATCCCATTTAGTAGTATACTGTACAATGAACAAAAACCGTAAAATCGTAATTCCTAGCAAGAATGGCATCCAATTTGGAATAGTGGTTCCCACACCTATTGGGCTTATGGTAACCTTGAGGTACCTGCACACTATTGATCTTGCTTTACCAGCAGCATCTCTTCTATAAAGCAGTCCAACCCTCACGCTTTTCACTTATTTTCCATCTAGTGGCCCCATCAGCTCTTCTTCTGGGTGGTGCATTAAGACTTAGCATTCTAAAGAGCACCACCATATCCATCTCAATTCCTTAAGAGAGGCCACAGAAATGGCTCTGTCCTCTGCAGCTCTCCACAGACTCCACGGTGGCAGGAAAGCACTTATAGAAATGCACTGAGTGATGTGCGAATGAGAAGATTTTAGGACACCGTTCAGGCTAGGAGACCTAATGGTGCTTTTAGAGGGCAATGGCGATCTATGAACATACTTGACATGCCAGTATGGAAATATGCAGATCCAGGTCTCTTTTTATACATCAACTTTCATGCATTTATAATTGTTACACATGTTGATTTATCAGGTAACTAGTCATAATTTCAAAATACCACCTGTACTAGCTATGGAGTACCTTTACCAGAAGCCATCTCTTTCTGCTGCATCTCTCTCTCTTTCTTGCTTTCTCCCTCATTTTTCTCTCCCCACCCTGGCCACCAATCTCCTGATAAAAGTGTAGCATCTTGGGACAAATTGCCCCAACAGCTCAATGATCCTGTCAGTGCAGCGCGCCGGCTCTCACTCCTGTGACAGCGGCTATTACTCACAAATAGGTCTCTCAATAAAGCCGGCCAGGCCCATGAATGGCTCATTCAACCTTTTCCACTAAACAGGAGGAGATAAAAGGATGGGGGAAAATCACACAAACAATATAAATATAAATAACAAGCTTGACAATTGGCACTCAAAGCATTTCTTTACTGTGGGAATTGAATCCCATGAATGAGACGGTTACATCCCTCGCAATAAGCTACAGGATAGAACACAAACACACAATGTCAGCGGTGCCCAATTTCATGCTTTGAAAATTGGACCCCTGCGATTCCTCTCTGAGAGTTTAGTTCATTATGTGAGACTTTTGGGGAGAGAACATTTGAGGAAACATTTGAAATTCATGTGGGAGACTGTTTAAAAGTTACTTTGCGAGCAGCTTTGGAGGAATGAGTCACATTTCATTAGTAATCACATTTTAATTCTTGACCGACCACCTGTTGATTCACAGCTGGGGGTGTCGACTATGAATGGCAAATGAAACATTCAACCTGCTCTTATGGCGTTGTGTTCACACAGCTTGTTTTCTGCTGCGAGCATAAAGCTGTTAACAAAGAATCCCTTAAAACCCAGTTTCTTAAGAAAGAATCATCATAACCCTTTACATTTGCAAAGTCTGCAACTCGAAGCCCACTTTTTCTCTTGCAGCAACACATATATGATTCATGTTTGCGCATAAAATTATACATTATTTGTCATTGACTAATGTGGTTTATATTGAGGCCTGAGCAGCATATAAATCATCTGTTTCTGTTGTGAATGGATGTTGACTCTTGCGATGACTCTTGTTCTGACAGGTGCTGCTCATGCCCTGAGTCCACAGCTGCCTTTGTGACCTGACTTATCTACGTATGCCTTCGGCATATTCCTTTTGTTAGTGTCCACTCTTACCTTACATGATCTTTTTTCTCACTTTGATTTTTAGTTTTTTTATGCAAAACAGTGTTATTCACACAGTGGATATGTTAAACATATGATAAATAAATTCATATGATAAACATATAGATTTTAACAATGAAAAACTAAAAACAAAAAAACTAAATATTGACAGACTATTTATTGCTTGCTGTTCTAAAAACGTTGACCCATAAACCATACAGTGATAGTGCACCAGCATGCAAAACATTGTGGTTCTAGTTCCGTGGACCACAGGATTTCATGTCTGCTATTTTCAGATGATGTCCTGTTGGCTTTAATGGACCTGGACCTTCAGAATGCTCTGGGACATTTTGCTGTCAAGTGTGACGTGGCAAGTATGAGAATCAGCACCTCTAATCAGAGGCCATGATGTTCAGTCGGAAAAAGTTGGCTTGCCATCTCCAGAATAGAGAAATGTCCTTTCCTCAGGTTGAGGAGTTCAAATATCTTGAGTATTTTTCTCAAGTCTCTTGAGTGTTTTGTTTATGAGTGAGGGAAGGATGTAATGTGAGATTGACAGGCTTATTGGAGCATTGGCAGCAGTACAGTGGCCAATGTATCTGTAACCAGGGATGTGACACTGACAACAGGATGCGGATCCAAATGCAGGATAAAAACTATGTTACTCAAAGAAGGATAGGAAGACATTTGGATATTTCACCTTTAACAGTGCATGACGTCATTAAAAGATTCAAGGAATCTTGAGGAATTACAGTGCGTAAAGGACAAGGGGGCAAACCTAAGCTGATCTACTGGGATCTCTGATCCCTCAGGCGACACTGCATCAAGAATCGTCATATTATTAGCGATATTATCGATATTAGCGATATCACCACATTGGCTCAGGACTACTTTGGCAAACCTTTGTCAAGTACCACAATACATAGTTACATCCACAAACGCCAGTTTGTATGATGAATCACTATTTCAGGTATTTTTTGGGAGAAATGGAAGCTGAGGGCTCCGGACCAATGAAGAAAAGGATCATAAAGACAGTTAACAGCAACATGTCCAAAAGCCATCATCTGTCATGTTATGGGGTTGTGTCAGCGCCCTTGGCAAAGGTAACTTTCACTTCTGTGATGGCACTATTAATGCTAAAAAGTACATAGAAATTTTGGAACACAATATGCTGCCTTCTCTTCCAAGGACGCCCATGCATATTTCAACAAGACAATGCAACCACATTTTGCACACATAACAAAGTCCTGGCTGTGGAGAAAGAGTATACAGGTACTCAACTGGCCTGCCTGCAGTCCCAACCTGTCTCCAATAGAGAATGTGTGGTGCATTTTGAAGTGCAAAATGAGACAAGATCCCATACTCTTGCCCACTTTAAGACTTGTTTGCAGGAAGAATGGGACAAAATTACACCTGAAACACTTCATCACTTGGTGTCTTCAGTCTCTAAACGTCTTTTAAGTGTTGTGAAAAGGAATGGCCACATTACAAAGTGGTAAATGTTTTACTGTTCCAACTTTTTTAAAAATGTGTTGCAAGAACCAAAATTGAAATACATGTTTATTAAAAAAAAATGTGAGGAACACGTTGAATAACACGCTGTTGTATTGTCTGCAATGAAAAACAAGTCCAAGTAAATTTAGAAATCACAACTTTTTTAATTTGCGTTTTCCATATTGTCCTAACATTTTCTGATTTGGGGTTGTATATTTCTACTCTGACCAATGGTCATGAGCTTTGGGTTGAAGAGCAACTGAAGAGAAGGCAGCTGCCAGCTGAGGTGTCTCAGGCATCTGTTTGGGATGCCTCCTGGATATCAACCTGGAGAGGAATTCCAGGCTTGTCCCATTGGGAGGAGGACCTGGGGAAAACCAGGAATAAAACTCAAACTAATAGTTTCTACAGTGCATTAAGATGCAGACAAGGGTGATTCGGAATCTGTACAGTAACAGATCATCGCAAGTTATGTTGTACTGATGACTTAAAATTAATGGTTTTACAGTGTCTTTTCTTTGCAGCAATATTTGTGCCATTTCATGTGTTGTTTTGCTGTGTAAAATACACACAAATTTAAAACATTTTAATTCTCCATTATGTTTTTGACTTCAAGAACCATGATTTCTGTAACTTATACAAAGGAAACAAAGAGAGAATCTTAAGCTTTTATATAAGCCCTATAAAAGACCCTCTACTCTATCATATTTGATACACAAAGGACTTTAAATGATCAAAATAAACATTGTTAAAATCTATGCTTTAAAAAAAATTTCTTAAAATATATTTATCAAATATTGTGCATTTATTTGTTTGTTTGATCAGCTTTGACGGCCTACTGCACTGCATTGTGTTTGGCCGAGGATACAATTACAGAGCTCTCACCATAAATCACTTTGATGCCATCTCTTTAAAGACAGATTGTTGGGAGATTTAGAGCAATAAAAAATGCATTTTATGAATAATGCATTTTAGTAGTGTACCAGTCTTATACATTTTATGAAAATATAATTAATTTGCATCCCTTCACTAAGTTATGTATAACTGAGCTGCTGTTTGTTCTGTATTCTCACTTTAAGTCAAATACAGTATAAGATTTATACAGATATATATGCATCTGTTAAAAGTTAAGTGATTAATACAATGCAGATACTGTAGCCTATTTTTAACAGGCTTTGGCTGAATGCGTTTTGGATACCATCACAAAACGCAGGTCACACACTGTACTCAAAAGGCCATCTGCAGATACTTTGATTTTGATTTCCATCTGGCTGACAGAAATTTCATATATAATTAAGTTTTTTAGATTTATTTATAGTGATAATGTTATATTGTGTCACACTCGTCTTGTGTGTGAAGATTGTGGTGAGATTGCACAAATCTGTAAATAAACAAAGATATTCTGTACTAGTGGGGAGCAACAAATGCTGTGTAGGGGCTTTGTCAAATAGAACAAAGTTCATGCATAAAGTCCTCAAATAACAAGCTGCTTGTCTGAGAACTGTGAGGTGTAAAAACAGGAATTGAGAACCACTAATGGTCACTTATTCATCACTAAATGACCCGGCAATTTTATTACATTAATTATTAAGTTGAGATGTACAATATATATTAATGATAATGTGTAAAGGGAGTATTTTTTTGTTTAAAGAGTTAGCAAAACAAATGGTAGTGCACTTCTGTTCATACAGCACACCAATATTTAAAAAAAAATGCAATACACTGCTTTTCCATTTATTATTTAATTTTGCACATAACAGTGTGATTAATACCAAATAATGGCAGAAAAATTATGCAATTAATGATCATGTAAAAATCTAATTGCATGATGCTGGAATTTTAGTACCAATGAGTAATGAAATTTTAAAAACGTCCATTATTTGCTAACATTTAAGTGCTGTTGAGCGCATTTTAACACCAATGATTTGCCATTGTGTTCACATGCTCAACAATAATATCTGATTGGCCGTGAAGGTCATCAGTTCACCACACTTCACCGATGTTCACCGAGTGCAAACGCAGACATACAGACAGAGAGTTTGAGACTTGATGCTTGCAATCTGTCATTGACTACATTGTAAAACCGTTTTTTTTTTTCTACTGGTAAAATCAGACATTTGTCATTATCAGATTCCCTCTTGCATTATACTCAACATTATATAGGCTAGAGTAGCTATTCTGACACTGTTAAACATTTATTCTAATGCACAACACTCTGTGTTAGCTATGAAAGAAAAACATTATATGCTTGTCGTAATCATAACTCTAAAATGCGATATGATCATTTGAATGATGTGCACACTTTCGGTTTCATTTTCACTGCGCGTGTGCGGTTCATACTTCCCGTGCAGCTCCCAAACGATCGCTCTGTGCCACAAACAGAATGTTATTTACAACTTTATTACCCGTTATTCACAGCCTATGCAAGTTCTGTTCATTCACAGGCATCATTCACAGGCCCGCACCCGCCCTCTCTGTGGTAACAGCACGGCCAGCTCACGTCACGTGTTTTTGCAACTGCGAATACGTCATTATTAATTGTGCAGCTCTATGATCAGATGACAAGTCAATTAGACACAGTGCTCCTGCCAAATTTCCACTAGTTTTTCTTCCATTTCCTGGTTTCATATAAACGAAAAATGAGCGCTTTTAGCTTCTCCCTCAGCCTCCCGCTGGCCTGCAGGTACCCGTACTAGTAAATTCGGCTCTCTCAATGGCTGTACGTGATCGTGGATGTTATTTTCAATCAGAACACATTCACACAGCATGTTTTGAATCGCCGACAGCTCCAGATATTTAGCATGCCTAAATATCTCAATGGTGTCGGCGACTCATCTGTGATTCTCTCATATCGCGTCCTTGATATTTCACACTGTGTGATTGTCACTCACGTGAACGAGCATTGATTTGCCTGTGATTCAGGCATTTGTCTGCGATTTTCTCAAAACCTGTCGGCGAGTCAAAATCAGGGCTAAAATCATGCAGTCTAAACTCAGCATTAGTCTACGAGCTAAGATGAGGAAACTCCTTTCCGCGAGTAAATATTCAATCACTATGCTCTAAAGTTAGGGGGCGCTCCACCATCATTTCACACTTTAACATGGCGAGCGGCAGTGAAGTGAGGCAGCGATACGAGGAAGCGCCGGTGTCTTTCAAATCCGTGGTGTGGGGACATTTCGGTTACACGTATAGACTAATTGAACGGAAACACTTTCAACATGACTGCACGTCTGCGGCACCATCACCCAGCAATATCACTGTCTGAAGGCAGAATAGCAGAGAAGGTAATAAAGTCCTCCAAAAAACAACAATCTTTCCAGCAAACATACCCAACTGGTTCTGAAAGACACATTAAAATAACAAAGGCAGTGTTAAGTTTAATTAAGATGGTTTATTTATATTTACTCAAGTACAAATATGTTTATTTGAAATGGTTAATTTATGTTTATTAACTTCACATACATGTTCATTTTTAAAATGTAGGAATTTATGTGTTGCCCAGTTTGTACATGGGCTATCTGCAGCTGTGAGATTTCAGTGTTAATTTTTTTTATTATACAATACTAGGAAGTAGTGTACCTTTCTTGGCTTTGAAGTAAAATAAAGGAGTATTGCAATAAATCGTTTTTATTTTTTTTCTCTTTCTTACTGTTCCTATTGCCTAAGCATAGAATAACAAAAAAAAAACACTTATGTGTCATCAGAACTGAACCGAACCGAAAACCAAGGTATGTATTGAACCGTAAGCTAACTGTATTGTTGCATCCCTAATGTCTATGTAAACGTAGTCACTAATCCACCCCCATGCTTCACTCTGCGCTTGCAACAGTCTGGGCGGACTGGTTTGGCTATTGCAGGCCAGCCATGTATATTGACACAGTGGAGCTCTCAACGAGGTGAACACAGGAGGGTTGAGGTGCACATTTAATTCTGCTCTGAGTTGAGCAGCTGGACCCGGGCATCCCTTTCAGACAGCTTCCTCTTGCATCCACAGTTATTCCTGCCTCTGTCTGAACTCTGATATGTCACCCACAATGTTGTGTGCATTGCAATATTTTAAGCAAAACTGTGCTGTTACTTTGCTAATTAAACCTTCACACTCTACTCTTACTGTTGGAATGTGCAATCAATGAAGACTGGCCACCAGTCTGGTCAAATGAAACCTCCAACACTAAATTGGCCAGTGTTTCAGTGTTTAATTGTCCAACCCCTGTATGTATAAATATACAATACATATACAGTTGCAATTAGAATTATTCAACCCCTATTTATTAGCCCCTGTTTATTTTTTCCCCAATTTCTGTTTAACGCAGAGAAGATTTTTTCAACACATTTCTAAACATAATAGTTTTAATAACTCATCTCTAATAACTGATTTATTTTATCTTTGACATGATGACAGTAAATAATATTTGACTAGATATTTTTTTCAAGACACTTCTATACAGCTTAGAGTCACATTTAAAGGCTTAACTAGGTTAATTAGGTTAACTAGGCAGGTTAGGGTAATTAGGCAAGTTATTGTATAATGATGGTTTGTTCTGTAGACTATCGAAAAAATATATAGCTTAAAGGGGTTAATAATTTTGACCTTAAAATGGGTTTTAAAAATTTAAAACTGCTTTTATCCTAGCCAAAAAAAACAAATAAGACTTTCTCCAGAAGAAAAAAATATTATCAGACATACTGTGAAAATTTCCTTGTTCTGTTAAACATAATTTGGGAAATATTTATAAAAAGAAAAAATAAACAAAGGGGGTTCAATAATTCTGATTGCAACTGTACATTTACTGTATGCCATCAAGCTGTTGTATAAATGCTGTAACATATTACTCATGTATCATTTCATTTTTTTTAAGAAATAAATTATGTTGTGTATTATTATAAAAAAGATTTAGCTTGAAGCATATTCAATGTTAAATACGATTCCTGTCCTTTTTTTTTAGAAACCTTCCCTGTTTTTTTTCTTTGGACGTTCTCTTGTCATTGACACTTATTAGTTTAAACAGCTGCAACAAAGGCTCCTATATAGTGTTTGTACCGTTGTATGAAAGGAAATGACATCCTTGATTAGGTTGCCATGTTGCTGGATTTGCCCTAAAACAACAGTTGAACTTTGTGAAGGTTGTATTATTCCTGTCTGATTGACCAGGGTGAGAGCCATTAGAGTGCCTCAAGCCTGTGATCTAGCACAGGCCCACGTAAAAACTGCGTCAGCAATGGCTTGCGAGCCACTGATTTTCTTACGCGGGGTGTCTGAATGAACTTGATCTCTCTCCTCCATCTCTGCCAAACATAATGTGGACAAAGCTATTTAGGTAACAATTAAGCCATGGTCTGACCAAAGAACTGCTTGGCACAGACACTCAGCTCATTAAGCCTTGCTTTTGATTAGGGGCTGGATTGGGGAGGATGGGGTAATCATGACTCACCCATCATTAGCATTAACATTTTAAACTTGTTTCAAAGAGAAGACACACAAACCTCAACTTATCACCCCTTTCGTTCTTTTGCACATGCTCACATTCACACTCAGTTCCTTACACAGCCCCCAGACAATGACCTCCCAGCTAGCCATTGATTATCAATAATGAATGTGAAATGGGGGAGAGGAACGAGAAGGCCTGAAGCGGGATTAGACACAGTTTTGCTTCCGATGCTCCTTGCTGATTTGTCCTTCAAGGCGGCTTTGTGAATGGATTGCTTTTATAAACGCCTCTCTCCTTCTGTTTCTCTCATTCCCACGTTCAGCTTCTCATCCGTCTCCGTTTTTTGATTGAGATGTCGTGTCCTCTGTCGGAGCCAGAAAATGGTGGGGAAGGATAATTGGCATCTATGTTATCGTATCTGAGAAATCCTCTGCTGAATAAGAGATAACTTATCAGCGATGACATTTTACACATGCACTTGTTTCTTATGAGAATGTGGTTGGTTAACGGTTATCGCACATTTAGCATTAGTTGCACGTGACCAATTATGGGTTCGTTCAAACCAAATTGAGAATTCTTTAATAATTAATTTAGCCTCATATTGTTCCAAACCAGTCAGTGAACTTTGGTAAGCAAAGTCTAGTGTAACTGGAGCTTTATAATTTATTCAATGCACACATTTTATCAATACATGATTTGCTTGGAAATTGAGTCCAGCACTACATGCAGTATGTTCTACATGTTGAGCTATAGAAAATGCTCTTTCGGATTTTGCATTGATTTATTGCATATAAGTTGTAAGATATGAAAACTTGGATGATCTTTGCATATTGGCTATAATAATGAACTGTGTCAAATTTATTTTCCCTTAATTCTAATTTAAATGAATTACACAATTTATTTGAGTTGATTCAGTTGAAATCTGTGCAGTTGGGTCAACACAGTTTAGTTGATTTACTGTATGTAAAAATCATCATGTCAGCCACAACAGTGAAACCAATGACTGTAGAGTACATTGACTTTGGGTAACTATTGGGACATTCCACCAGAAATGTACATTATCTGTCTCTGAAACAAAATTCAATTCAATTCAATTTCATCCCCAAAATTTCTAAAATGGACTGATGGCTGATTTCTGTGAGTTGTTCTGTAAATAAAATTCATTTGATTCTCAGTTTTTTCTTTATTAAAAACACTTAACACATTTACAATCTCTGTCATTGTCCTTGTCCTCAGCTCAATTGAACCTATAGCTTTAATAGTTTTGTTATGCTACAAATCTGTTATTTAGGGAAAAAAACTTCAGAAATAGCCAAATTTAAGTTGTTATCATTTACATCAAGTGATTAAAACAGTAAATTATTTAAATAAATACAAAAAATGTCCTTATGTTTTGGTCAGTCCTGTCACATTTGCATTAAATTTATCATAAAATGCGTGCAATGATTCAGAGGAGAAGACATCATTTGATAGAGAAGTTGACAGTGATCAAGGATGCATTCTATCATTAAATCGTATAATTTTTTTTGCTTGCTTTTGTATGATTTTTTTAAGAGGGCAGTCTTAAAGGTCAGGCCCTGTCAAATTTTTTAAAAGTGAAAATGTATGTTTCTGATAGAATATCCCTATTAAATAACAATTAACATTCATTCATTCATTTTCTTTTCGGCTTAGTCCCTTCATCAATCTGGGGTTGCCACAGCAGAATGAACTGCCAACTTATCCAGCATATGTTTTTACGCAGTGGATGCCCTTCTGGCTGCAACCCATCACTGGGAAACATCCATACACACTCATTCACACACACACACACACACACACACACACACACACACACACACACACTACATACAATTTAGCTTTCCCAATTCACAAATACCGCAAGTTTTGTGGGAAATCAGAGCACCTGGAGGAAACCCATGCGATCACGGGGAGAATCTATCCATCCATCCATCCATCCATCCATCCATCCATCCATCCATCCATCCATCCATCCATCCATCCTTCCTTCCTTCCTTCCTTCCTTTGCATGGTGAATAGTATCATTCTGTATATTCAGTAAATATTTATTTAGTTTTAATTAAAATTTCTTAAAGTTTTCAATGTTTAGCAAATAATTTGTAAATCATGCTTTGGACATATTTACTGTTTTCTTTTCACAGTTTTGTTTATTGACATTTTTTGGCAGTCACAATAAATGTATTATTTAGTGTATGCCAGAACAAGGACATTAACAGGATTCTGACTTGACTTTCCATAACAACAAAAATCCTTGTAATTTCAGCAACTGATTGTAGATTTTAAAAATAATAAAAAAAAATTTTTGTTGGCATGTTTCAGTTTTATAATTAATGTTAGAAACATCCAGTGTAATTTCACACATCTGCGACATTCTTCCAATAGCTGTTGGAAGCATCTGTGTGGCTTTTGGCCAACAAGACAACTGGCAATGCTTGCCGTGATGATTTCTCACTGTGAAAGATGATCCCCTCCATGGTGTCATCCTATTCACCTCACTGTTATTCAGTGTTTTTCTTGTAGTTTACTCATGAACGCCTCACTATCATGCTTTGCTCTTGAATCCATTGACAGATGTTCTTGATAAGTGAAAAGACATTGTTAAACACCTGCTTAACCATGAATTCGTGGAGCCCAGTCATAAACATCAAACACTCAGAAGTCCACAGAAATGTGTCTGCCATTTGAAAAGCTTAATCCACTATGAAACCATCTGAAGTCTGGTGTTTATCTTTTAAAGAAAACTCACACCTGTCGACTGAACATGCTGACTCGAAATATAGCCGATTCAAAAGTTCAAAAACATTTCAACAAAGGCAAAGTGTATAGTGCATGCATGTGGTATTTTTTCTCTGCTTTTTCAAATATTTTATTTTTCTCTTCAGGTATCAGATCAGAGTTTAGTTAAAATTAGACTTCAGATGGGGGGTGGCAAATATTCCCTCATTATTGAGTGGGCTGCTGCTGCTAATCTATTATTTAATATACAACTGTGAAAGCGCTCTTTATTTATGTTTCATCTATTTGAGGATAATAAACGTGGCTGATGGTCTGTGTCTAAGATGTCTCCATCTCTTTGTTTTCTCAGAACCACTGGTACAAATTAGGCTGTTTATGAGAGCTATTCCCAGCCCCAGCAGACAAATTTACTGCACTAAATCGGTAACCTACGGGGTATTTCCTGTGTAGTCTGTGTTAAATTGCATATGATTAGCAGAGAGAGTTATCCTCCGCCACTATTAATGTCAGACTGTTAGCCCATGGCTTGAAGGAGAGCTCAGGGTACTAAAACTATACGTTTGAAGCTAAATACAGTTGCTGGAATTATAATTGCCATTGAAAATGGCATAAATATATATTTAGTTTATTAGCTATACACTTGGTGTCCGCGAGGTCTTGAAAAGTCTTAATATGTCTTAAATTTCAAAATCAAAAAGCCTTAAAAAGTCTTAAATTCATCGAAACATTGGTAATTTTCCTATGTTCAGGTAAAGCCACCCTGTCGGGCTGACACCCAATCACCAATAATCCATTTCAAAACTTTTTACTGCAAAGAGATACAATTCACAACAGCTGTTAAACATTTTACAGCAAAATGTCAAAATTAAATGTTCTAATCGGAGAAAGAAAACTAAAGCAAACATCCCTTTACATGATCTTCCATTAATACAAATACTATTTTCAAAAGTAACTGGCCTATTAAAAAAACCTTAATGTTTAGCCCTGTAAAAGTCTAAAATTTCATTCATATGGTCTTAAAAAGGCAGAAACCTTGTATACAATAAGAAGTACTGGTTTTGGAGGTTCTGGTATAGTAGTGCCCACATGTTGCTATACCAGCCTGATCTCACGAGGAAACGTAAGTATTTTACGTTTTGTCAGTTTAGTGGCTAATTCGTACGAATTCGTATGAGTTCAGTCGTACGAAAATGTACAATTTTAAAAAGGAGGCGTGGCACCTAACCCCAACCGTCATTGGGTGATGAGCAAATCGTACCTATTTGTACGAATTAGATCGTACAAATTCATACGAATTAGCCACTAAATCAAAAAGTTACGAATTGCCATAAAATTGCGTTGGCTATACAGATCGTGTTCAACTACACATAAAAAATCTATTGCACTGCTCGAACCCGTCTTCTCATGACATGACAGTCAGTAATGGTTAAGTAAATATAAAAAGACAGGGCAGTAGTGTACCTGATTTGTTATAATAGATCTGTGCATTATATCTTGCCATATAGATGCAGCAGAATGGATTTTCATCTGTCTTTTATGTCATTAAAAATCACAAATATTGACAGAAAAATTAAAAAATCACTCACTGCTCTTGGTATATATAGCAGCTTTTACAAGCCTCTAGAGTTGAGCACTGAAATAATGTGCATGATTATATTCAATGCTCAAATAATGTATTATTTATTTAAGCATTTTATTCACAGAATTTTATTTTATTGTATATTATGTTATTAATATGTATTTTTATGTCAGTTGTTCAGCTAGGTTTATAATGCTGTTTTCATTTACATTTATGCATTTGGCAGATTATCTAAAGTAGTTAGTTCATTAATATGTTTAATGATGGTATCTTTAAAGCTTAAAGGGATTTTTTACCCCAAAATGAAAATGTACTTGCTATTTATTCCCCCTCTAGTGATTTCAAACCTTTATGAGTTTCTTTATTCTGTTGAACACAAAATCAGATATTTTGAATACCTGAATACCTGTTACCATTGACTTCTTTAGTAGGAAAAATACATATTTTGGATGTCAATGGTTACAGGTTAACAGCTTTCTTTAAAATATCATATTTTGTGTTTAACAGAAGAAAGAAACTTTTAAGGTTTGAGTAAATGTGCATTCGTTTAAACTTAAGAAAAGCACACAAATTAAGTAATTTTCCATACAATTTAAATTTTAATTACTAAACTAAACTTTTTACTAAATAAATGTAGTTATAATTACAAGGCTGCTTGTCCTCGTGGACATTTTACACTCCTGTTATGCTCCTGTTGTTGTTTTCTGACAGGTTTGAGGTCCTGATTGGCCATTGGGCAAACAGCCTTTACGATCTACACTGTAACTCATGCATTCCAGCTGTTGGGTCATGTATGCAGTGACACCAAACTTGCTCTTAAATATCTGAAATATTTGAAACAGCTTTTCAGATGCGCATACAAGTACAAACCCAGAGTGGAAAGACAAATAATGAAACAAATGCACAACAGAAGCAATAAGGACCATAATAAATCACATGAAGACATCTTTCTCTAAATGCTGTTGAAGAATTTTTGGATGTGTTGTTGCACTCAATACCAGTGACACATAAGTTGAGAAGTCAGTTGTCAAGTTTCAAATTGCCATTAGCTTTATCAGAACTTACAGAATAGTTTAAGTTATTGTTTGCTTAAAGACCGTATTTTTCTCTCTCTGGCACTCTAATCTTTTCTTTCGCTCCCTTTCTTTCTCAGTCTACCTAAAGCTTTTGCAAGGAGAGCTGATCGTGCAACATTGCGTCCTAATGTTTCACCCATTTAATTATTCAGGAGAACCCCCAATGGCCCTATGTCACTGACTCTGCCACGCTGACAGACCTGGTATTCGTCACCTTTTCAGTCTGTCTGCTGAAGACACAGCACTCTGTTTTGCATTGTCCTCTCCTTTTCCCCCTGATTCTGTCAGTGTTGTGGTCAGTAGCCACTAGCCAGCCTGAGCAGTTTGTGTCTTTTTGGTTGGAATCAAATGACCCTGGTGCCCAGAGTCAATTTGTGTGTGCGAGAGTGTGTGTGTGTGTTTACTTATTCACATGACATCTGACAACCCAATACTGTACTTCATGTAGGTGACGGTGGCATCTGTTTATTCAGCTACCTTTATATTTAAATTTGAACTTCAATTCTAAATTCCATTCAAATAAATTTTTTTAAAGCATATTAAGTATTCAGTAGTATTCACTCAAACATTAAAATTGTTTCATAATTGACTCTGAAAATGGCTGCTGGTTTCCTACATTCTTAAAAAAAAAAAATTGTGTTCAAATTTATTATAAAGTCATTTGATTAAATATACTTAAGCACATTGCAAAGCATTTTACACATTATACACTCACCGGCCACTTTATTAGGTACACTTTACTAGTACCGGGTTGAACCCCCTTTTGCCTTCGTAACTGCCTTAATCCTTCGTGGCATAGGTTCAACAAGGTACTGGAAATATTCCTCAGAGATTTTGGTCCATATTGACATGATAGCATCAAGCAGTTGCTGCAGATTTGTCAGCTGCACATCTATGATGTGAATTTCCTGTTCCACCACATCCTTAAGGTGCTCTATTGGATTGTGATCTGGTGACTGTGGAGGTAATTTGAATACAGTGAACTCATTGTCATATTGAAACCAGTCTGAGATGATTCATGCTTTATGACATGGCACGTTATCCAGGTGGAAGTAGCCATCAGAAAATAGGTACATTGTGGTCATAAAGGGATGGACATGGTCAGCAACAATAGGCTATGGCATTGACACAATGCTCAATTGGTGCGAAAGGGCCCAAAGTGTGCCAAGAAAATATCCATTACACCACCACCACCACCACCAGCCTAAACCGTTGATACAAGGCATGATGGATCCATTCTTTTATGTTGTTGACAGCAAATTCTGATCCTACCATTCGATAGTCCCAGCAGAAATTGACACTCATCAGACCAGGCAACGTTTTTCCAATCTTCTATTGTCCAATTTTGGTGACCCTGTGCGTATTGTTGTCACAATGATATACACAGGAGACCCAAATGCAAGTAAAAACAAGATAATTTATTTAAAGAGTCCCAACTGGTATGATCTCACCAGATATAGTGTTGAGCAAGGGTGTTCACACTGGGAAAACAACACGCTCCACAGTGACAAAAGTTCATCCAAGAAATAGCGCCAGATAGAAGTCTATCACTGATATCTCACCTGATATCGAGGGGAGGAGAAGGTAGCGCTAGGTATCAACTCTCAAGGAAATCGACACGCTTACCAGCGGTAAAGTTCATCAGAGTAGCGGATTGGGATGAAGTCTCTCACAGATAATGTTGTCATCAGAGTAGGCAGCAGTAACAACCCTCCACCAAAAACGAGCGAGAGCGTCTAACATGGAGCAGACGCAGGAGTGAACAATACAATGGACTGATAATGCTATCTACAAAACACTGAACATATATAGCGCGCAGAACGCGCAACAGCTGTGACTGATAGCAAACAGCTGTGTTGTGAGAAGTAACAAAACACGTGACCACCCAGCTGATGAATGTAAACACACATACACACACACACACCACACGGTGAAGAACCCAAACAAGACACACCCACTTCCCACAAACACACACACATGCAAGAAAAACAGAAAGACCCACAACCGTGACAATTGTAGCCTCAGTTTCTTGTTCATAGCTGACAGGAGTGGCACCCGGTGTGGTCTTTTGCTGCTGTATTGTGTTGTGCATTCAATGTTGCACTTTTGCATACCTCATTTGTAACGAGTGGTTATTTTAATTTCTGTTGCCGTTTTATCAGCTTGAACCAGTCTGGCTATTCTCCTCTAATCACTAGCATCAACAAGAAATTTGCACCCACAGAACTGCCACCCAGTGGATAATTTCTCTTTCTTGGACCATCTGTAAAAAGAGATGGTTGTGTGTGAAAATCCCACTAGGCCAGCAGTTTCTGAAATACTCAGACCAGCCTTTCTGGCACCAACAACCATGTTTAAAGTCACTTAAATCACCTTTCTTCCCCATTCTGATGCTCAGTTTAAACTGCAGCAGATCAGTTTGACCATGTCTACATGCCATAATGCATTGCGTTGCTGCCATGTGATTGACTGATTAGAAATTTGCGTTACAAGCAGTTGAATGTGTACCTAATAAAGTGGCCTGTAAGTGTATTTTAGAGTGTATAGAGCACTGTGCTCAGACCTCTTTGATTAAAATTAGATGAGTAAAAAATCTATAGAAAATGTAATGTCCCTTTTTTGCCTTTTTTGACTTGATCTGCAGCCACAGAACATCTCCTGTGATTTTGATGAGCTCTTCTTTTCCATGTTTCTTAGCCATAACTTTGTCATCAAGCATTTCCAGGAGATTTTTAGTCAGGTTTAGCTCAGGACTCTATGCTGGACATTTCATGATTTCAGTGTTTTAAGCTTGCTACTGTATGTGATGTGGCTAATTGTCTTTTAATAATAATAATAATTCCTTAGATTTTATAGCGCTTTTCTGGATCTCAAAGTGCTTTACACATTTTTCGGGGTAATCTCCTCATCTGCCACCAGTGTGCAGTAGGGGTGAAACGGATCACTGTTGATCCGTGATCCTTACGGATCACAACTTACGATTCGGAAAGCACGTGACCCATGGATTAAAAATTAATTTTGAACTTGTCGGTTAATCCAACATTTATAACCATTGCAGAGAGATCGCCTCCCGCGTCATTCAAATCGTGTGCATGAAAGCATTTTGCTTTTTTTGCATTTGCATTTTGATAACAGGAAAAGTTGTGGTGGGACCAGGGCTTAATTTGTGCCGGAACACTCTGGATACGGATCTGGCACCTTCTGAAATCTGACCCGGCACCTCATTTTACCGATGCCCCTCCTCAACCGCTCTCTTACCCATCCGCTGTTTACTTTCACGTTCTTCCACGACTCCCCAACCCTCTTCACTTTCGTCCGCGACACCTCCGCCCAACTCACTTTCATCTGCGACAGTCCTCCGCCATCCACCACCCCAACAACCCCAACCCTGAGGATGGTTAGGAGGCCATGATGGACAGAGGCAAGTGGGGAAATTTGGCCGGGATGCCAGGGTTAAACCACTACTATTTTAAAATGGACGTCCTGGCATTTTTAAAGACCACAGAGAGTCAGGACCTCGATTTAAAAGACGGCGCTCACTGACAGTATAGAGTCCCCATCAATATACTTTGCGTTAGCACCCACACAGACAGCAGGTTGAGTGCCCCCTTGCTGGTCTCACTAACACCACATCCGGCAACAACCTAGCTTTTCCATGTGGTCTCCCAATCAGGTACTGACCGGGCGCAGCCCTGCTTAGCTTCAGTAGATGACCATGTGAGAGTTGCAAAGAGCTAGCTGCCGGCAAAACGTTTATTCAAATTGTTGATTGGGCAATGAAAAAAGAGAATTCTAGATTTTTATTTATGGATGGCACACAACACACATAATTTATCATAAGTTTTCATATAGTTTATAAAATAAGCAGTAATATGAAGAAAATTAATATAACGTGATGAGGCATAAAGCTATCTATTTAATCAAATATCATCCACAGTTGTAGTACCAAGGTTGCAGGCATGAAACAGGTAAAATTAAGATGAAGAGCTTACTCTGAAAACATATAGTTAACAAGAGGACGAGATGAGCAGAAATAACATACGCTCATTCATCTTTTTGTGGGAAGATGAAAAGACAGTAGAGCAAAGCTTTGTTGGATTCTCTCATTGGCAGGAAGAGGATCTGACACATTTTCCCCTGCAGCACAAAAAAAAAAGAAAGTAAAAAAAAAGGAAAAGATGGAAAGTGTGTCTGCACCAAGCAAAGTTGAAAATGAACCTACGCAATACACACTCTATTTTTGAAGAATCTATTTTCACCCAGGTGAATATAAATTTGATGGTGACTCGGATCCAGGAATAGTTTAACGGTGTATATTTCAAGCCGAGGAGAGGGAGTAGGGAAGAGCTGGCATTGGTCTGTTTGCTTTTAGTTTTAAATGAGCGTGCTTGGAGAAATGCGTGACTGTGAATCACACACCTCCCTCCACTGTTTGCTGACCTGATGTGACTAATATGGAATAGCTAAATCCAAACGCGATGATTTATTTTTGCACACCAAAATAATCTTGGAATATTTCAGTTCAGCCCCCTGCAAGCTGTCAATTTGTGGGGCTCTATAGGGACAAACTTGGACACATATTTGTGTATAACTTAAAACTTGTGGTATTGTGCAATTAAAGTAACACCAAATACAAGCTGTATCTTCCCTTTATGTTCATTGTCTAGGTCATGGTTCATTTCATAATAGTGAATGACACATAATATGATCATTCTGTAACATTTTGATTATATAAAATGTCAAAATGTATATAAAGGTTTGTTGGGGTGTTGTCCGACTCTCTTTGTATTAAGATTATGGAGCAGACAGAATGCAGCAGAAAGATCTCTGCTCGTCTGCCTCTATTTGAGCTGCGGCTGACTTTGTGAATGGATATATGCTCCTCCCACTTTTCAGGTGCTGTGCTCCTATTGGCTAATATATCTCCGCAAGCAAACTGCAACATCACAGCGCTCCAAGTTCCATTAATGGCTTGCTCTCTCTCTCTCTCTCTCTCTCTCTCTCTCTCTCTCTCTCTCTCTCTCTCTCTCTCTCTCTCTCTCTCTCTCTCTCTCTCTCTCTCTCATTCTGGCTCTCCTTCACTTTCAGCCCAGTCCTCATCTCTCCATCTGCTCCTCTCCATCTTTCCCATTCTCTTTCTTTTTCTCAATATAGCCTTTGTTATTTATTTGTTAATCTCATTATGGTTTATTTTTCTCTCTTTGTCTTGTTTAAAAAAAACGAGGAAGAACCAGCCTGGAGAAAGAGGTCTGCACCACATACAACATTCAAATGGATTGCTGACATCAGCACATCAATAATTAAAAGGTTTTATTCATAGCCTGGAAGGGGGGAAGAAATCAATTGACAAATCACATATTCACTTTGAGTTACTTCAAACATCACGACAATTAGAATGCAGGAAACCGAAGATGCTGTCGGCTGTGTGTGTGTCTGTGTAAACAGAGGCACAAAAAATGTGTGCCTTTGTGGCAAGAATGTTACATGTATCCCTGTTTTCTATATATAGTCGCGCAGTAATTTTGCACATGGGAACTGGACTGCCATCCATGATTTAAATCAATGGCGAAAGGAGGGAATAGCAGACATGACACCCATAGAAACAGTGAGTCACACACCCTTTTATAACTTAAGTAGTTAGTGAAGATGAACTACATTTTCCTCCTGCACTTCATCATTTACTGTACGCTGATGAATCTCTCATTACATTTGTGTGGCCGCTGATTTCTCATTAGGGAGGAAGGGATGAATGAGAGGTATGATGGACTGAAGATGATAACAGAGACCTGTTTCTATTACAGGCTGTGCGACTATCAATTACTGGGTGTTGTGCATTGATTACTAGTAATAGTTCTAGCTTTATAAAAGCTCAGTTGTCAGGTGAATGCAAAACAAAAATTATAATAACAGTTTGTAGGATTTTTTTTAGCATCTCAATTTAAAGTCTCACAAAACACTTTATGCTACATTTCGTGCAATTTTAAAGGTGCTTTATGTAAATTTATATAATTAAGAAAAATGCCAAGTGAACTTTCTTGTTTATTCAAAAAACAATGCTGAAGTCAGATATTCTGCGCCTGTTTTCTGTGCCAGAACGCTGTCTTTGTTTTGGTAATATCAACCTGCCCAATGCCAGTTTAGCCAATTATATTTCAGCACCCTGGGTCGCCTATATTTTATTCATTCAGTCAGAAATGCTCTTAATGCAATGTTTCCTCTAGGATTTTTTCCAGCTGTGGCGGCAGGCCATTTACACAAATCTACCAACTACGTATGGCGTTATTTCAATGACAATTGTCGTAAGCACAGTTAGTCATGGGACGATAACCATTTTCAAGGTATACCGCGGTTTGGAAAGGTCAAGGTTTTAAAACCGTCAAAATTTTCGGCAATACCGTTCCTAAGGTATGTGTATGATTTTTTTTATTTCAATTTTTTTGTTTTGTTTTTTAGGACAGCAGTATCCTCAGCAGAAAAGATATTTAAAGATGCCATTTTAAATTGTAAAAAAATATTTTTTTTAAACAAATGAAGATGGCAGAAGTCAATAATTCATTTAACCTGACATGTTTACTTCTCCAAAATATTTTAAATGTTTCTCAAAATAAAATATATTATGTTTAAAGGGGAAAAACGTTTTTGTTTTTTAACAATTAAAAAAGAACATTAAAAAAAGAACACATTTTAATCACAATACCAAGATACAGTGAAACCGTGATATTTTTAACCAAGGTTATCATACCGTCAGAATCTTATATCGGCCCATGCCTAGGTGCAGTATTACAAGTCGAGATCACATTCATTTAACATACGAGCATGTGTATCTCTTTGCTTGTGTGCCGATTTCTTCTGTTCATGCACAAAACGTCTTTGCACGCCCTCAAGTATACACTGCTCAAGCTCAGATTTTCTTGTGTGCTCTGAAATAAACGCTGCTGAAGAGCGCTTTAGTGCATTTACGTAACGAGTATGTCTCCAACATTTATTAGATTTGCTAGGAATATTTATGAATGTCTCCAATAGACCTACAGAGTGGCATTATGCATCCTGAAGTAAAGTGAAACAAGCAAGATAAAGATAAAGTCATTGTATGCAGGGCCAGAGAAATTTAATACAGCCATTCAGAAGCACAGAATATGCATTCACTCACGAAATGGTAAGGTTTATAATCTAATTAATACACATTAGCCCTCTTTAACATTATTAAATGTACACGCTGAATCACTATGTGTTTAGTTCTGAAGTTCAATTTCAAATGGTTTATTTTATTTTCATGATCTGAGGTGAACTATCTGCTGCTGCTTTCAGTACACTCTCAGAAAAAAAGGTACATGGTGGTACAAATAATGTACCTTAAGGAACAGTTTTGTACCTCTGTAAAAATTGTACCATATATGGTACAGGAAAGAGCTTGCATGATGCTGTTCGGTGCCTTTTATGGTACAACTGAAATGAAGGTACAAAATTGTTCTCCTATCAAAGGTACAAAAGTGTTGGACAACTCCCTCTTCATTACATTTGCAAATAAACTACAATCGATCATTCATTCATTCATTTTTCTTCATCTTAGTCACCAAACTGCCTAAAATACAATCTCTATTATAAATATGACTGGAAAGTGATTTTATATAAAAAATCTGATTAAAACACATCTTATAAATGTAGACTACTTTTTAACATTAAATATTAGCTTCTAATTAAGTTCTGGTAAAAACAACTACAGTTGTTGTGAACTATATTCATTAATGCCGTTTTTAATAAACATTTACTAAACATTTTAAATAAATAAAAAACATTTTCATTACAATATTAATACCGCCATACTTTCGCCTTTATTTTCCATTGAGCACGTGAGCTGGCATACATGATTCCCGCTGAACTTTTTTAATTTATAAATGATTGGTTGCCGTGTAATAGCACAGCAACAATACATTGATTAGTTAAAGTTGCTGCAGCCTTGCAGCCGTTTGAGCGGGAAGTCGGGAAGCAGACAACACCTTTAGTCTACTTTTTGCCTCTTTATTACTACAATTTTTGGAATTGGTGCTTTATTTGACTAGCCGCAGAGATTAAAAACGGAAAGCAGACGACAACCTGAATCGACTTTTCGCCTCTTTATTACAAAACTTTGATTTTGGTGGTTTATCGGATGCTTATAAACGGATCGCCACAGACGGCAACGGAATTGACCATCTGAACGTATAGCGGGAAGCAGAGTAACCACATCACCATGGCGTTGCCTTCTTTATCATCCGAAGGACTTGAATGGAGGCTGGACTAGAGTTATCTGACGAAGAGAAGAGGAAATTCAGAGGTGAGTCATATGTAACGTTATATTTAACCAAACTAAATGCAGGCTAACGTTATAAAGTTTTACAGACCCCCAACATGACTTTACTAAGTGAAACTTTAACGTTACGGCTTCGTGTGCTGTAGGTTTGTACTGTTAAATTATTTTAAAACATTTCCATTTGTTCATCATGTGCCACGCGAGTGTAACGTTAAAGACATTCTTTTGTCTGTTTTTCTAAAGACCCTTTCAAAGGTGAAGATAGTTTAACTTACGCTGGCGTACAGAAAAAGTTTGAGTTGTTTGTTATTTGGCATTTCATAGAGACATGACTCGTGAATTCTATGTCAGACACAGTATTTTGCACACAGTGTATTTAAAATTTTATTTTAGCGCCACGAGATGTTGTGTTCGTGAAAGGTGCAGGAATTTCGGTGCCTCGCGAAGGATCCAGTGAAACAGCTCGCGTTTTCTCGAATTGATAATAATGTAACAGGAGACCTTGTGTGCAGTGTACAGTATGTGTACAGCCTTCACTGCACCTTTATGCAAACATTGCATTGTAATCTGCCCAGCGTACTCTGTTTACAATAATATCAAATCATCTGCTCATGCACTATAAACTATCGTCCTGTCTGAAACTTGCATAACGTTAATGTTTCTTTTTGTCTTTTAGATTTTGAGGGAAACTGTCAGTGCTGGTCTCACGGATCACATGAGCCCAACTTTGAGAAGTATTTTTAAAAACAAGTCAAATGTATTAAGCAACTGAAAGAGAACCAAAGTGTAGAGCTGCCTGAAAGTCTGGCTGCATCCACAGATGTAAGGCAAGTACTACAGCATTTATTCATATGCACACAATTATTGTATTATAATTAACTGGACCTTAATTGTGCAGTCCTCCCTGCTTAATGTATTTGTAGTTTGTTGTGTTTCAGTGTGAAAGTGCTTGACATTATTGCAGTGTTTTTCTGAGTGATGTTTAAACATTTAGTTTGAGCAAACTGAAACTAACATGATACATATTAATAATGTGACACAATTGGTCAGTATAATCTTGACATAGATTTTTAAATAGGCATGTTTCTAGTACAGATTAGCATGTTTCTTGCTAGGCAGTTATTAGGGGGTCAACTAATTAAGATATTTTAGGTAAACACAGAGAACTCCCTCATACTCCTTATGAGAGAGATCTCACATTTCACCTTTTAATATCTTAATTTGTACTCTAAAGATGAACAAACGTCAGAGCCCCTTCAGTTGTAAGAAAAAAAAAACTTCAAAACCACATGTTGCCAAAATGTTTATTTTTGATTTCCATACAATAGCCACTGATTGTTATTTACTTAAAAACATTTAAAATCAACATGTTCATGTATCTTTTTTTTTTTTTTTAACAGTCCATTTCACAATAATTGTAGATGTCCTTTACACCTTTGTTACAATAAAGAATTGTTTTAAATAATGGTGAAAAACAACATTTGAAAAAAAAAATCTTTTTTTTTATTATTTGTCTTCTCTGCATTTCAGTTATTTCAAGAAATGGGACAAATGCATGCTGTAACTGATTAAAGCCTGTGTTTCCAGGATTTCTTCAACAAAATTGTGTCCAGTGTGTTGAAGTTGGCTAGGGGGAAATCTCATATAGAAGCCCGTTACATGGACGCAAGAAATTAAGCTGTTGCAGAGAGTCTTTGTGGTATGCATATGTTTCTGTTTAGACCTTTTTTTTTTTACCAAGAACCAATAAAAAAAAAAAAATCTTAAATTTGAACAGTTGATCTATAAGATCTCTAAAATCTGACAAGGCGTCTACAAGAAATATACGTGTATATTGCCATGTATTGTATTTTTTGTGCAATTACTTGTAGGTTTAATTATTTGGACTTCCTTTGTTTATTGTTAATATAGCATATTTGGAACCAGAAACCATGACACCTATGAACAATAAGCAATTTGAACCATTTCACCCCTAATACCTTTTCAATGTGTTTTTGCATATGGATTTTTGTGCTGCTCTCATGTTACTACCAGTGATTTTTAAGGAGAAAGTGGACAATTATGTCAGCATTGGACAGATGTTTCATACATAGAATTTTTAGTAACAAAATATATTGATGTTGATTTTTAAGTCTTTTGTACAGTTGTAACAGCTAATTGGGAGCATGATTTTAATTAATGCCTAACTTCTAATACTTAGGAAGCACCAGCCACACCCTACCCCACGGTGGAGATTTTGGGAGCATCTTACTGGAAATGGGTCTTTAGATAAGAAAATCTTCAGCAATATGAAAATAGAGGGATCTGAGGAATCTGCGGAGTAGTTGAAGTGGAGGATGGCATTCTTTCTGCTTTTTGTCCATATTTTGTGTTCAACCTTGCATATCCTATGCACAGAAGGAATATTTTGCTCTTTCACCAAAGGCACAGGTTAAAGAAATCCGCACCAGGTGATAGGCCATTGCTAACTACTGTTGTCAGGATTAATAATCTAGTATTGTAGACGGTGAAGATGCCATAACCCTATGCATGTCTGAATTGTTCACGCCGACATTTTACTATTGTAAAATTAATCAAACATATAGGACTGATTCATGGACATGAGCATAACTTTCTAACGGTTGTGGACTTGATAACTGTCAACATTTCTTTTTCAAATATGAGTCTTTTCGGCATCATGTATACAGAAAGCACAGAACGCACATTTGGCCGAATAAAAACAATGTCACTGAAAAGGATGTAATTGACATTAGTGACAGTGAAGCTGACATTGATTATAGTGACAATGAAGTGAACTCTGACACTGCAGTGGATACTCCTGAAGATGCTATACTGAATATAAATGATCTTTTGACTAATTTCAGGACGAAATCTAATTTCTTTTGTTTTGAAATGCAGAGAAAAAAATGTCCTCCCACAGTCTTGTTTAGCAAGAACTCTTGGAAGTTGTCAAGTTTCTTTTTAATTTCTTCAAAGAAAACTATGATTCCTTGCTTTGCCGCCATCTAAAGCAGAATGGATTTAATAGCAAAGAAATTCCTGAACAAGCCATACCAGCTGTCTGAGAAAATTTTGCAGAATTCTAGCATTTCAGGTTCAGCTTCACAAAAATGGTGCTTATTTAGATTTTTACCTTTTTTGTTATTGAACACCACATTCCACATAATTCCAAATACTGTAATTTGTATTTTCTGTGTTGAGAAATGATAGAGATTATGGCACCTACAGTAAAAAGAGAGAGCCTTCCGATACTTAATATGAAAGTGCAAGAGTTTTTGCAAGACTTAAATGAATGACATCACACCAAACTGTCACTATCTAATACTTTATGCTAGACTTATTTCATCTTATGGTCCTCTTTGGTGTATGCCTTTTAAAAGTAAACATCAATATTTTAAGAATGTATCAAGCACCTGTAGAAACTTCATTTACATCACTTCTTTAAGCAAAAGACATCAATCAGTACACTGTGTTGAGAGTTTTCGCCAGATATACTTAGCGACAGTCCTACAAACCATTTGTATTGTGCAAATATCATTACAATGCTTTAGCAGAATTTTATTTCCACTTTAAAGTAAATTTTATTAACCTAAGTGATTACAAGGGTATGCTATGAAAAGTGTCAAGTTTATATTGTACATGAAAATGTGTATTGCATTTGCCATAATATTTTGTGAAATGTATTAAATGTTTTACAGCAAATAGATTTTCTGAGTTAAAGCACACTTATAATCTAAATTATCAATGTAAAAAGTTAATGTTATAAGTGGAAAAATGTTTTTATAATTAAAAAATGTATTTGATATTTTACATTAATAAATTGTTCCCTTTCAGGTTCAGCAGAACAATGGCTTTTAATAGTTCTTAAAGGAACACATTTGACACAGTTACACAGTGCTTTGTCACTGTGGCGGTACCTTTAAGGATCAAATTTGTACCTGTGATGAAGGTACAATATTGTACCAGCAGGTTACAAAACCAAAGGTACATTTTGGTTGTTCAGGGTACAAATAATGTCATGAAAGGTACAAACTGCAATGGTACAAATGTGTTCCTTTATTTTAAGGTACAATTCTGTTCCATGAAAAGGTTTTGCCCCAGTGACAAGGGTTTGTACCTTCATTGGTACAACTTTGTACCTTTTTTTCTGAGAGTGTAGTATGACAAGAAATGTAATGTAAACTGGCATTCAAACTCGTATTGTTAGCATTTAACACTGAATAAAGCACGATGTGTACCTGAGGTGATCATTGTCATAGTTTTCTGTTGTTCAGCTGTGAGAAATGCATGTTGTTTCTAAAATATCAATTCAAGGTGCTGGTTAGGACAAAACTCTTTTAGTATGGAAAATATTCCTTCTAGCTCCTGTCCTCAATCTGGCAACCTGCGCTTGCGTTTATTTTGATCCAGGAGTGCAATACCTAGTTCAACCACTGGGTGTCAAACTTACATACTGTACCTTTAATAGGTGTTTATGTTGCACATCTTGAAAAACAGGGCTCGAAATTAACCTTTTTTCTTGGTAGCACCGGTGCTCCTAACTATGATGAAATGTAGGCGAACCAGACAACGTTTAGTCGCACCCACCAAAAATAATGAGCACCGTTACACATTTTATATTAACAGATTATATTATATATTAACACTCTAATCACAACTAACAAATAAACAAAAATCGGCATGCGCTCACTGGCCCTGCACGCACTGCTTGACATAAATGAGAACTGAATTAACAATAATAACTGTGTTGTTCTAACGGGTGGTGTCTGATATTGCGCAGATGATATTGACATATAACTTATTATTTGCATACGTCATCTTAATAGCAATAACGGTCTTTTCATGAGCTGCAACATTTTCATCTCAATGAATGCATGCTCTTTAACGATGGTGAACGCAGAGTCAGTCGTACGACTGACAGCACCGTGATGATTAAATAATGTTAGAACATCTCGTGCTTAAAATGTGTAGATTAAAATGTGTAGAAAACACTTACCTGAAAACTCCGTCCCACCGGCTTTACGGTGAATGCTTTAACCATTTTTACAGCAGACTTTAAACACTGGAAGTCTTTTATCCACTCTTCGAAAAGTGTAATGCTGGAATGACATTCATTACATGATCACTAATCAGATCTACCATTATTTGTAACTAAGGTGATTTCTAAAACTAAAAATCTGTCAGTGTTGTTTTCAGTCTCTCGGATCCAGACCTTTACATTTTCGCGGCTGTAGCACCCTGTTATCGGAACTGAGTGATTGACAGCTGATATTAACCAATCCATTCGCAATCTGTGGTAGCGCAGTGGGTTAATAAGAAGAGCTTGAAGGCGGGGCAAGCATTGTGGGCTTTGTTTACTGCAGCAAGTTGACATGTCAACTGTTTGAAACCCTTCCTGAGCGATGCGTTTGGTGTTTTTAGGTGCAAAGATGCTTAATGCGTGAATGCCTCCTAATTCCCCGCATGTGGTGAACATTTTGCTGTGAAAACTGGTCACACGACATCAATGTTATGCAGTCGCACAAATGCTTCCAAATATATTTTGAGGTCGCATAGATAAAATTTCAGGCGCATATGTGACCAAAATGGTTGCAATTTCGAGCCCTGAAAAAGCAATGTTAGCATCTGCTAATTTTAATTGCATGGGAAAACTAGTACATTTTTTATTAAGTTTTTTTGTGCTACTTTGCTTCTTCTGGATTTAAAAGTGAACTGCATTCTGCTGTGTAGTTTACAAGCTATTTTACTGATGTCATTCCATAATATAAATAATAACTGAGCGATTACATGAGGCTTGATACATTTCAGTACTGTTTCGTTCAACATGTAGTGATATTCATGTTTATTTAGTGTCATAACTGGAAGTTAAGTGGAAGAGTGTATTGCTTTAAATGCCTCTTGACCTGAGCACTGATTTGTTAGGCCACATTAAAGACTATCAAAATCTAATTTTATAGTTTGTAACTTGTGACTTAGTGGACAGAATTTGAAAGCTGGGATTTAGTTTTAGATTAAAAGCATAACAACAAAGCTTAGAGCTTATTAGATTTTATTGTTGAATGGCAGGTTGTGGTACATTACAAGTACGGTTTCACAACCTATACAGATAATTCACAAAATAAAGTTTATGGGTATTTGGCATGCTGTCTGGGGAGAGGGCTCTGAACTCATGTTTTTCCCCTAGTCGAGAGAGGGAGGGGTCAGTTTACAGTGTTTGGCCTGTCCTCAGAACACCTTACCATTTAAGTAAATTAAAGGTATATAGCTATATACCAGAATGTGTTTTGTTGAATAGTTTTAGGACAACTTAGATGAACGATTTTGATTGACTTTAAATGTTGACTACTATAGTATAAAATTCTTCTTCTCACCAGTTAGCATTTTACATAAAAAAAATTGTGTGAAAAATGACTTGTTCTGTGTGCCTGTCTTATGTTTAAATAGATGTACCATTGCATTGTGTAAAGGTATAGTTCATCCAAGAATGAAAATTCTTGTTCCAAACCTTAATGAGTTCCTTTCTTCTGTTAAACACACACAAAAAGATATTTAAAAGATATTAGAAAACATTAATTAATGACTTTAGTAGTATTTGTTTTTCTACCATGGAAGTTAATGGTTACAGGTATTTAGCTTTCTTCAGTATATCTTATGTGTTCAACATAATAAAGAAACTCATATTGGTTTGGGACCACTTGAGGGTGGGCACAGTGAATATTGAGTTTTCATTTTTGGGTGAACTATCCCTTCAAGTCTGAAACAGCAGAGATAGGGTGAAGGAGGGATTCTAAAAAAATCAAGAGATAATGAGGGTAGGGACATAATGGATTATTTACAGGCATTTGTTCTTGTGCTTATTGATAAATAATCTGTCACTAGTCTGCGTATGTTCCTGCCAAAACATTTTTTACTTCACTTAGTGAATTGCATCAACAAAAAACAGGATATATAAAAGACTAAAAGATTAAAAAAGCTACCTTCATATTGTTAAACCAGCAGTAGTCATTTTTTTGTTTCCTAACCTAGGCCCTATGTGCATGGTAAAACCACAAAAAAGGTGAAATATTGATCTAGGTGAAATATTGATCATGTGTAGTGCTTGTGTATGGGTCCAGTAAAATAAAAGACAAAAGAGCTCAAGATAGACAAAATAAAAATAGGTTGATGCATCACTTTGTCTCACATTTCCTTTCATTAACACTTGGTTACGTTGAGAGTTCAATTTACTGTAGGTTGTGTTTACAAATTGCTCTCTATTGTGGATGTTTCGTAAGAAAAGATGCAGCAAAATATATCAGGAGTAACATATTTCAGGTTATGAAGAAACATAGCCAGGGTTGATGATTTCAATTAAATTCATTTTTATTTCTATAGCGTTTTTACAATGTAGATTGTGTCAAAGCAGCCTAACATAAAATATTATAGTAAACTGAAAATGTGTCAGTCCAGTTTTCAGAGTTGAAGTTCAGTTTAGTTCAGTTCAGTGTGGGTTAATTTTCACTGCTAAAAGTCCAAACACTGAAGAGCAAATCCATAGATGCGCAGCTCTACAAATCCCACACCATACAAGCCAGTGGCGACAGCAGCGAGGAACAAACTTCACCAATTTGCGAAGGAAACAAAACCTTGAGAGAAACCAGGCTCAGTTGGGCAAGACTATTTCTCCTATGGCCAAACTTTTTGTGCAGAGCTGCAGTCTAGGTGCTGGAGGCTGGAGGTGGGAGAGGTCACCGGCTGGTGTACAAGCTGGCCCTTCAGGATCAATGTGAAGACTCATCTGTCACTGGGGTCTTACAGGAATCTGTTTCATGCTCTCCACTCCTTCATGACCACCACAGCAGCTGCTCAGAATATGGCCTGGTCCAGGATTATGGAAACCTTGGTAATAATAAAAAAAAGACTAACATAAATGCACATGGCGTTTAAATTATAATGTCTTTTGGGAAGTGTTCCCAGCTCCAGTTGCCCTAAATAATGTTTACTAACAATCCCTTAGAGAATTTGGATTTCAAAATCATTTGTGTTTTATGTGTATGCTAATGCAAAGAGATGTGTCTTTAATCTAGTTTTAAACTGATAGAGTGTGTCTGCTTCCCGAACTGTGCTTGGAAGTCTGTTCCAGAGTTTAAGTGCCAGATATGAGAAAGATCTACCGCCTACAGTTGATTTTGATATTCTGGGAATAATCAATTGTCCAGAATTAATTGAGCGCAGTGGACGTGATATGCTATAAGCTGATCAGGGCTTTGTAGGTAGTCAATATGATTTTTAAATTTATATGATATTTAATAGGGAGCCAATGCAACGATGAAAGAACTGGAGTAATCATATTTCTTTGTTCTAGAAAGCACTCTAGCAGCTGCATTTTGAACTAGCTAAAGTTTTTTAATTAGGCCAACAGGGCAGCCACCTAGTAACGCATTACAGTAGTCTAATCGAGAGGTCATAAAAGCATGAATAAGCTTTTCTGCATCAGACATTGATAGCATATGTCGAAGTTTGGCAACATTTTTAAGATGAAAAAAAATGCAGTTTTACAGATGCTTGAAATCTGCTATCAAAAATCACCCTTAAATATTTGACAGAGAATGAGGACTAAACTAAGAATCCATCAAGGGTAGGGCTGGGTGATATGGCCAAAAAAAAATCTAGATTTTTTTATAAAGTTTCACGATTTCGATTTACTTATTTTTTTTACTGTGTAACTATAGTCAACTTAAAACATTACAACAACATGACTGAAGTAACAATATCTTTATATGTAACTTGAAAAACCATCTGGTTAAGGATCATGTATTTTTAATGGCCATACATACATAAATTAGTCAACAAGGTGTAGCCTATTACATTCCTATAAACATATTCCTGCTTGACATTTTAGAAAATATATGTGCATAACTACACCACCCAGTATATATTAAAGATCACCGTGAACAACAAAAAAAAACCCACAGAAACCTGTTAAATATCTATCTATATTTAAACGTCTATCTTATATTTAACTGAATCGTATAATAGCCTATAGCTGAAATGTTAAAAATTGCTCAATTTATTTTTATAAAACATTTGTCAAAATGTATTGATATTTTTTGGAGTAAAAACAAAACCGACATTTAAGAATCAATTTTTATTTTATTTATTCATTCATTTTACTTGTTTATTGGTGCATATATGGGTAATGATTTATTTTATAGCTACAGTATCTTGGACAGCTACTGTGCCACTCCGTAAAGCTTTCAAGCAAAAGTCCAAATTAAAGAAAGATTTGACTTTCTGCGGTGACAGCCGACATTCACAACACGCAGTAACCATCCTTCAGGTTGTGAGCAGGTATAAAATACAAAACCAGATGTCTGGGCTTTGAATTAGGTGCAATTATTTCCTCATGGTTCAAAGAGTCTGCAAGTTCGTTTTCCATGGATATATGTTGTTGTTGATTCGTGCGCACCAGGAAAAAAAGGCTTTCAGCAGTGCATGTAGTCGCTGGTAAAGTTCTCACCCAGATCAGAGCGATCTGTGCTACCAAATACAGCGCAGCATGTAATTAACTTACGCTCAGTCAGGTGAAGTAAAGGTATCATTGCCTATATGTCAATCAAATTAATTAAGCTCTAGCCACGAATAAAACTTTTAGCCTATTTTGTTATTTTGTGTAATGTATATAGTGTAATCAGGGCTGGAGCAAGCTGAACTGGCGCTCTAGGCGAATGCCCTAAACCCGAAAGTGAAATAGAAACTTACCGGTTTGCAGATGAAAGTGAGGACCGGGGGGTTCTCGCTCACTATTCTGCCGCCCAAGGCAGCTGCCTAGGTCGCCTCTATGGACGCGCTGGCCGTGAGTGTAAAGTTAGATTTATATTTTTGCCTGGCGCCGCATCGCGCACCTCCGCTGACTGCGCGCACCTCACGACAATGGGCTAGCGTGCTTGAGCTGAGACAGCTGTGGAAGCTCATCAACAGAGCCGCGACGTCAACACACAGAATCTGTCAGCACAATTCAGCACGGTTGTCTAACAGTTTAGAATGGTTTGGCACGATAGTGGAAAAGCTGCTTTAATATTTTTATTAAAAAAATCGCGATACCTCGATTTTATAAAAAAATTTTATTGTCTTAAAACATAAATTCTAATTAATCAAAAAAATCGCCCAGCCCTAATAAAGGATTACAGTGTTCTAGGTTTTTACGTGTGAGGTTTTTGGATCCAATAAGCAAGACCTCAGTTTTATATGAATTTAGTAAAAAGAAATTATAAGTCATCCAATTTTTTATATTAGCTATACAATCTGTTAATTTTGTTAATTCATGCAAGTTATAAGATTGAGAGGAGATATAAAGTTGAGTAACATCAGCATAACAGTGGAAGCTAACTCCATGTTTTTTAATGATATCGCCTAGCGGTAGCATATATAGTGTGAAAAGTAAGGGATCAAGAACTGAGCCTTGTGGTACCCCACAATGTACTTTTGATCTGTATGATGCCTTTTCATTAACTGATAAAAATTGATAATGTTTAGATAGATAAGACCTGCACCAGGCCAATGCAGTTCTTGTAATACCAACATAATTTTCAAGCCTATCAAGGGGAATATTATGATTGATTGTATCAAATGCAACACAGAGGTCCAATAACACTAAAAGAGAAATGCAACCACGATCTGACAACAGAAGGACGTAATTTGTAGTGTTGTTTCTGTGCTATGAATAAAATGCTCTAAATCCAGATTGAAATTTTTCAAAAATATTGTTTCTTCTTTAGGAAGGAACATAGTTGAGCAGATACGACTTTTTGTAGTATCTTTAATAGAAAAGGCAGGTTTGAAATGGGTCTATAATTTACTAGTTCTTTAGAAACAAGCTGTGTTTTTTTTAAGATGCTTAATGACAGATATTTAAAACGTTTTAGGAAATATATGGGATGAATTCAAATTGTTAAGAACAGGTTCAGAAACTTCTGAAAACAATAGTTTTAATAATTTGGTCGGTATAGGATATAGCGTAGACATTGTTGATTTGGACAAATTTATCAGTTTAGACATTTCTTCCTCACCTATTGTTGATAATGTTTGAAGTTTATCCATTAATGGTCTACAGTGCTCTAATTGGGATTATGCTGTAGGAGGCAGGTTGATGGTGCTTATTTTATTTCTGATATCATTAATCTTGCATGTGAAAAAATTAAGTCATTACAGCGGTGTTGAGAAATGCATGTTGATGCTTTGTTCTTAGTTAGATTGGCTACTGTGTTAAACAGGGCCCTAGGGTTGTGTTTATTTTCTTCTATTAAAGTTGGAAAATAAGCAGATCTGGCAGACTTTTCTAAAGTTAAGTATACTTTCTTTCCAGACCAGACGAAAAACCTCTAGTTTTGATTTCTTCCATTTAATTTTTGTCCGGGCTGCTTTATTTAAGGCACGTGTGTACATATTGTGCTATGGCATCAGATTTTTCCCCCTAATCTTTTTAAATTGTACGGGCAACTACGTCTAACATGCTAGAAAGGACAGAATCAATAGTTTCAGTTGCAGTGTCAAGCTCTTCTAGGCTGCCTTTAATGCTATGGAAATTGGAAAGATCAGGTAGGTTACTGACAAAAAGTGATCTTTCGGTGATCATTCTACCATATTTATACATAGAAGATGAGTTTGTAGACCTATCAATGCACAATAAACAAGAGATTAAATAGTGATCTGAAATGTCATCACTCTGCTGCACAACTTTAACATTATCAATATCAACACCATGTGATAATATTAGGTCTAAGGTATGATTATGCCAATGAGTAGGCCCTGAGACATGCTGTTTCACTCCAACAGAGGCTAGTCTGTCTAAGAAGGCCAGACCTAAAGCATATTTTTTTTATCATCTATATGAATATTAAAATCACCAACAATTAAAATTTTATCTGTGGCCAGAACTATTTCAGATAAGAAATCAGCAAATTCTTTTGTAAAGTTAAAATGGTGCCCTGGAAGCCTATATACAGTTGCCAATATAAATTTAGACCGTGTAGGAAATCGAAAATTGTGGTTTGGGATGAAATTGTTTGGATTGTTGAAATTCCTGGGCATCATTACTGTAGATATATCTGTTTGGGCAGGAGAGGGATGCTGTTAGTGCTGTGTTTTCAGCAGGATGGAGGGGGAGTGTTGATTTATTACTGGCGAACAGAGTGGAGCTTGACTGCTTGGCGGGGAGCAGTGATGAAAACATACATCCAAATGAATGAGTGTCAGGGATTAATCAAGCCCTGTCCTGAGGTCTGGAGACCTGATCATAACTCATTCCATAAAGTTTGTGAGGAAACGATAATCTCAGAGAGTCAATTAGGCTGAGTGCTAATGTGTCTGAAGCGCTGCTAAGACACTAAGAGGAGGGGTCGGGCCGGTGTGGGAGAGAGAGATGTGATGTGTGGAGAATTGCCCCTATCACCATCAATCACTGCTAAAGAGGAAGGTGTGACCCAGGCTGTACTGTACATCACTCTGTCTTTAGTCGGCTGCAGTCACTGCACTGTTACCTGCCATTCAGCAAACATTTTTCATCCAATTAACTTATGATGAACTTATTGAATGTAAAATTCCCTAAGGCAACAAAGGGTTAAACACCTTGCTTGGTTAAACAGAAGTGATAGGATTGGGATCTCAGTAACTCTGTTTGAGATACCTCGGCTTGGGATTGGACCTGCAACATCATTGAGAGTTGTTCAGTCTTGGTGCTTATGAATGATTGAATTGATTTGAATGAAAACAAATCCTTTTTGTCCACTTTCATTCATTGACTGATTCATGTTTCTTGTTTACAGATGTCTCTCTCTATTGAGGACAGTGAGCTCTACTTTCAAGTGTGGCTGGGCCGATAAACGATATCATATCGAATTGCAATAAATTTTTTGCTTATAACAATGATAAGCTCCGGACATTTTTACTTAGTATTCATCCTAAGAGCCAGCCAATTACACAGTAGAAATATGCAACAGTAGGAATCTTTAATTGTGTTGATATTATAGGCCGAAAATTATCAGCTGCCTGAAAATTATTTTTGCTGCATCACAGTATTGCGGAAAAAGCATAGTCATACAGTGCATCCGGAAAGTATTCATAGCGCTTCATTTTTTCCACATTTTTTTATGTTACAGCCTTATTCCAAAATGGATTGGATTTATTTATTTCCTCAATTCTACACACAATTTTTTGAAATTGTTGCAAATTTATTAAAAATAAAAACCAGAAAAATCACTTGTACAGAAGGATTCACAGCCTTTGCCGTGAAGCTCTAAAATGTGCTCAGGTACATTCTGTTTCCACTAATCATTCTTGAGATGTTTCAGCAGCTTAATTGGAGTTCACCTGTGGTAAATTCAGTTGATTGGACATGATTTGAAAAGGCATACACCTGTCTATATAAGGTCCCAGGGTTGACAGTGCATGTCAAAGCACAAACCAAGCATGAAGACAAAGGAACTGAGGAAATAAATGAATTTAATCCATTCTGCAAAAAGGCTGTAACATAAAAATATGTGGAAACAGTGAAGCGATATGACTACTTGTCGGACGCACTCTAGTTCACAATAGCTCAGTAATTTTAAAATGTTATTTAATGAACCCTCAAATTTTTGTGGATTTGTTGGGATACTCTTTTAAAAGTGGAAGCATTAAAAACTTATATCAAAATATATATCGTTATCCTTTTAATATAGAACAGAATTATTGAGATTGCATTTTTGCCGTATCGCACCCCTACTATCAAGCATGCAACTGTTTAAAAGGTTTTTGTCGTTGGTAAATGTCACATACATTGCAATCAGTGCTTAATTCATTCATTCATTTTCTTTTCGGCTTAGTCCCTTTATTAATCTTGGGGTCACCACAGCGGAATGAAGCACCAACTTATCCAGCATGTTTTACACAGCGGATGCCCTTCCAGCTGCAACCCATCACTGGGAAAAACCCATACACTCTCATTCACACAAATACACTACAGATAAGTTAGCTTACCCAATTCACCATAGCACATGTCCTTGGACTTGTGGGGGAAACCGGAGAACATGCCAGCTGAGGCTCGAACCAGCGACCTTCTTGCTGTGAGGCGATAGCACTACACACTACGTCACTGCGCCGCCCCTCAGTACTTAATATGTAAATAAAATTTCTGAAACAAAACTAGCAAACAAAAGCTGCCATGATCAATGACAAACAGCCACTTTAATTTTCCCTGGAAAATGACCACTAAATGGTGATAGTGAATCTAATGCTGGATTTGTACCAAAGCTGTGTAATTAAACAGCCATATTAGCCAAGTTGCATTTTCAATGCAAACATGAATAGAGATGAATTATTGCAACGTGAATGATGCAGAAAAACATTATCTTAGTAAATTAGAGCAAGTGACATAGTGCTAAGCATCATTAAGTGTTATTAATACTAGAAAGCAAAACAAAAAACTGAGACACAGTGGTCCCTCGCTATAACTTGGTTCACCTTTTGTGGTCTTGCAGTTTTGCAGATTTTTTTTGTGCAATTTGACATGCTTTTTGTCTTTACAGTGCATTGTGGTCTGTGTCCTGATTAGCGTATTGTGTACTGCATCTTAATTGGCTGTAGACCATTGTCAATCAATCTCCTCCTTGCCGTGTCTCCTGTACAGCACAGAATGCGTCCAGCTTGTTAAATTGACATAAATCTACGATGGCTAGCAGTATGACTGTGAAGTGCTGTACTGTATGTTTGCAAGTTTTCTCCCCAACAAACCCCACAATGTAGACGAAACATTTTGCACCGTCAGAGGCACCTGCGGTAGCACCCAATAGACAAAGGAAGATGTAAACCATCAGACAAAAAGTTGGAGTTCTGGACATGCTGAAGGAAGGTAAAAGTTACGCGGCTGTTGCACACCATTATGAAATAAATTAACCATTGTTTCGTTACATTTGATTTTACAGCTTTTAAACAGCTATAATAACTTAAAAAATAAAGCGGACTACTTTGCGGATTTTGCTTAATGTGGGTTATTTTTAGAACGTAACACTCGTGATTTACGAGGGACCACTGTATTTTCTAGAACAGATTTTAACAGGATCCAAATGTTAGTTTTTATTGTATAGCTTGAGAAAATCAAAATGGAGGAAGCATGATCTGTATGTATGGTAATTTTAAGGAAAACTCTTCTAATGGTTCGTCAAAATAAATGTGTAACGTTCAGAAAATTAACACAACAGTCAGATGAATCCAATTGCAAGTGATATTTAATATAATAGGGAATATCCCAGTGTGCAACAGCTACAAAGAGTCCAGCGTCGGGGATAGAAGTAGCAGAAACGGGGGTAACATAGAGTCCAAAGTAACCAGGTCGACAGGGTACCTGACGAGAAACAGAGAATACATAAGCTTACATTGTTCTGCCACCGATTGATTAGAAAAAAAATTTAATAAGGCAGAGGAAGTCTTAGTGTTTTACTTTAAAAATTCAGTGATTCACTCCTCATAACATAAAAGACGCTCAATTATTAGAATCTACTGTGAAATTGTCACTGAACTAATTATTAAAAGAATGCATCTCTTTAGCGAATAGATTGAAAAGACTTGAGTGACTGGGATTAATCAAAACACCCAGCACTATTGTTCAGGCCCATTGGTAGGTGATTCATTTAATGAGCAGTATTGTATTGGATAGCACATTATGTAATCTTTTTAAAGGTGTCACGTATACTTCAAGAAGTAGACTAAGTAGGACTCTAGAGATTAAGACCACAGCCTGATCACAGCTGCCTGGACTGAGGACTTGCAGCAGACTTGAACCTACAGCATCCTGCCACTGTGCCACAGACCATAATATGGGTTTATATCTAGAGGCTTACTGTCTCTGTTCAATTCCACACTTTAATTCCACTACACAGGAGAAAACGTCTAATTCCTGGGCCTAGGGATACAGCACACTTTCAGGAAACGATTCGCTAAGCCCTCGGTTAAAGTGTGAGATATTAGCAAGACTGACGCATCGATGACATGCGAGCGTAGCACCATGCAGTTGATGGGAAATGGGATCTGCAGAGACGGAGGAAACCTCAAGCTATCTACAGTGACGGTCAATCATCAAACGAAAACAGTAAGACCTCATCATTGAGAGTACGTGGTGTGGGTCAACTTAAGAGCCACTGAGATGGGCTACGAATGTATCTGTAGGTCTTTTTTAAGATGAACTTTGAGAGTCTGTTTTCATGTCTTTATAAATGTAATTGTGTGTGTGTGTGTGAGACACTCAACAGTTTGCCCTGCGCAAATCTTGTCAAGGAGAGCACTGTGAGGGGAAGATGTGCGTAATCCTCATTTTTTATTGATGGAGGAAGGCGGGAGACAGAGAAAGAAAGGAAGAAAGTAAGAAAGTTGGGGGGAGGGGGATACAGGAATGTTTTTAGCACCTTCCTTTCTACATTGAAAATATGTTGATTGCCACTTGTGCCACTGTTTGATGATACACATAGCCCTACCCTGTAACATGAACTGCTTAAAACACTCACACACACACATAGACGTGCACATTCACAGCAAGAGTGAGAGAGAGAGAGAGAGAGAGAGAGAGAGAGAGAGAGAGAGAGAGAGAACAGGATGTGTCTGAATGAAGGGTGAAGTGTTTTCTCCCCCTACTGACTAAAAGCAATCTGCTTCTTCGTTCATATTTGACCAGTACACACTCCTGGCCACACACACACACACACACACACACACACACACACACACAAACACACACACACACACACACACACACACACACACACATACACAAAGATGCATAGCATGCCTCAGCGGTCAAGTAAAGAATAGAAATGTTCAGTAAACAATAACACAGAATAATAAACAAGTGAGAAACTAATGGAGTATCATTTATCTTCCGTTTGCAACTCGGTCCATGATCTCATTACTGTAGAAATAACACATTGCGAAGCTTTCAAACATGATCTCCTGTTCAGTGTTTGTTTTCATGAGTCTTTGGACTGGTATAAAAGAATTTCATTTCAGAAATCCCAGTTCAGTTGTGCTCACCTCTATGTGACCCTACATTTATGAACTATGAACTACTATCGACAGGTCCTCATACTAAGCACAAGTTTCAATAATGGTACTGGTTTACAGTAGCAATTTAGAAAACACAACTTTCATTCAAGTGCTTTAATCTTTTCAAGGCACCTCCTTATGAGGAGGATTTTGTTTATAGAAGTGTCAGGCCCAGTTACATTCTTTGCTTTTGAAAACTTGGCAATATTTATTACCCAATATTTTAAGTATACAGTATGCATTCTGGTAAAGGGAAATAAATCCCATGCTGTCCATTATACATTTTACCCTTGGGACTTAAAATCAAGTTTTAGGTTATAGGGCTGGGTGATAAAAAACAGTATCAGTATTTATTGACCGTGCACCATTGTCAATAACGATAAAAAATGTTTGTATTAAGTTTTGGTATGAATTGCTATAGTTTTTTAAAACGTGGCTGCTGAGCGAGCGCCTTGGAAGCAATGCCTATAAGCTTAGGGTGTACGTTAGTGTTATTTTCGGCACAAATAGGGAGATGCGCGCAAGTGATGCGTGCCCATTTTCCAGGTGCATAGTAGAAAATGTCTATACTTTCCAGAATGCTGTGTGCTCACCGCGATTCATGTGAGTAGAACTAACAAATCAGCTTCACACTTTGTGTGGAATATACACATTACAGTAATAACAGCAGACTAATTACCCTAGACCAGGGGTTGGGAACCTTTTTTCAGCAAAGAGCCATTTCTGGGGTTGTCATGTTTTCTGGCTGACTTGAGATCGTTTTGCTGCTGTCTCCTGATCCATTCGCGCAGTTTCATCTTCTCTTGATCCGGCTTATTATCAGATTTCCTCGTGGTTTAAAAAATATAAATACAGCTTTACTGCCTCTGGCATTTTGAAAATACAGATGTTATTTAGTAGGCCACTATGCTATTATTTATTTTCGCTGCTCACTGCGCGCGAAACAATAATCACCAACCAATGAGCGTGATTGTAAACATAAGAAAGCTGATTGGTCAAAAGTGACTACCTTTATGCGCACGCACACACTCGACTCGACACAGCTTTGCTCGTTGTTTTTCACTCGGACTCAGGGGAAGTTCGGATCATTTTACTGACTCTGACCTTTGAGTCTCGTTCATCGAGATGAACGAATCTTTTTATCCGAGTCATTTCGTTCAATTTGCGAAAATAACATTAAAATGTTACGAGATGCTTCCAAACACATCTACAACTAGCCCAAACGTTGATCACACTACTTTCTGAGTCATTCGTTCATCATGTAACAGCTTTTACTAGTATAATTATAACTATACATTTACTATACTAGTACTAGTATGTAAAGAGATGACTCGAAACCGAGGACTCGAGAAATGAACAGATCAAATCTTTTTCCGGCTCTAAATGCATATGATTGGCTTCTGTCTCTCATGTGAAGAACGAACGATTCAAACCCGATAGAGAACTCGAAAAAATGAACTAATCTTCTCCTTCACCGCCACAAATGTGCGCATGCGCAAATGAACGAATCACGTCCTGAGATGACTCATCGTTCTCGAGTGAAGATTCGTTCAAAATGAAGGAATCGTTCAAGACCGGTTTGTGTACCAGCGTGACAAACTGAGGCATTGGATGTCACACACACACAGGTATTCACCACGCACAAGTTAATGTTGGATCAATTAAAATAAATACCGGAACGCAATACACAAATATCTGGCATTTCTCGAAACAAGATTCAAATTAAGGCTCAGATTAAACACTGCCGCGAACAGTTTATTTGCTGTACTTAGCAGCATACACGACTTTTTTGCCGTTTGTGAAAGGTTTCCTTTGCCTTGCGAGCTCCAATGATCTTGCAGCACTCAAATTCCCACATGCCCCTGTCCAAACTCCCGTCATGCCTCTGCTGTTTTTGTCTGGTTTGTAGTTTATGCTGGAGCTCCTCAAAAATGAAGGTTTCAAAATGTCTCTTAACATTTGATGTTTTACAAGACGAAATGCGTTTGGTGCAGATCAGACAGGGCAGAGCAGCAGAGCCGTCAATAATTTCTGCCCACTCATTTTGAAACTTTCGATGTTCCCCAGAATTTCTTTTTGCCATCACCACTCATGAACGTTGTTTGAAATTATGTGTGCGCTCGCACGGTTACCATAGAAACGTAGTTATTCACTTTTTATTCTTTTTCCTACAAGATAAAATTACAATTACGAGGGAATTGTAAATGTATTTTCAATAGGAAACTAATTACTTATGACGATTATCATTTTTTAAACTGTAGAATTTTATTGAAGGGAGACAGCTGGAGAGCCACCAATTTTTGGTCAAAGAGCCACAGGTGGCTCGCGAGCCAAAGATTCCCGACCACTGCCCTAGACATACAATACAAAGTGCACCCAAACAATGCAGTGCTTTTTCATCTTCTCCATAAACTTGCATCGAAACTGCAGGAATGGTTTGTCTGTTTGTCCTCCTCTAAAAAAATGGTTGATGGTCACCTAGTTACAGACAGACATTTCTCGAGTGAATTTTGGGTTTTGTAATGGCCACTTAAGGTCAGAATAACAACACATGCCAAAATAAGTGCCGTAAAGCAGCAGTGAGGAGATTGTAAATAAAAAAGGATGTCGCCAGAGTTGCTTTTTGGTTTCTTTTCTTGTGCATCCCAGCCACTAGCTCCCAATCTGAAAGATTTTTTAGCATAAAGGGTAATAGTCATCCAACTTCACAATTTGTAATGTTGCAAAATGTATTGACGGTTAGATCTTTTACTTAAAAGCTCAGATTTGATTATCATAATTTGTGTTGTTGACAGAGTTTGAGGTTTTTTGGGTCATTATTATATACACTTTAAAAATGTTCAGTATTTACGCTTTACCATTGCACACACTTTGTAACATTTTATCAAGTTTAAGAGTCTTTACTGTGTTTATTTTATTATATGAGATTTTTGTTGACATTTTTTGACTAATTAAACTATTTGCCTTATTAATGTTGGTAAATTAAAATAAAAATGTTAAATAAAGCCCTAGTAGATTATTATATTGTTGTAATAAATTAATAATTTGTTTTGCACTTTGAACAGTCTTGTGATTTAAAAAAGTGCACAACATATTATTACATTTATTCTTGAGCTAGAAAATACAATTATTTTGTTAAAGGAATAATACCCCCTAAATTAAAGTCTATAAATTTGCTCTGAATTATTATGATTCTTTTTTTTTTTTTACATTTTGCTTTGCTTTAGCTTCTCAGTGAACCACACTATGGCTTTGTGTAGTTAGCGTGGCTTAAATAGCATGCTTTTGTTTCAAACTCCCGTCTTAACTCAATCAAGGGTTTAAAATAAATGCTTCTGTGAGGTGATTTGATGGCTTTTATAGAATAAGGCACGAACGTATTCCATAGAATTCCAAGCATTGATAAATGCATTGCATTGTATTTACTTTGCTGTCATGACAATAATAAGAAGAAGTAAACCATATATTGTCGCAGTTTGTGTATATATTTGTCACATTGAATTATTGAAAGTTTTGAATGTTTTAAATGAGATTTATAGTGGTCTTCTTCTTCAGGGCATAGAAGTTCTAGTAAATTGAAACTGTCAGTCCAGTTTTCAGAGGTAAAGTTCATATTAGTTTAGTTCAGTGTGGTTTAATTTTCACTGCTGCAAGTCCAAAGCAAATTGCAAATTTTAAGCAAATGGACCCATGTTGTTGTTACCAAACTTCACAACAGCTTTCATCTATTGCTAATGGGCTTCTGCCGCTATCAAATATTCTTGTTGCGATTAATTAATTGCTGGCCACAACATTAACCAAAGATGCAAAAAGGTTACTTTACCAGGTGGAATAACAGAAACACATAGTGCATTGCTTTATTGTATCTACATGTTTAGAGTAAATAAATGTTTCAATCAATTTAAATTGAAAAAGTATTATAAAATAAAATAGGTAAAGTCTCATTATTAAATGTTAGTTAATAGATTAAAATCAAGTAATTAAATACAAAAGTTAATTTAATAACAAATACAATGGTAATTTAGTCCATTTAATAAAACAATTACAACTTTTACTTCGATTTTAGTGCATTAATAAATAATTACTAATAAATTAACATCATTTAAGATTAATAAATGCTTTTGTAGTGGTCATTTCATTCACTTTAGTTTAATTAACCGATGTTAACAAATTAAGCTTACTGTACAGAGTTAACAACAAACAAAACAAACAAAAGACTTATAAATGTCATGTCAGGCCAGATTAACTTGAGAAAATGCTCATGTATAAAAATAAAGTCTTGTGATGTGCTGTGATGAACAACCACTTCCAATACAACAATTTGAAATGTGCATTTAATCCAAAAAAATATCTTATTCTAAAATATCTGGGTTATACTGTAAAAATATTATAAGTGGACCTCAAAGGACATTATAACTTCACTTTAAAAAAAAAAGCTGAGATCATGACCCCTTTAAGCCTGTCTGTCAATCGGTATGTTTTCTAAGAGCATCTCATCACATTTATATAAGTTGGCACATCTGTGTGTGTATGTGTGTGCGCGCATGCTTTTGTGGACTGCTTGTACTTTGACATGAAAAGGCACTTCCATGCCCAAATATTACCTTTCTATAAATAAGAGGATGACGTCAAACAACATTTATCTCAGTTGGCCAGTTTACCATGACCCCTCCTCCTCTGGAATATACACAACAGAGACTGGAATGTTTTTTGGGCTGAGATGAGATATGAAGGGCCCCGTTTTTACTGACCCTTAGATCGTCAGTGAGTCAGTCTTTCATTCTCCGAGGTCCTTTGGATGTAAATATTACTACCATTCATCTCGTCTCGTCCCTCATTCAGCTGCTGCTACAACGGCAGCACCAGTAATAAGGTTCTAAGATAGAGTGGAGGTGTGTGAATGCTGAAGGTCATGGTAATTAAATAGCAGTCAAAGGCTTACGTCAGGATAATGTGAATGTATTATGGGATTGTGAACACAGAGCTGCTTCTTTAGCAGTGACATTCCGCACACCGGCCCTTTGGTTCCAGGAAGGCCTTATTTGATGCTTTTTTTTTTTTTATCTTGGCCATCATTTGGGTAAAGGATTATTATTGGGATTAAAAACAGATTATCACACTTAATGCAATCTGGACAAGGCTCGCTGTAATGACTTTACGTGGCATTAACCCACAGAAAAGGACTCGTTCAATACTTAAGTGAATTAGAAAAAAAGTAATGTAAGCCGTTACTAATTGAAACAATCAAGACTTTACATGAAGGCCGCAATGAAAAACCCATTTCGCTAAATTTCCAGCTTCGGGCTTTTAAATAGAGACAAACAGATCAACTAATTGAATTGTTTTTTAACCTAGATATATAACACTCCACGATTCTGTTCAGTTAAAGTATGCTTTTTAAAGTACTGAGCAATACTAGGAATTTCTCTTGAGTCTCAAGAATGCTGGACATGAATGAGCGTTCTAGAATAAGGATGACAGTGAAGAAAAAAACAGCGGGCCAGTAGGCTTTTAAGTTGCTTGAGACGATGATATTTAGACTGAAGTGATGTAATATAAACATCTTGAACTAAAATAGAAAGTCTGTGATTCCATCCACAGCTCGATTATCCCCTGCTGTGTGAGGAAACATTCCAAGAATTCCTGATAGGTGTCCAATTTGACTTTTATAATGATGCACTACACAGTATTTGATTAATTTTCATGAATATCACTTTAAAGACAGTACATTAGTCAGGGCTGTGAACTCTTGCCTTATATAGGAGCTCAGCATCCATGTGATCATTTTGTAAGTCAAACTACAAATTACTGTGTGTAATATTTTCTGTCACTAGTGGCATTAGATGGAACTGCAGTCAAGGTAAAACATAATTGACTACATAGAGAGCATAAAATCATGGCACAGCTAGCTGTTTGAGTTCCAGTTGCAGAAAGGAAAGGTCTTTAAAAATCTTTTGCTGTTTTACTATTCACGTGGTGGCACATAAAGTTCTCATGTGGCTTGAGTTGTTCTTCATGAGTTTCTTAGGCTTAGAGTATTTTGTTACAACGACAACTAGGAGATCATGCAAAATTTTCAGTAAAGCCAGTTCAAGATTATTGTTCTTTGATAATGAAAGTTGTTTGCATCACTGCTTATTGAACTATGACTGTTGTTGTGTATTATGTATTAAATTATGATGTGTAGGCCTATTAAATCCTACACATATAATAATGTTTTTACTCAAAATTCACAAGCAAATAACTTTTCTTCAGTTGAGTGTTTGAAACAAATCCTTTTGTGAGGTGATCCCGTAGTTGTATGTTTATTAGGAGTGTGACGAGATGCTTACTCTACTAGACGAGACACTTGGTTTACGAGAATGAGACGAGATGAGATTTTTATTGTATTTTTAAGAAATCTTCAATGAAGAAATATATGAATAGATGGTCTTTTATTCATCTGGAAAAAAACACAAAATGCAAAACTATTTGTGCTTTTTTAAATCAACTTGTAATGAATGTTATTTTACTTCTATTTTAATGAATTCTATACAGTAAAGGACATCCAACACTGTAAAATATTTAGCTATAAACTAAGGGTGTAATGATACGCGTATTCGTATTGAATCGTTCGGTACGAGACTTTAGGTTCGATACGCATTACAAACCGAACGATTCAGACAAATATCTAAAAGGATTAAAGATAATAAGTGTACAGAATATAATGTTTTCAGTGCAACAAGGCTCAACAAGGCATCCCAAATGATGTGACCCTGGAGATGACAGGCAACATGCTGCCTTCCCCGCCCACCTCCAAACACTACTCCAGTAAGGGACACACTTCACTAGCTCGCTAAATGGCTAGTAACATTAATGTAATGCTCCTATAACCAACAGTGGGTCTGGTGTTTGGGAGCACTTTGGTTTCCCTGTAAGTTATGAGGGTGATGTTAAAAAAAAAACAATGACATCTGCTATGGCAGTAAGCTATTTTAGCGGTAATATTTGAACATGTCAACTCATTTACACTGACATCACGGAATCACTAACTGGAATTAGATGAAAGCTAGACACGCGCACTACATGCAACTATCGCCAGCATGCAGACAAGCAATTTCTACAGATTTGAACAGGGCAAAACAAATCACTAAGGCGATCAGTACATTTAAAGCTGTGGATATGAGACCTTAATCGGTAGTGGAAATTTCGGGTTTTCAGAAAATGTTAAATGTAATAGAGCCCCGTTACATTATTCCTTCATAAGCCCAGGTGACAGTCAAATCAAACAGCTCTATGCTGTCTGAAGAAAAGGTGGACACTTTCTGAAAATAAAAAAATTACTTAAAAATGGATTAAAACTGAGTTCCATATAAAAACTAAATTGTTATTTTCTTTTCATTTGTTTAATTACTAAAATATTACATTTATTTTTTAAGCAGCTTTTTGGTTTTGAGTATAAATAAGGACTTGTTTTATTTGCTGCTAAGCAGAAACCTCAGAAGTTAGCTTTATATCACTGTTCAAAGTAAAAAAAAGAAGAAGAAGAAGAAGAGAGATCATGCTTTTATGATGTTAGTTTTAATACATTAAAAAGATTTCAATCAGAGAAATCCTCTGGCTTTTTTCTTTTTTTGCTGTATCGAAAACATACCGAACCGTGACACCATTGTGTTGTATCGAACCGAACCGTGATTTTTGTGAACCGTTATACCCCTACTATAAACTCTACTGACTGTGTTCTCCCCTGTACAATTTCACACAAGAAAAAAATCAGGATGGAATGCAATTTTTATGGCGGCAAAACAATGGCAATAATAATCGAGTGCAGCGGTGATGTTTACGCGCGAGGAGAAGTGAACCGCGAGTAGATTACAGACCTATATGCGAGGAAACTACTGCTCGCGCGCGCAGGGGCTGTTCACGCGGGCGCTGAACTGATCCACCACGAGGAAACGGGCGCTCCTGAGCTCGTCATAAACCCTCGTGCGCGCACATCATCATCTGTGCGCGCGATGTACGCTCTCGCGAGCGAAGCCATGCCTCACAGCGCGCGTATGCGATCAGTTCTTTCTGCTCGCTCGCTGGCTCTTCTCTGCTAGCACAAAACTTTTTGGAGTTTTGTCAGTCTTGGGGCGGGACTTGGTTTACTTGTTATCTTTAACGCTATTGGTTACTCTCCCTTTCCGGAAGTTAGCCCGGATTGGACACAGGTTAAAAGATAACGCCATTAAATATAAATAATTTGCAAGTCATAATCATAAGAAACTTTCTAAGATGCTTTCTGAGGATTTAATCTCAAGAAACTGTCAAATAATAATGATTACTCTTCTAAAATGATTCTTGTAAAAATGGCTTTCTGAACCATTTGATTTGTCCCCAACAGCACTTGTCTGGTTTGTTGAATTTTACTTCTTTGCTGATTAACCACAACAGCAGTGCTCATTATGACACTTGGGGATAACCTTCTAGGACATATTGTTTATAGAAGAGTTTAGATGGTACTTGCTTTTTTCGCGTAAACATCACTGTGCGCTCGATAATTATTGGCATTGATTTGCCGCCATAAAACTTTGGTATTTAATTTAACATTTTTCAACAGTTCACTTTCATTCAGCAAGATATTATTTATCATATTAAGATATCAAGATTTTTTGCCCCTGTGACAAACTCAGAGCTACTGGATGTGAGTATGAAGTAAGGACTGATAGGAGAGAGTTGTTTTAATGTAATCTGATACCGCTCGCCAAATGAAAAGAAAAATTTTCCCGGACAGCATAAACTTGTGTTCGGTGATGATGATGTGATGAGTCTCCAGGTGTTTTGTGTGTGTGTGTGTGTGTGTGTGCGCGTGATTTGCGGTTCAAATTTAATCCTGCCTCCAATCTTCAGTGCTAAAGTCATCCTCACGCTCTACCATAACATCACAACTCACGAGACAACTTTTCACCTTGATGAGAAATTTTATTTTAATTTCACAAGATCTTGCCATACGAAATCTCTAAGTCACACCCCTATTGATTATTATTCTTGCTGAATCAATGAAAACAGTTAAATCTTCTGATTATTCAGCAACCGCTCTGGGGATTTTCTGAGTTGCTTCATGTGTATTTGGAGTTTCCGTGAGAGCGCTCTCTTGGCTTTTGGAGGAGATCTACTGCTGATCACACTGTGTATCCCTGACAAGATGTGCATGACAGTCATAGCTTTGCTCAATCACATTTTGAGATTTTGAGATTTCAAATAATTGCCCAGCCCCAACAACAACAAAAATATCAAGCTACTTCAGATCAGAACAACAACAGATGCTTGCATTAACAAAGGGTTGTGTAGTGAGTTTTTTTTTTCCTTTAATTTAATGGCATCAAATTAGAAAACCTTTTTTATTTACCTGCAAACTTTCTATAAATGAGATTAAATTCAGATTCTGAAAGTCCTTAGATCCCCTTTACCTGCCCAGCTTTGAAAGCCTGTAGGAGATCTCTCTCCCTCGTCATCATGAGCCAAATAACTGATGACTCTGCATGCTTACACATCAATAACCATGCAGTTGGCCCATGTTTGACGAGTGAGCAGCTCTGAAGGTCAGGACAAAGATTCTTAGAAGTTTCAGTGGATAAAACGTGGCAGTTTACAACATAATACATATACAGAACTGTCCAAATTCACAATTTTATTGAGACTTTTTGACTTTAATTATAGTAGTATTTCAACTGAAAAGGAAAACCAATTAGATAAAAAATTTGAATCTATAAAAAAAGAATTTAAATAAAATTATCTTTTCAGATTAAACACTTTAAGGACTTGAAAGACATGTTTGGTAGTTTGCCATTTTTAAAACTCTAGTTTAAAGATGGTTGAAAATTGAATGAAAATGAAGTCAGTTATGTAATTTTTAATAACCCTTTTAGTCAGAAAATGGGAATTTTGTTTCTGTTGGCATTCAGAACAGATTAATAATTGAAGTTGACACTAGCATGCTCAAGGTGAGATGAGCACAACAGTGGCCATAACCATCAGGGTGTCCAAAAAGTGATGAGACATCAGCTGGGGTGCTGATAGTCTTGAAAATTCTCCATCAAGGTATGTGCTTGCATATGATTTTTAGTTTTTTTTTACACTTGCAGTGTGCTGCTATCGGGTGTTTTGGCTGACTTTTGCAGTCATGCTCTTGTTCTCTCTGGCTCGTTGATCTTAGCGATGCGGCCGCAGAGTGAAGTGTGCTTGGCTAGTTCAAGCTGAAAGTTCTCCATCTTTTTCTCTTGTTCCGTCTCTTCCTTTCTCACTTTGTGCCTCTGCTGTTTGTTACATGCTGAGTTGGCAGTGTGTGTTGGCACTACCCTTGGCCCCCTTCTGCATAGGCTGCCATTTATTTTGCCAGCTTCACTTTTCAAATTCAAACCGCACTGCGTGTGTGTGCAGTGTAAGCTGTTGCAAGTTTTCCAGAGTAACACATTCCGAAACACATTCACACTAACACACTCACAATTGTCCATGCAAACACACAAATGCCCACTCACCTCCTTGGCAGGCATTCAGACCATGAATCACTGTAATTATCATTCTACGAATACCTGGAACTCCCAGAATTGGTGCAAATTAAATAATATTGTTGGAGAACTGCACTACACACTCGTCTAATCTAGTGGAAAATACAGCCAAGGGCTATAATTTTACAATTACAGAATCATTCCTGCAATATGCAGTGACAGTAACATAAAATAATTAGTCTGAACAGTAACATTCATTCATTCATTTTTCTTAGTCTCTATTTCAAGGATTGCCACAGTGGAATGAACTACCAACTATTTCAGCATGTTTTACACAGCGGATGCCCTTTCAGCCACAACCCAGTACTGGGAAACACCCATGCACACTCATTCACACACATATGCTGCATCCCAATTCGCTTACTAACCATCCTAAATAATATTAAAAAATAGAATTAGTATGTCCCAAACCATAGTATGTTGAAAAAAATATCCCGGATGGTTTACTATTTTTGGTAAAAACTCAAAGTGTATGTTGCACGTTCGACGTGAATTTGTTTAGAACTACAAGCTCGGGTAAAAAGTGTAAACAAACTACAAACATGGCGGATGCACAAGGTCAACCAAACAGAGAGGATTGGGTAAACTTGTTTGAATGACTGTTAATTAACTTCTAGCCAACTGGAATATATTTAAACGCGTTTTCCGTGTTATGTTTCATCTGCAACAACAATGTGAACTTATATCAAGATATGTTTGGACATTATCATCTGAATGCATAATTACACAAAGACCTGAGCAGATTTTCCTGCATGAAAGACTAGAGAATGGCAGATTATTCTGTTGCTTCTCCAATAAGGTAGGTAATTAAATATGAAAGAAATGTGGATAATATATCGAGATGACTGACAGGGGAAGCAACTAAGCAACATATTGATTTTTTTTAAGGAAGAATAGTATGTCCCAAAAGCTTGCATACTCTTCTGTTACACTCAAAAGTATATATTTTTCCTTCACAAAAAAGTACCTACTTTTAGGACGTAGTATACGTAAGTATGTGAATTGGGACGCAGCAATACACTACGGCCAATTTCGTTTATTAAATTCACCTATAGCGCATGTTTTTGGACTGTGGGGAAAACCGGAGTACCCGGAGAAAACCCACGCAACCACGGGGGGAGCATGCAAACTCCACACAGAAACTTTAACTCACTGGCCCAGCCGGGACTCGAACCAGCAACCACTCGGCCACTGTGCTGCCGCAGTCACATTATTTATGATATTATTTCCTTTAATCCACAATTATGAGCAATTATTTTTGTGTAGACTTGTATCTTATGAATCTTAAGAACAACCTTTAATTAAAAATATGACTAAAAATGTAAAAAAAAAAAAAAAAAAGACAGAATAAACACACATCATGGATGGCCAGTCTGTGAGTGAAGTATAGTTAATATCATGAAACTAATGTCTCTAACTCTCTTTGTACTGACAGTCATAAATAGTTTGTAGAGGTCAATGCAGAAAACACTTGAAATTAAATTATTAGTACTCAACTATATTTAAAAAATTTGTATCTCAGCAAATCTTAGCAAGTAAACCGCCGCCTTACCATTTATTACATCTTTTTAGCTTTGGTCACAGAGCAATAGCCTGCAGATGCCTCTGCTATTGCTCATCTGACCATTCATCCTGCCTCCTCTCAGAAAATATGAGAAACATCACTTCCTCACTTGGCCCTGTGTTCTCTAGTGAAAACCATGACTTCATCAGTTTTGACATGACTGGTCAACAGTTCACAGGCTTTGTGCTGTGATGGCAGTGATATGAACAGATGCCACGGATGTCTATACAAACATTTTGTAATGGCTCTACAAATACAAGGCATGACAAATTGTTTGGAATTGTGTTCAAACAAACTGCACAGTCACATCCATATGAACAAGCATGCAATTTATTAATTTGATTGATTAGTTTGGTTATTTAGTCATTTTTAATTACACTTTTGAAATCCAAAAATAGCTTTGTTTTTTGTGGAAATAACTGTATGAATTATGCCTTACCATGGTGAAACGTGCTACAAGTAAGCCATATTTTGTTTGTTAATTTAGACGAATTAAGAAAATTGCACAGGTTTGTTTTTCTTTACAGTGCAAGTAAGTTTGGTTTCCTCTCTTCTGGAACAAAGCATGCATTTGCAGTAGCTTACCTTATTAGACAGTGTTGCTTAAATTGCCGTGTTTACCTTTGAGCAATTGCTGTTTATTAAAGGTGCAGTATGTAAGTTTGACACCCAGAGGTTGAACTAGGTATTGCACGCCTGGTTCAAAACACAGGCAAGCACGAGTTTAAATCAGCCTTAAGGGCTGCCTTAAATAAAAGCAATGGCATATGTTATATTGTCCATATTTAAAAGAGTTTTTGTCCTAACCAACACCTTAAATTAAAATTTTAGAAATGGCTTCTATTTCTTGCAGCTGAACAACAGGATAAACTTACAACGCTTACCTCAGGTACACCTCACGTGCTTTATTCAGTGTTAAATGCTAATAATGTGAATTTGAATACCATTTTACTAGACATTTATTGCCGTACATTATACTGAAAGCAGCAGCAGATAGTTCACCTCAGATCTTGAAAAATAAAATAAACCATTTGAAATTGAACTTTAGAACTGTGACTTGGTGCTAGCTAACACATATCAGTGGTTCAGCATGTACATTTAATAATTTTAAAGAGGTTTAATATGTATTAATTAGATTATAAACCTTACTATTTGATTGAAGTGCAGTAAGTACACTGTTCTATGCTTCTGAATGGCTGTATTTAAATTTCTGTTGTGTTTTGGCTGGTGCAAACAGCCAAATTGCTTGTCACATAGTGTGTTGTATGATGTACGTAACCTGCTCACCTAAAGTTTACATTCGAAACATTTATATTTTTTGCTAATTAATAACCACCTCATGTGGAACTCTGCATCTCATTTCGGAGGCTGTTACTGTCCACTGGAGGTCACATTTTGTTCACGGACGCACACTTTGAGAGCCTTCCTCACTAAATGGATGAAATATGCCGTTTTCCACCAAGGCAACCCAGGGTGCTGAAATATAATTGGCTAAATTGACATTGGGCGGGTTAAAAAAAACAAAAAAAAAGACAACGTTCTGACCCGTAACACATTTTCAAAGTAGAATATCAGACTTTAGCATTGTTTTTCAGAACAAACTATTTATGGTATTTTTATGCTTTAGAAGAGTCAAAAACGTACGTACAGCACCTTTAAGAGAGTGATGACAGAGACTTTTAGAATATATGCTACATATTTCTTTAAAAAAATAACCCAATGACCAAAAACAGCATCTGCCATTTGCTCTTCTTCATATCAGGAAATGCTTTTAATTCCTAAAGTTTCACTTAGATGACATCATGGTGTTCTTCTTAACTCTGAATTACGTACAGTCTGGAAAGAACTGTATTCATTTATTAGAAGGGGGCCTGTGTTTCACTGCATCTGCCAGACCTTGTGTTGAGTCTGCAGCTCTTTTTTTTTCCTGTGACAGAGGTGCAGTGTGTAAATATTATGACGGTTAGTTGTCATGCTATGCCATGGGTGTGTTGGCACCACATGGTGTGAGTTATGTTGAGAGTGTGTGACGAGGTCAGCCCGATAATGGGGGGGGGGGGGGGGGGGGGGGGTTGCATTCCAGCTGTCTCCACTGCAACTCCTTGCATGTGTCAGCCATAAACTTTCTTGGTGATCAGGACCTGAATGGTTAAAGGAATGTAGCTTGCTCAATGCAAAGTAAATTTTATTGGCATATAGGAAACATATTATTGATCTGAATGGGTCTGTGTCTGTTCCCTAGATATATCTCCAGGACTTATTCATCTTATTTTAATTCAGGGTTAATATTATCAACTAAAGTAATAGTAGAGCTGCGCAATATATTCAAAAAAATCGAATATTGTGATGGTTTATTTTTCTGCAATTAATTTTGCGAAATGAATAAATACTGTAAAGTCAAAATTAAGAGTTTTCTCTTAAGACGGCCAAAATTATCTGCCAATGGGGTAAGCAAAATAATCTTATTTTTGCTTTGTAAAGTAAATATTTGGACTAGAAATAAGACAAAAACACCACAAAAATCATACTCTTTTGTGCCTTATTGTTTTAAACTCTAAAACAAAAAAAAACAAAAAAAAATTGTGATTTTTGCCCAGTCACAGGCCTTAAAAACACATGCAAATGATAAACCTTTACTCTATTATGGTTAAACTAAAGCTGTGACTACAAATCACATGTGTTTCTGGCCCCTGGTTAACTATGTATAATTCAGAATCAACATTGCATATTTTGCAATGTGCATATTGCAGATGCGCACATTGCGATATGTGCTGAAACGATATATAGCGCCAGTTCTCGTAATCAGTCAGAGTAGCATATCCAATATCGGTTGAAAGATTTTCAAAATACAGCCTGTGCTCCATTTTTATATACCTATATATGAGGAACGTTTCGTTTACACGATGGCTAAAATAAGCGGAAGTCTTTATTAAACTCTCTCTTTATCAGGGAATGAACATTATTTTAACATCAGGCCCGTATCCAGCTTATTAAGAAAGAGTGCTTATTTTTTTCTGAAAAACTGAACCTTTTTGCATTGATTCGCCAGTTTTTTAAATTTAATTATGACCTATATTACATTGTAGTGACATAAGAACAATTTTTTGCTGGATTATCTTGTCGGATGGTTATCATAACCACATTTTTGATGAACCATATGTCCTGCCATTTTGTCAAATTGCTTATCACACTATTTTACTATTTTAAGTGTTTATTTATAAATGTACATTTAAATTGTAAGTTGTATATTACAGTTTTATAAATAATCTAAATTTTGAATAAGGAAATATAAAAAGATGCTTATTTTTAAAATACAGATTTATTATCATATATCATTACGTTTTTTTTTTGTTGTTGTTGTTTTTGTTTTTTAGAAATCTGTTAAAACTTGAAAAAAAAAAAAATTAAGCCTATAGGCAAATAACAAACTGTCAGAATTTCAGAATAACAGTCAGAATTTGTCCATTTGAATAATAAGAAAACCCGTCCCCATCAATGTCAAGTGCAAACCTATGCCCTTGCTTAGGTCACTATTAAACTACTAAACATTTAAACTGATAAAACAAAAAATGAAACTTAAATTGTGTGGGCAATAACAAATATTTATATAAAGAATATTATTTATAGTTTTTTTAAATTATATATATTTTTAAAACATTTTTATATATATTGAAAATATATTATATATTACGTTTTTTTAAAGGGGCTGGGTCTTGTTTTCCTTCTTTTTTGTTCTCAACTGATCACTTGCCTGTATATTGCTATATTAAATACATATACATTTTTGTCATTTAGCACACGTTTCATGCAAAGCAACTTACTGTACAAAAAAAGAGGCAAAAACAAAAAGAGGCAATACACACAAAAAGTGCTAGTTGCAACTTGTTTGTGCTCAGAAAAAAGTAGTGCTGTAGTAAGTATTTATTTATTTATTTTTAGGGAGAGGTAGAGAGAAAAAGTGCTTCTACATGTGGTCTAAGTTTTGTTCACCAGGGTTAAGGTGATCTCGGAAGAGATGGGTTTTTAGTTGTCTTTTTAAGAATACTAGTGAATCCGCTGTCCGTGTGGAAATAGAAAGATCATTCCACCAGCGTGGAACATTGAATGAATACAATTTCACCATATGCCTTGAATAGCTGTATTTGGAAAGGAATCATTAATTTGGATTGATCAGGGTGATTTTGTAAGAGTATAAATAATGTATAAAAATAATAAACAAATTCCTAGCAAAATAATTACAATAGAGCAATGAAAAAAAATATATATGGTTTATTTATTGGCTTTATGGTTTTCCAGAGAGTCAAACATTATTCAGATACAGAAACTGTGTAGTCGTCATTGTATTAATTCAGTATAATTATTTTCATTAAATTTACTGTAAGGATAAAAAATTATTCCAAGACTCAGGAAGATTCATTTTCTGAGATTTTAATGTTCTTGCAGCAAGGGAACAATACAATACAATCAAATACAATACAATACAATCCAATACAATACAATACAATACAATACAATACAATACAATCAAATACAATACAATACAATACAATACAATAACATACAATACAATACAATACAATACAAAACAATATAATACAATACAATATAATCATTGTCAGCACAATATTCCTACAACCGGGACATTCCAACCATTCACCTGATTGAAACTACAGTTGAGCATGTGATTATATCAAGGAGCACACACATTTATAACATTAACTTTACTTTGGGTTTTATCAAAAGTATACATATAAAAATAATCTAAATAGAATATATGGAATTAAATTAAATTAATTTATCTAAGTTACAAATGCACTTTTTTGTGCTTAAAACTCTATTGAAAACCATTTAAAATGCATGCAAAGAATAAAGTTTCACTTTATTATGGTTATATTATACTTGGCACTGACTCATGTATCTCATGTATTCTCAACTGTGCACCTATAATAACTCGAATAACCTAGAACTGCAGACACACACATTTTGATATTGATGCTGAAACTATATACTGTGCAGCCCTAATTTAAAATTTTACTTTGTTGATTTATTGTGCTTGGTACTGTATGTATGGGCCTTTAGATATGAAAACGGATAATATACTAAATAAAAAAAATTATATTAAGAAGCATTACAGACTGAAATTAACAGCTAAGAATTGCAATACAGTAATGAATTGCAATGAAAGCCTGTTTATTTTCTATGGCAAATTTATAATTAAAGTAAAGTAATAATAAGATGTTTAATCCTTATAATTAATCTTCAGATTGGGCCACAAGCCATAGTTTATTAACGGGACTAGTTGAGTGTGCAAGATCAGCACTGTTCATTCACAGTCTGGGGAGGTGGGATTGGGGGGTGTGATTTGTTCTTCATTGAGAATCTGAGCATGAGCAGCAGACGTGAAGGTTGACAACAGAAACTCACAAATTTTGCAGCACACCCAGGCCAGCGGTGCAAATACTCAAATCAAGGTCTCAGAGTTTCTTTTTTTTCCTTTATAGATCAGGTAATAATGTATACTGACATTTGGAGGCTCAGCGCAGGACATTAATACGCCTAGCAGTGTGTGCACGTGGTATCATCCATCTGATTCTGAGACACTTCAGCACTGGGGAAAAGAGGAAGTGAGAGAGAGAGAGAGAGAGAGAGAGAGAGAGAGAGAGAGAGAGGGAGGGGGGGAGGGGGGAGAGAGAGAGAGGGAGAGAGAGGGAGGGAGGGGGGGGGGGGGGGGGGGAGGGGTGACAGAGAGAGGGTGTGAAAGAGGGATGGATGTGAGTTATATTTTTAGTGTTTCATTCATAAAATGCTGTGGGTATTTTTAGACTTTCATTCAGATTATAAATTGAGAAAGCAGCAGCCGTGTCTGCCTGTGGGGAGCAGGCAGGGTGTCATCCTGGAACTAACAAGGCAAAAATTGAATGTACAGCATTCTATGTTTCCTCCAGTTGTTTTTTGTTCCGCTTTCCTGTTAGCTTACAAATGAATGCACCACCATAGCAGCTCATTAGCAGGAAATATCAGGAGTCAAATAACAGTTTCTAATCAGCCAATTGCTATATTTACACTTTAAGTTGTTTTCAAAACCACAGTCGTGTGACATAATTACATATTCATTACTCATATTATAACCAGAGATGTATAGTAACGAAGTAGAACTACTTCACTACTGTACTTAAGTACTAAAAGGTTGTATCTGTACTCTACTGGAGTATTGTTTTTTTTCTCCTACTTCTGCTTTTACTTCAGTACATATTTTCGATGAGCTTAATACTTTTACTCCAGTAGATTTTTTGTGTTGCATAGTTACTAGTTACAATTTTAAAAATGTTTCGAATCAATCATTCATTGATCAGACGATCAAAGAAGACAGCCTGCCTGCATTGAGAGCACTTTAGTTTGTTTTAGACATGGAAAACCCAGAAATTCCACCTTCAACTTCTTCACTTTCAACTGTTCGTGGTGATGAGGAAAAAGACCACCCGTGACCCGTGACCCAATGTTTGCATTTGTCGAAGTGAAAGTTAGTTCATATAGAATGAAGTGCATACTTTACCATCGGATCTGAAGAAACATGTCAAGTTAAACATAATATAATACACAAAACAGCAGTTTGAGCTATCCATAAGAGCTAGATAAGTTAACTACCGTTAACTACCTGCGGTTCATATCATGCTGCAATGTTCACATAACGTTAACTGTCTATCCTAAAGGCTGTCAAGCTAAATGGTGTTTTTGACCCATCATATATTTATTTATTTATTTATATTAT
>CAIGQZ010001108.1:17106109-17127198 GCA_903798205.1 Danio tinwini
ACTAACTAACTAACTAACTAACTAACTAACTAACTAACTAACTAACTTTATCTATTTACTAACTAACAAACTAACTAAATTTACTTACAAACTAACTAACCTTACTTCCTAACTAACTTTACTAACTATTTCTGAGTCAAACACACATCACACACAGAAACAGGTGACAAATGCGTTACATTTCCAAACCCTGTTATTATTAGATTTTTTGGAATGAAAACTGTTACCAAGCAGATGATCAATTAGCTCCGTCTCCACAGCTCCACAGTCACCTCATCATACATTGTCCTCCAGAGAAGAGTCACCCAGCCTGCAAGCAGCTCTCTTGGCTCTCTCGTGCACTTGATTTGCTGAGCAGCAGGGCTTTGAGGCCTAACGTAAAAAAGCTAAACAAAATCTGCCAGAGATGCTTTATTTACTTCCTGCACAGTTTGTCCCGGGTTGTTTGTTGTGATGTGAAGAAATGAGTCAGGATGAGTCCATACTGTGTATTTTCTGATGCTTTGCCATCTGCAGATACATCTTTACGTGGCACAAGGAGTGACATTTCAGAGAAAAAAAATCATGCTGTAAAATCATTGCTTACTTATCCTTTATTTTTCTCCTTCGTTTTTCTTTGAATGTCTACAATTTTTGTCTAACGGATCCCTTTAGACATTCTGTGACAGTGACATTGGAATTGCATGCACACTAAGGGCTCTATTTTAACATTCTAGGCACTATTTAAGGGACAAAAAAAAATGCTTTGCGTCGCAGCTCATGGTGTAACAGGCTTGTGCTTATTCTCTTTAATAAGTTATGAGTGTGTTTTGAGAATAATGTGCATTAAACCAATCAGAGTCTCATCTCCCATTTCCTTTCAGAAACAGTTGTGTTGCACCATAGGGCATTTGCTATTTACATGGAGGACTTTGTAAGTGAAAAAACTGAATGAAAAACCTGAATGCTTCACTAACGAGAAAACAGTTTAACAGAGCATCTGCACAAGGGAAAAGAACAAGCCTCTGCCATTCGGACTCTTTACTTTGTCTTTACTTTACTTTTACTCTTTACTTTACTCCTTTACTTTCGTGGATAAGGAAATAGTGTTGTACACTCCCCTGAAGACATACATTAGCCTACATATTTAATTATGTTTGTTAAGCACAAATATTTGTTTCAAAACTATTTCTAAATTCAGTTCTAATTTCCAGCAAACAAATAAATGAACAATAATAATGACGTGTGGTCAAAAATTATGTCCAAACAGACATCCTATTCTTCTGCTCCATATGGTGATGCATAAGTCACCCAACAGGTGGACAAATCTAAATTTGTTTTTATTAAAACAAATATGCATATAATAAATAATACTGCTAATAATAATAACATTAGAATAAAAATTCAAATTGTCATGAATAAACTGGGAAAAAAAACCCGGACATGAAGATAGCATGAAGGTAGTGTTTTTTTTAAATCTATGTAGAAAATAATAATTTTTGTAACATTTTAATCCTTTATTTTTTTTCATACGTGAAGATATTTGTGTATTGCTGTACATCCTGTGTGTATTAAGCGTTTGAAGCCACATAGGCACATAGCTAATGCACTCTGCGCTCGAATTTTTCTTGACCAGCTTTTTCATGGTCAATGGTGTGGTCTATTTTAGTTTCTGAAAATAGCAAAGTGCCAACAATGCGCCTTAACACACCTCCTTTATAAACCAGCACATCCATGAGTCCACAAAGTAGTGCAAATGAATTTGCCATTTAAACAACGTGGCGCAAAATGTGAAAATGAGGGTTGCCCTGGTCTGAAAATAGCAAGAAATCGTGCAAAGCACATCTTGTGCCTTTTTGCGCCAAGTGTGTGATAGGGCCCTAACAGTCAAAAGTTAGAAGACAGATGAATGTTAGTAGATGGTCCTAGCCAGGATATCAGTATTTGACCTTTTATCACAGTTTTGACGGTTTATTTGACGTTTTCCTGTTTTTATACATACTGAAGTTAATAACCAAAAGTAGTTTGACCAATAGAATGCTGGCATTGTAGAAATTCAACCAATCGTGGAATGTGATGATGATATACAGAGAATAGTCCAAGCGATGAAAATACATGTACTTATTAGGTGTGTTTGTTTATTCAAGTGGTGCTGTGCAGACTGGCCAATGTTTAACAACAAAGTACCACAAGTGATTCGAAGGCATAATAGCCATCTCTCTTTAATTCTTACAGATGTCCTACAAACAATTAGTATGCGCAGCGCAAAGCAGACAAAATCTGGATATTTTAGAGCATATAGAAATCCTGGTCTGGAGTCATCGATCTAAGAAACCAAAAATTCAAGACTAGTGAAGATAAGCAAAATGTCCATGAAATAATGTAAAAAACAAAAAAATAAAAGGTACACTATGAGAAATGGTGTAATACTATTGTGTGCAATGTTTACTGAAAAAACATTCCACCTTCTATTGAACAGGTTGTGACTAACAGGTGGCCAACACATTTACAATTTAAGATGGGCATGTAGAATATGATTTGTCCTTCTATGACTGTGCAGCTGCTACTCCATTAATGCTGGTTGGTACGGAGCCAGAAATAGCACGTATATTACGCATACAGTAAGTTTGAATGGCAACGATGAATGGATTTTTATGGTTTGCACAGCTCCTTGTTTAACTTTCCTCAGGAAATGATTCCATCACATGTAGAAAATGACTTTTGACTTATATTAGTCTTGCTGTCAGCAGCCAGGCCACAGTTAATTAATAATTCACACAGTAATTAAGATTCAGATTAGAATTAGCGTCTCAAATAAGGAAACCAAATCAGGCCACAGAACTCATAGAGAGGATTGAGTTGAGTGCTGGAGCTTTGTAATGTCTCTACAGTGTATCAAATATGTAATGTAAAAAGAGAAAAACTTATGGAAATAAAGACATTGCTCACATCTACTTGGCATTTTAAAAGTTCACTCAAAAATTAGTTTACTCTTAAATTTACGTACACTCCAGTCAGTACATTCCAACATGTAGAATACTTTTTTCTAAGCGTCAAGAAACCTTATACGGCCACAAAAAAATTAATACCTGTGGCTGCTGTGGTCTTACAAAGCAAAGTACATTTCTTGCACAGGCAGACGATTCAATTTATAAAACCTCAATTTATTGTCAGAAACAAACGGTACTAATTTTAGTTTGGGTGTACATTTTTTAGTTAAGAGAAAGACATCATTCAAAGCAATGTCTTTAAATTTGTTAATGCTCACAAATACAGCAAAATCTTGCGTTTATAAACTCATTCTGCCTGATCATTCTGTAGAAATGTGTCACCAAAATAATGAATACATCTAAATATATGTCCTACTGATTTATATGCTTTGCTGACAGATCAGTGAACAGTGATACTGAAGCTGAAGATATTAAAATTTTGTTGTAAACTTTTAAAGACATTCATGAATGATTCTGCACTGTTATTCTGTGGACATTTCCACACCTCTAAACATGACGTGGTACAAAACGAAACATGATTGGTTGGTTAACTAGTCAGTCATATAACATAGTACACACTGTAAACCAGCTGTTGTCATTACTACAGGTATTAAGTTAATATAACTTGACATTACTTAAAATAGCAAGTTTTAGCATAAAAAAAACAGGTGTGTTTAACTTACTCATTAGACTTTTTATTAATATTTTTATTATATAACTCTGAACTTCACATTTTAATTTTATTAAATGATTCACAATGTCTCTGTTTAAAATGACTGGTTGCGCTTGAAATTCTGTCTTGACAACCGTGCTTATTGGTCAATATATATTATATGACACAAGGTGGTCATTTTGCTTGTGATGCTGAATTTTGTTGAAGCGCAGCAGGACAGAGGCACTACCTGAACCCATTTGACGAAAGAGAAAAGTTAAATTACTAATTAGATATTTAAATGCTTATATACATTTTTTTTTATTGATATACATGCAGGGGTGACAAAGTGGCGCAGTGGGTAGCGCTGTTGCCTCACAGCATGAAGGTTGCTGAGTCCCGGCTGGGTCAGTTAGCATTTCTGAGTGGAGTTTGCATGTTCTCCTTGTGTTGGCGTGGGTTTTCTCCAGGTGCTCCAGTTTTCCCCACAAGTCCAAAGACATGCTCTATAAGCTAAATTGTCCGTAGTGTATGTGTGTATGTCCTGGTCCTCTAGGTTGGGGGTTGAGTGTTGGGTTAAAGACCCACATCAAAAAATTTAGATATTATGAAACACCAACATGGTGCAGCTAAATATCAACTTAGATATAAATGGCCCAGGGAGTAAGTAAGTTAGTAAGTAAAGAATATAAGAGCTAAAAAAATTAGGAAGTTTAGTCTGTTAGCCTTTTTAATGCTTAAACATTTAAGTTAATTCAATGAAGAGACCACATTTGGTCAACTCAGTTAATTTAGTTGTCGATTTCCCATTACTCAAACAAACTGAGGGAATCACTTTCCTCAAATCATTTGAGTAGTGTCAACTTTATAGGAATTATAGTGTAGGCAGTCCTTGACCATTCAATGCAGCCAAAGTTACCTTTGATGACTTTCAGCTATCAGCCTAACATCTGGCTTGGCAAAACTAACTGGAGCATGTTGGTACATGAGTAAATTAACTAAAATGTAATTTTTTTAGTAAACTATCCTTATAATAAAAACAAACCATGTGAGCTAGTGGTGAGGTGAGATGTTGTGGCAAAATCTGACAGGTCTCGCAAGCATATTGGTTGGTGCCGATAACCTTTTAAACTGTTCGCTGACATACAGCACCATTGAGCATCAGATGTCCCGAGTTCGAGTCCCTGCTCATGGTTTCGTCACAGCCCTAACATTAGCATCTTCTTCCTAAGACTTCAAGGTACAAAAGATGCTTTTAAAAGCGCCATTGGAAATCACATCCTTGCACACTTGAGAACGCTCCGGTTACTAAGGTAACCCTCGTTCCCCGAGGGGGGGAACGGAAATGCTATGTGGAAACTTCCACTATGGGGATTTCATTCAGAAAGCCAATCATCTGAAAGAGTATGTAAACGGGCCAATGAAATGCCAATGAGTTGGCAGCTTCAGCTTGCGCACCTGATGCTCGTTGCAATCAATTTGCTATAAGAGCACAGCACGCGCAAAGCCAAGCATCATTTTTTAGTGGAAGAGACTTTCACCTCAACAGCTAAGGGGCAATCATTATGGCGAAGGAACATAGCATTTCCGTTCCCCCCCTCGGGGAACGAGGGTTACCTTAGTAACCGGAGCGTTCCCCTTCGGGAGGGGAACTTCAATGCTATGTGGAAACTTCCACTATGGGGAAATGTTTGGAAAACGCCATAATGATTGAACCTTACCTTGGCCCCCGATGAGAGGTTTGCCAGGCAAAAGAGAGCGTGAGCACACCTGCGTCACCAGAGGCGCGGTCTTCCAACGTGTTCCCTGGCCCTTACTTATCCCACTTCAACAGAAGATTTATGGATTTAGATATATTTTTCGGGAGCCGCAAATGCGTCTAGAATAATTTCTAGGAATTTAATACGACAGTACGTTGGGGAGCGTGCAGTCCCGATAGGGAGGACGCTGTGGAGGCCACCTGCTACCCAAGTGGGGAGACTAGTGGCGAGAGAGCATATGGACTAGCCCTGAGAAGGGGGAGTACGCATATGAATATAAGATGGTTAGCGGTAAGGGAAGACACGGGTCCGCCTGTGAGGGGGGACTGCACCGTGGCAGTATAAGCATATGGGATCGCCTTGTGGGGATCGCACATATCGGGCACCTATACCCAGAACACGGGCTGACCAGCGGGCAGACCAATAACGTAACGGGCCAGCGCCTGACTCCTCCGCTGAGTCAGATGCTGGGGGTCTTGGAGGAGTATCTGCAGGGTTCGCCAGCGGGGAACTTTACTGACAGAGCGAAAAAGCGCACGTATCTCCGTGTTAGAGAGAATGGCGCGGCAAGCGTTTTACAACACCTAACCGACTTTCTCATTTACCGCGAGGAAATCGGCTCCCCTCAAGATTAATAAATCTCGCAAGGTGTCGCCCAGCCCGCAGCTCTACAGAGTCTGTTAGAGAGGCGCCGCGTGCTAACGCCCAAAGGATGCGTGCTTCGAGGAGCGCGCTCTCATTCCTGGGGGACACGGCTCGCCCTGGCTCAGATGAGCGAGGGAGATGGCATTCATGGTTCAGTGGATATGGTCCAACCTCTGTTTGGATACGGCACTTCCCTTCTGCAGATCACTGTAACAGATAAAAGAGCTGAGTACGGTCCGTATAATACGCAAAGCGCGAAGGACGCAGCAAATAAAGGGGCTGGGTCTGCCTCCTCCGTTGGCAGCGCTTGCAGGTTCACTACATAGCTGAAAGAATGCTGTAGGAACCTAGAGCACCTAGGTGAGCGGGGGTCTCAGGTAAACGTGAGAGTGGGCCGGCCCAACACGCTGGCACATTTTGCTGACTGAAAATGCCCCCAGTTACCCACCCATTTGGCCGATGCGAATGCGACCAGCAGAGCTGTCTACCTGGACAGAAATCTTAAGATACTGAGTCGAGTGATCGAGCAGATCTCTCCTAAAAGAGATCTCCAAGTGGGTATGAGAGGGAAACAGGAATAATTAATGTTCATGTCTCGCGCCTCTGGGAACTGGATGATGAGACGATACTTCCCAGCGCGCCGCCATCGCCGCATCCTTAGAGCGGGGATGATCGTAACGCCAACCCCTCAGAGTGGAGGGGACAGCCTTAGCTCCAATCAACTGAAGGAGGATATTATCACTCTGATCTGGCATGTTCGGGGTTTCCTTCTCGGGGAAAAAGTTAACCACACAGCGAATAGACTCCACTTCAGGGCGTGGGCATGCCTCGTAGAGGGTGCGCAGCCTGAGTGACAGTGTTAACCACCTAATCGGTAGGTCACCTCCGCACTCCATCTATGAACCGTACGTGAGGCATAGATCTGGGTGCGGGTGCCAAACGGTGCCTGTCCCCTGTTTCCAGGGGATGTGCCAGGGAGGGGCCATCAAGAGGAGAGTAAAAAGCAGGTCCGATTGGGCCAGAGAGGCGCAATACGAGAGCTGTTCCTCGACCTCCCTGACTTTACACAGTATCTGTGCGAGTAGGCTCACTGGAGAAATGCGTATTACGCACGCCCCGAGGCCAGCTGTAAGCCAGTGGACTTTACAGGGTTCGCCAAGTGGGGAACTCAAGCGAGAGAGCACGAATCTCTGAGTTAGAGAGAAAGGCGCAGCCCATAACAGCTGGCTAGTCGGGGGAGGAGTCCCCATTTTCCCAGGTGAAACTGCCGTGAGAGCGGATGGCTGCACGGTTGAGCTCGGTGGGGAAAAATGGAATGCAGCGATTGCGCCGCGTATGACTCCGGGGGAGCAGACGGCGGGCGAGCTGAGACATGCGGCGAGAGCGGATACCCCCATGCGGTTGATATACGCCACCGCCACCGTACTGTCCGTCCTGACCAGCACGTGTTGTCGCTCCAGCACCGATAAAACGGCGGAGAGCGAGGAACACTGCCAACAGCTCTAGGCGATTGATATGCCAATGCAACTGGGTTCCTTTCCACAAGCCCGTGGCTGCATGCCCGCAACACACGGCCCCCCAGCCCGTGCTGGAAAGCATCTGTCAAATCGACAATATTTCTGGACGCCTGTCCTAGAGGCACTCAGGCCTGTAGGAACGAGGGATCGTTCCAGGGGCTGAGGGCGCGGCGACACAGCGTAGTGACAGTCACCCGGTGTGTGCTCGCGTGCCATGCGCATCTGGGGACTCGATCGTGAAGCCAGTGCTGAAGTGGTCTCATATGGAGCAATCCGAGCGGCGTGACAGCGGCTGCGGATGCCATATGCCCCAGGAGCCTCTGAAAGATTTCAGTGGGACCACTATTTTGCTGTCTAACTCTCTCAGACAGTTCAGCATTAGCGGAGCGCGTTCTCAGGAGAGGCGCGCTGTCATGGTGAAGGAGTCCAGCTCCAACCCGAGAAAAGAGATCCTCTGCCCGAGGGCGAGTTTGCTCTTTTCTCGGTTGACCTGAAACCCCAATAGGTGGAGGTGCTGGCACACTTTGTCTCTGTGCATAATCAATTGCTCCCGAGAGAGGGCTAAAATCAGTCAGTCACCGAGAGAATTGAGTATGCGGATGCCCGCGAGCCGAAGGGGCGCGAGGGCCCCCTCCGCGAGGTTGGTGAAGACCCGCGGAGACAGAGAGAACCCAAAGGGGAGGACTTGTACTGCCAGGCTCAATCTCAACGCAGACCGCGGAAACTGACGGTGGCGTGGAGTATGGAGACATGAAGTACGCGTCCTTCAGGTCTATTGCTGCAGACCAATCCCGAGGACGAACGCACCAGAGGATGCGCTTCTGCATAAGCATTTTGAACGGCAGCTTGTGCAGACAGCGGTTCAAAACGCGCAGATCTGGAATTGGCCATAGCCCACTGCTCTTTTTGGTACGATGAAGTACAGGCTGTAAACCCGCTCTCCATCTCAGCTGGAGGGATCGGTTAGATTGCATCCTTCGCCAGGAGGACAGTAATCTTCTCTCGCAAGACAGGGGCGGGCACAGGGCTGACCCTGGTGAGAAACACACCCGTGAACTTGGGAGGCCGTTGGTGAATTGAATCGCGTAGCCGAGTCTGATCGTGCATATGAGCCACCGCGAAGGGCTGGCCCGCGCTAACCAGGCAGGCAGAGCTCTCGCTAATGACTGCATCACTACGATCGTTGACGTACCAGCAGTGGGGCAGCGCGGAGTAGAAGTGCTGATCCGGGGAGCGCTGGGGTCCCGCGAAAGAGCTGGAGGCGAGAGATTCACTCACCTTACACCCAGACTCCGGAGGGGAGGGCTGGAGGTGTGAGAGAAAGGAGACCGTCCTCCCAGACCCCGTGAGCCACTGGCGAAGTGCACCGATCCTGCGAGCTGAAAGGCTTTTCATCGCGTCCCAGACTGGCAGTATTCGGGCTATCACATCCAGGGAAGGGAAAAATGCTCTCTCTGAGGAGCCCGGCCCCCCACCGGGGAGAGAGCAGGTTCCCTCTTCTCCAGATGGCCCGTCTCAGGAGCGCTTCGCGGTCCGTTAACCAGACTTAACGGCACTCTGGGACGGGGAGCGCTGGTTGCCTGTGAGGTGCTCGGCGCTGCCGCTGGCCAGAGGCACAGGCGGGGGCGGAGCAGCCCTCGTAGACGGGCGCTCTCAGCGACAAGCAGTGGATGTGGATGGTTCGGCGGGGGGGAGCGGTCTTACATCCCCGCCGATGGATGGTCCATCGTATCCGACTGCACCGCCGTGAATTCCTGGGTGAATCCACCAACGGTGTCGCCGAACGGGCCAGACTGGTATATGGGGGAGTCAAGAAAGTGAACTTTGTCGACTCCGCGCATATTTCTGCCAGGTTTAGCCCGAGGTGGCGCTCCTGGACCACTAACAGGGCCATCGTCCTTCCCAGGGCACACGCAGCGGACTTGAGGTCCGTGGAGCTCAGTCGGGTGCAGTGCGGGGCTTGTAACAAGCCTGGGTCTGAACCACCCTCGTGCAGCTGTGCCAGCGCGCGCACATGAACCCTGGCGTGCAGGGTGGAAGCAGCGTGGTCCGCGGCTGTGTGGGCTCTGGCTCGGAAGGCAGAGGACCAACACGCTTTGGACGGGAGTCGAGGCTGATTCCAGCAGAAAGAGGCACCACGCGGGCCCGTGATGGCACTCTCAATCTGGGGAATCGACTCATACTCCTTGGCTGCTCCACCATCAAGGGTGGTGAGGCGGAGGCGCACGCAGATCAGGCAGAGAAAGATGCCCTCAAAACTGCGTGAGCCCACTGTGCACTTCCGGGAAGAAAGGGATGGGAGGCTGGAAGGTCTTGCTTTTTAATCCTCCACATACACCCATCTAGTCGGTCCGGCCGCGGGGCTGGGGGATAAACCATCTCCAGACCCACGACCGAAACAGCCCGGGAAAGCACGGTTATCATGCCTGTTTCAAGATCGGCCGCCGCCGCGCTCGCTCCCGAGGGGAGGGAGCGGAGGGGGGGGAAATCTTTCATCAGAGCATGACAGCCCAGCCTCCGATGCAGCGGTGGACATCTGAGCCTCGGTGTCATCAAGTGAGAGGGCGGCCATCCGAAGATGGATCGCTTCTCTCACTCGAAGCTTGGAGGAGCGCGTGGAGGAGCGAGAGATCCACAAGCCCGAGGGCGGCAGATTTACTCTCACTGTAACCCTCAGATCTGCCCGAGTGCCCACCGCGGAGCGGGGGACAACTAGGGTGGGTGGCTCTTTTGCAAGAGCGAACCGCGATCTTAACTGCGCAACAGACATGCCACCGAGTGATGGCCTGCACTGCCCGTGAGCACCGCATTAACATGCTGGACCCCCAGACATGAAACGCAGTGCTCGTGCCCATCATCCGAGGACAGGAAACCACCGCATCCAGAAACGCACAGTCGGAGCAACGTCTTGAAAAAGACATGCTGCACGACCGTGTTGCTCTTTTAGGAAATTCGCAACAATACATACCGCTCTGGAGGACCGGACCCAAAGGACGCCAGGCAAGCGAGAAACCCAGCTCGACCGTCTGCCGCTGCGTGTCACACACTCTGGACCGGGAGATCGCTCTCGTTCACTCTCTGTCTGAAACTCAGCTGGAGGAACCCTCATCGACTCTCTCAGAAGGCTGTTGAAGTCTCTGAAGTGAAAATGATGCTTGGCTTTGCGCGTGCTGTGCTCTTATAGCAAATTGATTGCAACGAGCATCAGGTGCGCAAGCTGAAGCTGCCAACTCATTGGCATTTCATCGGCCCGTTTACATACTCTTTCAGATGATTGGCTTTCTGAATGAAATCCCCATAGTGGAAGTTTCCACATAGCATTGAAGTTCCCCTCCCGAAGGGGAACCATAACCTCCAGAAAGGCACAGGTAAACTTGGGTACAAGTAGCTATAAGCAGATTTAGTTTAGTTTATTTGTTTACAGGGTCAATGCACATTAATAAACATTACTGTAAAATGTGCCAGAATTAGCCAAGAATGGCTATTTTTCATCTATAGACCCCTTACAGAGTGTTAAAAAGTCACACCTAAAATAGAATCACAGTATAATAACAAAGTACACATCATATATAAAATACAATTAAAAAAGCAAAAAGGACAGAAAAGGACAAAAAAGTCAAAGACAAACAATACAAATAAGTAAGAATACAGTACTGATGCTGACAATGCTGATTTGCCAATAACCAATTTTTAACATGAAACTGAAAAGAACGAAAAGTAAGTGATCTTCTTATTGTTGGTGGGATGGTGTTCCATTCCCTAGCGGCTTTAACTAAAAATACTAACTGGCTGAATTTATTTTTTTTGAGAGGAATAATACAATCCCCTCTTTCACCACCTCTAGTAGTTCAGTGAGCAGTCAATCTAACTTTCACAAACTGATTTAGTGGTGAAGTCGGGTTATGTAGGGTCTTAAACATTAAACAAATATGTACATATTTAATTAAAACAAATATGTACATATTTAATTAAAATTTCCCAACTAAGCAGGTTATGTTTCTTTAATATTAAACAATGGTAAAATTTTACTGATTTCTTATCAAGGGTTTTTAAGGATTGTTTAAATAATGATTCAAGTGGCTTCTAAGTAGTAATGCTAGCTTGGGACCAAGTGGTTAAACAATAAGTGATATGAGAAATAATCATGGAGTGATAATAGATTAGGGCAGCCTCGCGGGACATCTGATCACGAATAAATAAAAAATTTGCTAAACTGAATCTGACCCGGTTACGAACCTTTTAAACCTGTGATTAAACGATAGTTTTGAATCTATCAAAACATTAAGGTACTTGTACTCAGATACAACTTGTAATCTTTCCCCTGATACAAATACATCTGGTGCTTCACTTGACCTATTATTCTTAAAAAAGAACACACACACACACTGTTTTAGAGATGTTCAACTGTAAACAGCACTGTTCTAACCAGGCTGAAAGATGTACCAGCGATTCTGTAAGTGTGTTTGCGACTTGCAACACACTACTACTATGAATAAATATAACAGTGTCGTCCACAAACATTTGTATATTATTATTATTAGGACAAATGGATGAAAGATCATTGAAATATAAAGTAAAAAGTAAAGGGCCCAAAATAGATCCTTGTGGGACACCAGTAAACATACCTAATGGGGCAGATTTGTAATTCTGTATATTAACACACTGTGTGCGACCAGACAGGTATGATTTTATCCATTTTAAAGTTTTAAGATTAATTATTTATACAATATGATTCATTCATCCATTCATTTTCCTTCAACTTAGTCCCATTATTTTATCAACGGTCGCCATAGCGAAATGAACCGACATCTTATCCAACATATATTTTACACAGTGGATGCCCTTTTAGCTACAACCCATACACACTCATTCACACATATACACTATTGCCAATTTAGCTCATTCAATTTACCTATAGCACATATCTTTGGACTGTGTGAGTGGTAGGACTGCGTTGTTTTGGTTAGTGTATTTGTATGTTTTGTTCTAGTTTAGGGCTTGCCTTTAGTGCACCTGATGCTCGTCAGCGCCCTTATTTAATCTCAGTGAGAGAGTTTGTCGGGGCCACTGTTCATTTATTGTTTGGGCAGTTGGCCAGAGCTGTGCTCCAATTGGGGCTTTATGTTTTGTTTTGCATCCATACACTAGCGCTGACGACACTTATCACATCCATTCAGCTGCTTTTCACACTGATTGAATATACTGATGTTTTGATTGTTATTTTAAATTGTGTTAGAATGAATATTATTTTTGACTTTATTTCGCCGTGTCGTCTTACTTAATGTTACATATTTGAGCCAGGTGTAACGGGGAAACCGAAGCACCTGGAGGAAACCCACAGCAACATGCGCAGAACATGCAAACTCCATTCAGAAACGCCAACTGGCCCAGGCGGGGCTCAAACCAACGACCTTGCTGTGAGGTGACAGTGCTAACCACTGAGCCACCGTGCCACCTATTTATATGATGTATTGCTATAATGACCTATATGCATTTTTCCACTGAGTAGCTATGATGTTCAAAGCATTTCTGTACATAAAATTCTATCCATAAAATGCATTATCATTCTGATACATCAGCTTGCAGACTATACAGCATAATTCACTCCCTGTTCAAATACACTAAATACATATAGGCTAAATTAAACCGGTGCTGTCACTTTCCATTATGTAGTTTTAAATGCTTTAGTTACCAAGTCAAAGTCAACACTCAAGTATTTCTGTGAGTGAATAAAGATGAAAACTAACTGACACCCCACATGGAAAGAACCTATATTAGGATATATGCACATATATGATAAAATATATGTTGTATATATGTGTATATATGCCACATATAGGCAAAATTGAGGTGCATATATATGCATATACAGGCCTCCAGTATTGCTTTTTTAAATCCACAAATAAGCACTACAGTATATGTACATACAATATAGCTCATATCTCAATTTGGCAACTGTCATACATGATGCCTAGCTCATATTTTCTATTATCAAGCCAATAACTAAGAACTAACTGAAAAAATGCAAAAAACAAAGCAAAAAAAACGTATGTACAGTATGTGTGAACGCTTGAAATTGGAATCACATGTAATTGGCATGTTATGGAATTTAACTATGGCAAATAAGTGAGAGGAGATGGAAAGCTATGATGTCTACATGTTTTCCTGAAACATTTACTAGATCAATTCTTTCTTGTATGAAGATAGTGGAAAAGAAGACAATGTATAACAAAACGGGTTGTAGTTTTTTAAATTTACAGTTTGTCTTATTTTTGTTCTTGTACTATATTATTCTTTTACTATTTGATTGTTCTTAAGTAAAAAAAAAAGTTAAATTCTACATGGGCTTTTATTTATGTTGTCTAGCAGCTATGGATTTTAATAATTTTACTAATATATAGGTAAACATATGGGTGAACATACTGTATATGTGCATATATGCACACAAACACACACACACATATATACAAGAAAATGGGCAATTTTATATATGTCACATACTGTATTTTAAAAACCTATATCTAAACCTGTATTAAAACATATATGTTTATATAGGACCTTTCCATGTGGGACATTCATGATTAAAATTCGTAAGTTGTTCTAAGGCACAAATATATTAAAGCTTTAATGTCATTTTGATTATTAAAGATTATTTTATATGATTAGATTTAATCATTAGATTTCATATGTCAGTTAGATTTAATATGTAAAATGACTACCCTTACTAAAATCCACAGACAATATGAATGAATTATGGATGACATTCCTAAGCATCATGACTGACTTACTTTTGCAAAATGCCAACCAAACCATCAGATACACAGCCTTCAATCTCACTGACTCTCCAACGAGAAGAAATTTCGATTTTCAAAATAACTGCCCCTATCCCTGACTTTCAATAGCTTCGCAGTGCACTGAAAGCTCCATTCAAAGTGATCCTCAATGATGGTTATCAGCATGCAATGTTGTGCGTGTGTGAATCTGAGTGAATGAATGGAGAGCGTACACGCCTGATAACATTTAGCCTTGTGACGCTGAATACCTCCTGACAGCTCAATCCATTCAGTCTTCTCCTCTTCACAGTCTCCGCTAACAGCGTGTCTGGTAACAGTTAAAAGCATTAATTCAGTTTGGCACGCTCGCCGTCCTTGATGGCATTTTTCTCAACAGTTTGCATGAGATGCCCAGCTTAAACAGTGGCGCTTCCATACTGAGACGATTCAGTAGTTTATGGTGTGTTTTGGAAAATTACGCAGCAGTGTGTGTCTGGTGTCTACAAAGGATAAGTGGGAACCATCAGGTGGAGGTTATCACAGCGGGCTCGCGCCGTCTCAGCCATACCCTGTAATCAGTCTGCGGATGGGTTATAAAGGCCTTCGCCTCTGTCCTCTCAGAGCTGCGGAGATGGCTATTGGATTACTTCTGACACAGATGTGCCCGCTTGTTCACTAAGAGGATTGTCAGATTGTTGATAAAACATATCGAGCTTTCTTCGTGTGATTTCATTCATTGCCTTTTATGCTGTACAGCTGTCATGTCTGTAAGATAGATAAGGCTTGGTTGACCTCCAACAGCTCCACTGACATTGTGAAATTTCTCATTGTAGACACCCACATGCAATCTCATCTACCATTCTGTTTTTTGTTTTGTTTTTTATTTATTCAGTTATTCAATTACAAAAGACACAATCAGAATATTTTTTTTTAATATACCAAATTATACAATCTTTGAAATAAATTATTTCATTTAGCAAGAAGACATAAAAAGTTAATATGGAAGCATCTTTCTGTAACCAAATGAAACATTAAAAGATCATTGTGGCTTTATATCTTTTCAAATTCAGAGTTTAATTCAGATAACAGCTATTTTTTTTTACTTTCTTTTTAAAGAATCTCCAAAACACCGTTTTAACCTGAATTCAAGTTAACAAAGATTCAAATTAGCGTATTTAAATAAAGATGCCCATCATTTATGAATTTTAATTTTGTTGTATATAAGCAAATGTTTACATAGATATTTACTGAAAACACAGGTAAACTCGAATCCACATTGTCACTGTTGTATGGAAACCTTTGGACAACATGTATCTTCAAACCTGCTACCTTTCACAAAATAAGAAAATAAGTTTGTCTTTAATAATTTACCACTGCATCATCAATATTATCATTGTTGTTTTACTATAAACATTTAAATATTTCACCAAATCCAAGCTTATATGGAAATTTGAGATTTTTGATTAGCAAATATACATTTATTTTTCTATCATTAGAAATGCTGCATCTGAGTACAATGCCTTGTTTTCATTAACTTACAGTACACTACCTGACAAAGTCTTGTTGCCTATCCAAGTTTTAGGAACATCAAATAATAACTTGACTTCTAGTTGATCATTTGATATCAGAAGTGGCTTATATGAAAGGCAAAGGCCTCTAGATAAGTAAAATATGATCATGCCTTGATTTTTTTAATTAATTAGGACAGTACGGTCTTACTTTGCTGAGACAAAAGTCCTGTCACTTAACAGAAATAATGTACAGTATAGAGTATAAAGTAATGGTGCAGTGGAAAAATAATTAATATTGTGTATGACTCCCATGAGCTTGGAGGACTGCATCCATAAATCTCTGCAATGACTCAAATAACTTTATCTGGAATGACAAAGTGTTCTTGCAGGACTCCCAGAGTTCATCAAGATTCTTTGGATCCATCTTCAATGCCTCCTACTTTATCTTACCCCAGACATGCTTAAAAATGTTCATGTTTAATGTTCAGGTGACTGGGCTAGCCAATTCTGGAGCACCTTGACCTTCTTTGTTTTCAGGAACGTTGATGTGGAGGCTGAAGTATGAGAAGGAGCGCTATCCTGCTGTATAATTTGCCCTCTCCTGTGGTTTGTAATGTAATGGGCAGCACAAATGTCTTGATATATCAGGCTGTTGATGTTGCCATCCACTCTGCAGATCTCTCGCACACCCTACTACAGAATGTAACGCCAAACCATGATTTTTCCTTCACCAAACTTGACTGACTCTTGGGTCCATGTGGGTTCCAATAGGTCTTCTGCAGTATTTATGATGACTGGGATGCAGTTCAACAGATGATTCATCTGAAAAAAATCCTGCCACTTTTCCAAATGATCTACTAGAAGTTATTATTTGTTGCTCTTACAACTGGGATCAATGACAATACTTTTATCAGGTAGTGTAGAGGTTATAAGGTTTATTTGTTGCTACAGTATGTGTGTGCTCAAATTTGACTGTCCTTGAACAAATTCAGCCAAAATCTGATAAAGTGATATGCAAAGGCCTTCAAGACTTCATGCAAATTGCTCTGCTCCTCAAATTCATAAAACATAAGCATTTAGACAGCGTTTTTTAACTAAAGAAAATACTGTGACTTGACTTATTCAAACAACCAGTTCTTCATTTACTATCGCATAGCAATCAAGTAAAGATGTAAAACAAACATGTAAAGATGAAGATGTTTTTTCAGTGTGTAAAAAATACTTCAGACAATTAGTAGATATTTAATTGATTTTAGAATAAGACCTTGAAGTGTTTTTTTCTTGTTTTCTGATTCTCACACTATGTTATTTCAGCCACTGGTTGTCTGTGACAAATTTGGGAAATTCAAAAAGATTTTTATGATCATTCATGTAAAGGCTAAAATAGGCTAAAAAACGTTGACAGTTGGTTTGACATGTTCACCGACAAACACTAATTGGCTGTTGCAATCAAATCTTCCATGCAATGCAAGTTTTCAGTCAAATTCCAGCAGTGTGACCAACTACAATGGTCGTCAAACTAAGAACCAATAAGCACGTCAAATCTGATGATGCAATGATTTATTATTGACATATGCTGTGAACAACATTGCCGCTTCAGTTTGTTTATGTTTGCTGTGTATCATATCAGAATGTGCGATAAATGGATGGATGAAGTCAAACCTCATTGTTTCTTCATTGTTGTTTAGTCTGACATTATGACAACTGAGATGTTACAGTGTGACATGGAAATCATATTCATGCAGTCTAACTTGCTGCAATCATTTGGGATTATAAAAAAAAATGTATTAAAAAAATTTGCATCATTTGGCTTAAGGTTCCAAAATAAACAAAGTTGACTACTGTATTTGTTTGCATTTTGCTTTTCGTAAGTCTTAGACAAAAAAAAAAAAAAAACATCCACACCAGGTTATTGGCTTCCAAAAATAAAGTGTTATCACACTGGCCATTTTATTATAACCCTACATTTGGCTAAGTATTTGCACACCCCACAGTTAGACATGAAGATTGACAAATTAGCATTGTTTCTTTGTTTTTCTTAATTAATAAAATATGGATATTATGGAGGTTTCCAACCAACAGCAACAATACGCCGCAGTTTGGCAGCAGATGCACACTGATCTCTAGGGGAACATCTTTCCATATTTTACCTCCAAACTTTTGCCTGCCGAGAGCATGCCAAATCTAATAGGAAATCCCCACAATGCTAGTGAAAGATTTGTTTGACTTCCATCATCTAATGTCAGAGGGGTGCGATCAGCTAGCTCTGTAAACAGTGAGATACTTATCATTCATTTGCACAACACTGAAGTGCTCCTGCATAATAAGATCTTTCTAGAGAAACACAGGCACATAATCAGATACATTTTTATAGCCTGTTTCTATGGCACACTTGCAGCATAGACAGATGGTGCTATGAAACCCTCTGCATATTGTAATCTATTAGTTGCAGGTATATTTTACATTAATGAGGATTAGTCACAGCAGTGGAAATGTTTGATGAATATCTCATTGTTTGTTTGTTTTTTACAGATGATGTTCAGCTATAAAGTTTTTGATCTAACATCTAGTTATAGTGATCAGTGGTGTAAGGTAATAAATTACAAATACTCAAGTTAATGTAAACTAATGTACTTTACAAAATAGTTTAAAAAATGTGAACTTTTTACCTTTAATTGAGTATACTTTTGAAAAGGGTCTGGCTGCAGACCAGGTGCACATGCTTGCTGAGACTGCATGCAATGATTTTAATGCGTACAACTAACCCCACATCTAACCCTACGCCTCACAGTGACGTCACTATGAGTCTATTGAGTCTGAGATTGCATGTGCAAGTCTGCAGCCAGATATTTTTGACATTTTTGGTGCTGTATTAGTACTTTTACTTTACGACATTCTTTCAATCTGCAGTTCTTACTTTCTATGCTTATTTTTTCTAGTCTACAGTGATTGACTAAGCAGAATAATCATTCCTGTGATTTCTGTCCAATCAAATGGCTCATAGAAAAATCGCATGAGACAGACCGACATCAAGACATGGGCTGTGTCTGAAACCGCCTACTACTCAGTAGGTACTGCATTTAAATTTAAACATACGGCCATTAGAAATGTACATTCTATACAGTATAAATGTGAGAAGTATGAATGGAATTCATATGTACAACATCAGTCATTTTGTCATGGTCATGTGACCTACCTGCGTCAGTTGCATCAATTCATTCCCATTTATGAATTCTCTTGTGGGGCATGGGATAGCGCAGCGTGCATGGGATGCGCACTTCAGAATCTTGCCAGAGGTATTAAGTCATCCGGGTACTTCTCGCATACTGACTTCTGAATTTTATGAATTCGGACATACTACTCAGTTCGCATACTGATTTTAGTGTACTATATAGTATGAAGTATGCTGTTTCGGACGCAGCCATAGACAATAAATTATTAATAAAAATATATTTTCATAAAGTTTTTCAGTTTTTGCAGCATTTCATATTTATTGTGCTTAAAATATTTTCAGGTAGTTCTTGTAATAGTAGGGTGCTATTATCTTAATGCTTGAAATTAGATTTTGTTTTGGCCAACAATTTGAAATAAATGCTTTTTTTTCCAAAATTTAATTGTTTGTGCTTGATATTAAAAACAATTAGATCAGATCAGAGAAACTTAAAATGTAAGTGCAATAAATTTCCATAAAATGCAATCCATAATACGTGCTACAACATGGTACATTCTTCGGAGACAATTAAGATTATTATCAACTGACATCAAAGCAATGTATAATGTAAAGTGCAATTACCAATAAAGTTCAGTGCAATCCATTTTATATCATAAAAGTATATATTTTGTATCAGTTTTGCCCAGACCATCAAAAAAGAGACTCTTTTGCTCTTATCCATAATATACAAAGATCTATACAAAACTTGCTTAATTAGTTTTTTTCTGATATTAAAATTAGTATCAATAATGATTCTAGTAGAATATATAACCAGAACAAATAAATTCCTTTACATTTTGAATAATGAATCTTATTATTATTATTATTATTTATGTTTTAGTTTTTTTTGTTTTGTTTAAGAAATCAGGCATTAAAGGGCACCTATGGTGAAAAATCTCCTTTTCAAGCTGTTTGGACAGACATATGTGTATGTATAGATCATCATATTGGGGTGATATAAACACACCCAGTCCTTTTTTTTTCAATTTAACAACATAAAATCGGTGGACCAATTGGAGCGGTTTTGAGACCGACTGCAACTTGACGTAGGATTGCGGTCCCCCGCCCACCAAATTGATTGACAGCTGCCTATTAACATGTCTCCGTAGTAACTGTATAATCATATCAACCAGACACATTACCAGGACGTGCGCACACTAAGCGTAAATAAAAGGTCTGTTCAGTTTGTTAGGATCATCAATCATCATCAAATGTGATCAAGAGTGAGTTTTACAAGTTTAAAATGTTTTAAAACAGTGCATGTGTGTAATGAATTAAACAAGACACTTCCATCCCGGTTTGTGGACGTTAAATCAGGTTTATTTTGTACATAAACATAACAGATATTCATACAGCAGTGGATATTAACCTGTATCCTGTCACATTTGCGTGTGCAAAACGCGCACTGTCTGTGTGTGTGTGTGTATTTGTGTGTGTGCGTGAACTTTGTATCGACATTGTGTGTGACTCATCATTGCAACTCCACAACATGCATCAAATACTTATTGGTAAGATTCTTACAGTGGTTTTTCCTCACAAACGTTACATGAGATCTTATTCCTTCGTGTTTGTCTGTTGTCTGACGCAGCCGAGGGAGCCGCTGCCAGGCACATGGAAACGGTGGGCGTGAAGGACTAGCCTTAAAGGTGCAGTACACAAAACCGCTAGCTGATGCTAAATGTTACAAAGTAGAAACTTATGACAGGTATAATAAAAAATCTGATGGGTGTTTTGAGATGAAACTTTACAGACACATTCTGGAGACACAAAAGACTTATATTAAATCTGGAAAAAGTGGTAACCTAGGTGCCCTTTAATAAATTGGTGTAAGGAACTGACATAATGGCAGGGTCATTTTAGGAAGTAGAGTCTGCATGTTTAATATATTGAAACACTGCAATGGAGAATTCATAATGTGAAAAGAACAACCAGAAGAATCAAACATCTGAAGTGCTGCACTGTGATAAATGCCATTTGGCCACACAAACCTCCCTCCTTCTCTCTCACACACACACACACACACACACACACACACACACACACACACACAC
>CAIGQZ010001108.1:17127713-17140034 GCA_903798205.1 Danio tinwini
AGAGAGAGAGAGAGAGAGAGAGAGAGAGAGAGAGAGAGAAAGAAATGATTAATTTATTTCAACTTTACCTTTGGACTACGATGGTCCCCTGAGTCTATGAATCAGAGTATGACTCATCTTCATTTAGAAAATGCTCCGCATCAGCGTTAAGAAATGGGCTTTGTGGAATGATTGTAAGTCTCCAACTAATTATGCTCAAATCTTAGCTTTGTGATACGGCGGCACTGCAATTTACCATGCAACTGCTGCAATCATTACAAAAACGCAACATGATGATCTTTCCCATGGGACTGACTGGTCTGTATCTGCAGAGTCGGAGTGAGCAGGGTCTAAATATAATTGACCGGTACAATGCAAATGAGTTCCATTGAACCTCATCTTTTTCAGTGAGACAGGATATCTAAAGCTGTCCATTAAATTAGATATTGGAAAATAGTTTAACAGAATTTGATGCAAGGTGGGTTTGGATTTGTGACTTATCCAGACATTGTTTGTTATATTTACAAGAATAATGCAAAATTATAAGTGGATGAAGACAGCCTGTGCAAAATAATCTTTTCCTCTCTAGCTAATTGCCTATTTATGGGGCACAATTTCTGCTAGCATTATAACATGTTGAATTATTATTATTTTTTATTATATATAAATAAGGCAATGCACTGGCGCAGTGGGTAGCACGATCGCCACACAGCAAGAGGGTCGCTGGTTTGAGCCTCGGCTGGGTCAGTTGGTATTTCTGTGTGGAGTTTGCATGTTCTCCCCGTGTTCGCGTGGGTTCAATCCGCTGTGGCGACCCCAGATTAATAAAGGGACTAAGCCGAAAAGAAAACAAATGAATGAATATACAAAAAAATAAATACATAAACCCCCCTAGGCAATGTTGAATGGCTGCTGTCTAGTGTGCTAAACAGTGTTTTACTGATATGAAATGGAATATGCATTAAATTCACTGCTAAAACAAAAACTTTAACTCTTTTGTAATATTTTATTACATAGTTTTATGGAATATTAGATTCTGAACGGAATTTGAAGTGTCTTTACTGCAGTCAATGGAGAAACACCACTGCTCCTGTCTTTTTTCATTCTAACACAAGTTAGATAAAACATTAGCTATGTTTCCACTGAAAAAAAGTGGAACCACATAAAGAAACTTTATGAAAACTGAAATCACATAAAGCATTTGTGAATAATGAACCATATCTTTCCAATGGGTCAAAGAGAACATAATTGTCACTTCCTGATAAACCAGTGGCAAATATTCAAAATAGATATGGATTTTGCTGTGGTATAGAAGCCATTGTTGGCATTTTAGTAGAACACATATGCAACAAATGCAATCATAACTGACCTTTAGAGTCGTGAGGCACATGAGACATGCAAGTGGGATAATAAACCACTTTGATGACAGACTTTGGCTTAAGGAATTTTAGACTGACCAAAACAACATTTCAGATGGTGTGTTGAATTTGCTGTGGTATAGAAGCCATTGTTGGCATTTTATAATAAACGACTTGCACCTCAGTAGAATACATATGCAACAAATGCAATCATAACTGACGTTTGGAGGCATGAGGCAAGTGAGACATGGAAGTGGGAGCGCAACCACTCAAGACAGTTCTGGAGTTTATAATAACAATCCACTTTGATGGCAGACTTTTGCTTAAGGAAATTTAGACTCACCAAAACAACATTTCAGATGGCGTGTTTGTCCATTTATTCGATCCCATCGTACCCCAGTTTTAACAGAAAAACATTTTGCTTTCACATGATTTGTTAAACACGTAGAATCACATGACTTTTTTGATGCGCATTTTGGAATTTATTCAGTGATTATTCAGAGTCTCCATCTTAGTTTATGCACATTATTTCTTACTGGAGAAGAAGTTTATCCTACACGCATCATAGCATTTCCATTAAACATTTTTTATGTAATAGTGTAATTTATGTAATAGAAAAACATGGCTAATACCTGCCGTCTTAAAACCACAGTAAATCTGGCTTACATGACTGATATTATTTACAGTTAATACTATGGGCCTGTTAAACGCTTGACTCTGATTGGCTGATGAACATTCTAACAATATGTGGTGTCACAAGATTCCAAAGACAAGCAAAAATCCTCATCGCATGCAGTAAGTACACAATGTAATGCGCACAATTATTTTTAATGGAAACATGCAGCTTACGCAGTTCCATGCAGATCTTGGCTATATTACAGTTCTATATCACTTTACCCCAAAATTTCCGTTATTTCACAGCCGAAATTTGTCAAAAATCTAATCAAAACAAAACAGAATGCTTTGGATGGGATGCACAAAAATCTAGTACTACACATAGGAACTGTTTGACAAATGTCTTCACATACAACATCGGAATTGGCTTTAGGTGTGGTAACCATAGTATAAGCTCTGTTGAATTATTAGTAAAAAATTGCACACCATGGGCATACATTACTTTTGTTAATAATTCAATGCTCCATCATCAGATTTTCCCTACTTAAAATAACAATTAGAAGTAGAAATAAAAAATATATAGCCATTTTCATTTCCGAGGTTGCCTTTGAACCATTATTATGAACTACATTTTTTCAGCCAGCAATGAGTTTGAGCAAGACACTTAACAAAACTGAGAATGGAGGACGGCCTGACTAAAATTGTGTTATTGTTGTGTTTTGTGTGTTTCTAAAATTTTCTTTCTGTATGTTTACATTTTGTAACACCTTAAATAATGTGCCAGGTTTCATACTGCATATATTAGATCAAATCAACATACACTTATGTCACTTTTCATTTAACGCCACAGATTGGTTTGTCTAGCTAAACAGGACGCTATCATACCAAATTAGAGAAGTGAACATCTATTAAGTCCCATGTAAAGTCGTCAAATTATGTATTTATGCGTTTACTCACTCAATTTCCTGCCAAGCATAACTGAAATGCTGCAGGCAATGGAAATTATACCTCATTTCCACGTGCCTTCTGCAGAAATCAACAATCTTCTTGTTATTTTGAATATTTGCATGGAAACATGGACCTCACATACAGTACAAACAATACAGAGAATTGTACTGAAATACAGAAATGTACTCTCAGTGCTGTTTTTTTGACTTGTTTATTAATAAAATAGGTTTTAACCTGATAAGCCACATGTTATTCAGAGTATATACAAGAATCAGAGAGTCAAATTCAATACCTTTTAAGACCTTTTTCAGACTCTTTTTATATATTTTAAGACCTTAAAACCCCTTTAGGTTTCAACTGGAAAAACTTGTGAGATTTTAACTTACAGTATATTTACTAAATATTAATGTAAGAAATGAATCCAAAACTAAAACATTATTCATATACTGACTACAAACTATTAGATCTAGCTAATTCAGCAGGTTGGCGCCCATAGAGCTGCAGAAATAATGATGTTGCCTTGGTTACTGAAGTAAACAAAGCAGCATGATGTCAAATCTAGTAGGATTTCATTGATTTCATAAACTACACAGCATCCTGACATTTACAGATTTAATTTAGGCACACTTTAGCATACAACCATACAGTGCATAATCAAAAATTATATAAAATTTAATACCTTGCATAAGACTTTTTAAAACTTTTTAAGGGCCTTAAATTTCTTTACATTGATTTATCAACTTTTAACACATTTTAAAACCCCATGGACACCCTGATATTGCTCAGTTGGCTGCAGACTGGGTGCACATGCAATCTGTGCACAGATAACCCGCCCCTAACCCCACCCCTCACAGGGACGTCACTTGCTCTATTGAGTGCATGTGTCTGAGACTGCATGACTCAGCTTGCATGTGCAAGTCTGCAGCCAGATACTGTTGCAGTAGCAACTTAAAAACATTCCTGTTCTGAAGCAGATGAACATACGGTTCATTAATGTATTTTGTTGCTTTCCTGACAAGTGTGACTAACAGCAAGTAACTTCTGCTTGTCTTTTTCTTGTTGTTTTGAACATTTATATTACATTTGCATTGCATTGGTGACCAATAGATCTATGTAATGTTGCTATGAATACAAAACAAAACCAATATGTGAGCCCAATCCAGCTGGGGCAGGGGAAAAGAAAAGCAACTGAAATCGGGTACATCCACCAATTACACTAAGTGTAAAAACTGCCTAATTTACTAAGGACACATTAAACTGAACAAAAGTATAGACCTTTAAGCATATGAGTATTTGAAAGTTGATTTAATGCTGTTCTTTTAAGTCAATTCATTCATTTTCCTTTGGCTTAGTCTTTAATTTAGAGGTCACCATAGCGGAACAACAACATATCGGCCAACTATTCCAGCATATGTTTTACACAGCGGATGCCCTTCCAGCCGCAACCCAGCACTGAGAAACACTCATACACACTTATTCATACACATATACTACGGCCAATTTAGTTTATTCAATTCACCTATAGCGCATGTCTTTGGACAGTGAGGGAATCCGGTGCACCTGGAGGAAACCCACGCCAACATGTGCAAAACATGCAAACGTCACACAGAAATGCAAACTGGCCCAGCCGGGACTCAAACAAGCAACCTTCTTGCGACAATGCTAACCACAGAGCCAGCGTGCCACTCTAAGTCAGTTCATTTTGTTCCCATATTCATAACAGTAACAATTTTAAGTAGGCTACAGTACATGTTGAATACTGAAAGTCTGAAATATCCAAAACTTTTGGAAGATCACGTTCCAACAACATATTTCACATTAAGAAGAAAATCTTAATGCAATCATAAACAGTTTTTTTTTTTTTTTTGCTGTGATTAAATTTAGCTAATGTGCATGCTCTTGCTAGAGTAAACACACAGGCCATTGTTTTTTTAATCAGCTAAGGCCCGTTCACACCAAGAAGAATGTACAGTGTGATAAACATTTTAATTTGAATGAACGGCTGTTAACGCATCTGTTCAGACCAACATGAACATTTGCTTGCTGCCAGTGTGACAGAATTTTTGCGTGGAGAGGTGTCTAATGTCTTTCCCACCGCACTGTGAAGAAACACCACAGCAAATATATCAATCATGTGAATAACGTTTGACATTCTTTCTTCTTTGTGGCAAGAGGGAATAACGAATAGAAGGTTGCACATTGTTTTGAGTAAGCTTTTTTATAAACGCCACCTACTGTGAGAGAGGGAATTAGCATTTTCACTCAACCTATTTTTGTCTGAACAGACAAATCACATGTGGAAATACAATCAGAACTACTAGGGCTCCTGAATTATTAGCCCCCTTGTATATTTTTCCCCAATTTCTGTTCAACGGAAAGTGGAATTTTTCAACACATTTCTAAACATAATAGTTTTAATATAAAAATTTTAATAACTGATTTCTTTTATCTTTGCCATGATGACAGTAAATAATATTTTACTAAATATTTTTAAAGATACTAGTATTCAGCTTAAAGTGCAATTTAAAGGCTTAACTAGGTTAATTAGGCCAAGTTAGGGTAATTAGGCAAATCATTGTATAGTGATGGTTTGTTCTGTAGACAATCAAACAAATATTGCTTAAGGGGGCTATTAATTTTGACCTTAAAATGATTTTTTTTAATTAAAAGCTGCGTTTATTCAACATATTTTATTCATTGTAACAAATTACATTTAATACTTAAAAATGTTATAGGAAACACTGAACAATTCCTTGCTCTGTTAAACATCATTTGGGAAATATTGGAAAAAGAAAGAAAAAAAATAAGCCAAACAATGTGCTTGTTAAGTGTGATGTCACGCAAAGTGGCTTCCGGGTCCAAACGCTTTATTAAACTATATGGGGAGACTCATCAAATGATAATAATAAACGTTTACAAAGTGCAAATTCGAAAATCACAATCGCTCTCTTTATATATATATATATATATATATAGTGATTAATTTATTTATAAATTGTTAAAATATTGGTGTAGATGCAGAAAGTCCAGAGACTGTTGTGTACACCATGATTTCATATAAACTTCCCTTTAATCTGTGATATGACTAAAAAGTGGTCATAAACGAGTATTTTCCCAACTCAAATAAGTAACGGCCTGGACCTGGAAACAGTATTCTATATGTCAACGATACGTCATGCCTTAACAAGCGGATAGGAGTGGTGTGAACAGCTTAGACTTTAAAAACTACTCTATTTTTGAATACACGATTGGCTCTTTTAACTATATAGAAGTATGAACACCATATTCATGTTCAAATTTCTCCCATTCATATAGTTACCGATCGTAAAAGTAACCAAAAGGAGCACACATATATTTCATGACAGCAACTTTTACTGTCATAAAATGCCCAATATGTCCTCTGCTACATCCCTTTTGCCCAGAGAGAACTGCTTATTAACAGAGTTAATCCCTCTAACCTTTATCTGCAATGATACTCCTGATTCATTCAGCACACTACCAGTTAATAATTGTCTGGGAGAAGTTCAAGTCTCATGCTCATTCCAAGTAATCAGATACCATTTTAAGCCTGTGATATTGGTTTGAGTTTTTGCGCTGTCCTCGACATGTGATTAACACCAGAAACGTATTTCTTTGGTGGAGTGATGAGACAGAATCCTTTGTGAATGTGACTCAGCATGCACCATGACTTGGGAAGCGGATGTCACATTGTTTCCCATGGTTACCTCTCTAGTTCTACAAGAGGTGATGCTATCATTCCAGCCAACTTTTAGATCTGGACAATTCATTTAAAGAATATGCCCAGTCCTCCTGTGGTCAGCATTTGCTTTTCATTGACTGCCTTACAAATGTAATTTATCATTTTTATGCCACTGAATTGGGACTAAACATTTGTTTTGACTTACAGTAGTATTTCTGTGATGATACAAATACACTATGATGTGTACACACTACAGCTACAGTGGGTTGTGAAGTCAAATTATTGACCTCATTCTGCAATGCAGAAGTGCACTCGTTTTTGCAATCATTTTAGTTGTTCAGTTGCTTATGGAAGAAATGACTAAAATGAATAATAAATGGCAGAAAACGGTCAAACTACTTGCTCTGCCAACATGTGTGTTCATCACTATACATACAAGTACAATAATATAATAAGAAAATATCAGTTTGCAACATCAAGCAGCATGATAAGTTGTTTTTAACTTCTAAAAATCAATGGAAGTTAATGCGACTGGAAGTCTCGAGGCAAAAAAAAAATCCAATCCATGAATGAAAAAATAAGGTCAATAGTACTTAATCCTTTTCTGTAAACATGTATTTCGGTCATTTACAGGATAACTGAATTCTACAGTCACCCGAAAGTGAAAGTTACCTCATTTATTCTCCCTAATGTGGTCTTAAAGCTTTATGAATTTTTATCTTCTGTTGAACATATTTTGAAGAATGCCGGTTGCTGGCAACTAGATTAGATTAGATTAGATTAGATTAGATTAGATTCAACTTTATTGTCATCACACATGTACAAGTACAAGGAAACGAAATGCAGTTTAGGTCTAACCAGGAGTGCAATAGCAGCAAGTGCAGGATACAGGTATAAGTTATAAAGTGCAGTTATAGAAAAATGATGGTGATATTTACAAATGGATGTACTATGAACATTATATACAGGTTGTGTTAGCTATGAACAGAGATTTACAATAGATGGATAAATGTACAGGTTGCTATTAATAATCAGAAGTGTGCAGATAGATAAACATAATTACAAATGTATATGTACAGTGGATGTGTACATAATTTACAAATGTACATGTGCAGTAGGTATGTACAGTTCAAATAAATTAGTCAGTGCAATGAATATGTGCAATTTTTAAATGTGCAAATGTTAAGTAGTGCGGTGATTATGATGAGTCTGAGTTATGAGGAGAGGAGAGTGGGGTGTATTAGGGGGCAAAAAGTCAGTGGGGAGCAGAGTTCAAGAGGGAGACAGCTCTGGGGAAGAAGCTGTTCTTTAGTCTGCTGGTTTTTGTCCGGGGGAGCCTGAAGCGCCTGCCAGAAGGCAGGAGAGAAAACAGTCTGTGAGCAGGGTGAGAGGAATCTTTAAGAATACTGCGTGCTCGGCGCAGACAGTGTTTCCTCTGGATGTCCTATATGGTTGGCAGTGTGGTCCCTGTGATGCGTTGGGCAGTTTTCACCACCCGCTGCAGTTCCTTACGCTCCGCAACAGAGCAGCTTCCATACCAGACTGTGACACAGTTCGTCAGGATGCTTTCTATTGTGCAGCGGTAGAAGTTCACCAAGACGGCTGATGACAGCTGGTTCTTCTTAAGTTGCCTTAAGAAAAATAGGCGCTGGTGAGCCTTCTTGACCAGGCTGGAGGTGTTGGTGGTCCAGGAAAGGTCCTTGGAGATGTGGGTCCCCAGGAACTTGAAGGATGATACAGGCTCTACGGCCATCCCATTGATGTAGATGGGATCATGTGAGCCTGTTCGTCCCTTCCTGAAGTCCACAATGAGCTCCTTGGTCTTGTCTGTGTTAAGGAGCAGATTATTGTTGGTGCACCACGTGGCCAGATGCTGTATCTCTTCCCTGTAGGCAGTCTCATCATTGTTGCTGATTAGACCAATCACTGTGGTGTCATCTGCAAATTTGATGATGGCGTTGGATCTGTTCACAGGCCTACAGTCGATGGTGAAAAGGGAGTAGAGGAAGGGGCTCAGCACACAGCCCTGTGGTACACCAGTGTTGAGTGTGACGGTGGTGGAGCAAATGTGGTCTGATCTAACATTCTGAGGTCTGTTAGTCAGAAAGTCCATAACCCAGTTACAGAGAGACGTGTCTATATCCAGGTCTCTAAGTTTGATCATTAACTTAGAGGGTATGACAGTGTTGAATGCTGAGCTGAAGTCAACAAACAGCATTCGTGCGTATGTTTTTTTATTGTCCAGGTGTGTGAGTACAGAGTGCAGTGCTATGGAGACTGCATCTTCTGTGCTCCTGTTGCCACGGTAGGCAAACTGATGTGGGTCCAGTGTGGATGGCAGAGAGTCTTTCAGATGTGCCAGGACCAACCGCTCGAAGCACTTCATGATGATGGGTGTGAGTGCTACCGGGCGGTAGTCATTCAGGCATGTTGGGCTGGAGTGTTTCGGCACTGGCACAATAGAGGTGGTTTTAAAGCAAAGTAATGGTGTGGGGGATATTTTCTTGGCAGATTTTGGCCCCATTAGAAGCAATGGCGCATCGTGTCAACGTGACAGCCTACCTGAGTATTGTTGCTGACCATGTCCATCCCATATATCACCACAGTATAGCCCTATTCTGATGGCTACTTCCACTAGGATAACATGCCATGTCATAAATCCCGAATCATCTTAGACTGGTTACTTGAACATAACAATAAGTTCATTGTACTCAAATAGCCTCCACAGTCAGCAGATCTCAATCCAATAGAGCACTTTTGGGATGTGGTGAAACGGGAGATTCTCATCATGGATGTGCAGCCGACAAATCTGCAGCAACTGCGTGATGCTATCATGTAAATAAAGAGCAAAATCTCTGAGGAATATTTCCAGTACCTTGTTGAATCTATGCCATGAAGGATTAAGGCAGTTCTGAAGGCAAAAGCGGCCCAACCCGGTACTAGTAAGGTGTACCTAATAAAGTGGCCAGTGAGTGTATAACTTAATGGATAATAGCACACAAAGTCTCCAACTATGAAACCAGCAAAAAATGTAACAAAACAACATCAGGACAATGTCACTATAGCTTTGGCAATTATTTAAACAAATATTCAATTAATGCTCGCTTTCCGATGGAAAAAGTTATTTTGTTAAAAACAAAATTGAGTGGTCTCAATTTGAAGAAAAGCCAAATATTTCGTAGGTTTTTTAATACTGACATAACTTTATAGATAATGCTATAGATAATCTACAGGTGGTCAATGTACATGCTCAGGTCTAAAATAATTTGTTTATTCACACTATTTAGAGCGTATGAATATCAATTTATGAAAAACAGTAATATTTTTACCCTTTTGTAAACAAGATTCTATTTCCTTGTGTTATTTCTTCTGTCTCTCTCCATCTCTTTGCAGTAATAGGGCAGCAGGCGACATATTGCTAGGGTACGGTTAATTTGGTAATGGTCTCCCGTGTGGCGAACCGTTAGATTAATAATTAATAAGGCTTATTGAACAGCAGACATGACAAATAGGAGAGAGAGAGAGGGAAATGTATGCAATATGGCGAAGGATGAATATATAGAAGAAACAAGTATAAATAATAAAAGACGCTAAGACATGGTAACATGTTGAAATTAGGCTCACGTAGCATGAGGTCTGGATGCAGAATTAGGTGTCAAGTCACTGGTTGGGAAAGTGCAAGGCAAAAGCTGGCAGTGTGTTGTTTGCGAGTGGAGAAAGTGCAGATGGATGTGCTGTTTTAATGAATCTGGATGTGGTGTGGCGTCACAGTGTGGACTCACAGAGCCAATGGGATCAGCTCAGAGCTGCACAGCGCTGACCTTGAAACTGGAATTAGTAGGATGACGCACAGGCCACAGGTGTAGGAAAAGAACGACAGAACGAGAAATGCAGCTGGAGAGACAGACAGAGAAAAAACAAAGACAAAGTGGGATCAGCCGCAGACTTTTAATGAACACGTAGGGCTCTGCCAAACACGTACAACCATCTCATACCATACACCTATAGCTACGTGCCAATATTGTGTGAACAGTTTGCTTGACTTCATATGCATGTCGTTTGCTTCCCTTCATGCATATGTGTCCTTCAGGGGCTGGATGTGAAGCAGATGGAGGAGGGGTGGATGAGGAGAGAGCAAGAGTCTGCCTGAAATACAGAAAGCAGACACAACTGACGTAAAGGTTAATAAATGAAATTTTATTGATTAATTAGACACCATTATAAAAATACCAGCAGAACACTTTTCCTGCATTTTAGCCCTTCACTTATGAGACAGTGGAAACTTTTGATTTAGTGGAAACAAACAATCTGTGTTACCTGTTTACCTGTCTATAGGCATGTTTGAGCACATGGCTGACTGAAAGATTAGGCAGTTGACTTGTTGTCTCACTGACCTGTTGCATTGATGGTGGAGGCATGCTGTCAAACAAAATGGTACCGTTTATTGTTAAAATAGAGGTACAATTTATTTGCAGCCTATAATTGTACCTCTAAAGGTTCACAATAGTTCCTTAGGGCAGTGGTTCCCAATTCCAATCCTTAGGACCCCTTGCCTTGGGTAAAGTCTAGATTGGATATATAATTTTCCCTCGGCTTAGTCCCTTTATTCATCATGGCCCATGGGTCACCACAGCAGATTGAACCGCCAACTTATCCAGCATATGTTTTACAAAGCGGATGCCTTTCTGGCTGCAACCCAATACTGGGAAACATCCATACACACTCATTCACACTCATACACTATGACCAATTTAGTTTATTCAATTCACCTATAGCGCACATCTTTGGGCTGTAGGGGAAACCGGAGCACCCAGGGGAAACCCACGTGAACACTTTGTGTCACGATTCGGGTGTGTCTAGATGTTGTCATTGTGTAGTTGTTGTGACATGTGTTTCTCCATATGTTCTGTTTCTGTTTATGTCATGTGATTCCTTTGTTTGTTAATGTTCATTAGTTCCACCTGTGTCACAGCGCTGTATGTATTCAGTTTGATCATGTCTTGTGTAAATCATGTGTGTATACCCCTAAATTAGTTTATTCATTGTCTGGGATTATTTTGTCACAACTCCTTGTCCTGCTAGTGTTTAATGTAATAGTTTCTGTGGTGAGTGTTATTGTGTAAATAATTATGTGTTTTTAATAATTCCTGAGATCCGTGCTTTTGTGAGTGAGCTATCGTGATGCTATACAAATAAAAGTGACAGCACATTTTAAACCGCATATGGTAACTTCATTGATCATTCATTCATTCATTCATTCATTCATTCATTCATTCATTCATTCATTTTCTTTTCAGCTTAGTCCCTTTATTTATCCAGGGTCGCCACAGCGGAATGAATCGCCAACTTATCCAGCATGTTTTTACGCAGCGGATGCCCTTCCAGCTGCAACCCATCTGGGCAACATCCATACACACTAATTCACACTCATACACTACAGTCAATTTAGCCTACCCAATTCACCTGCATGTCTTTGGACTGTGGAGGAAACGGGAGCACCCAGATGAAACCTACGCAAACGCAGGGAGAACATGCAAACTCCACACAGAAACGCCAACTGATCCAGCCAAGGCTCGAACTAGCAACCTTCTTGCTTTGAGGCGACAGCACTACCTACTGCGCCACTGCGTCGCTTCATTTATTATATTATATTATATTGTTATGTTATGTTATGTTATATTATATTATATTATATTATATTATATTATATTATATTATATT